>OX101793.1:4478328-4538328 GCA_944452715.1 Ophion slaviceki
TATTTGTCGAAATAAAATAGTACAGTACGAAAGGGGCCATCCGATAGCGATAATAGTTTTTTTGCAGCCGGAAGTAGTTCGGACATTTCAAGGTCGACTCCATTTTTAAAAATGGATCGGTATGTTTTTTTGTCCGCATCATGATAGAGGAGCTTAAAACGAGTTAAACGACCTATAACACGAGGTCATCGAAGGTCGTAGGAAGTACAGAGAGGCAATAATACTTACAGTTTCGGTAGTAAATAAAATTATTATGACGCTGAAGCTGGCAGACAGACCTAGCAGACGCACGCCGCCCGAACCCAGTATATTTTTATCGTGGCTGTACGCGCTCGGGTCGCAGCGTAGCGAGGCAGCATAGGGCCTACCCCCACCACTTAGCCGCTCGTGAATGAGCCGCATATATCCGTCTGGCGGAAATAATGTTTTTTTTGCTTAACAAGAACAGTCACGGGGATGAATCATGGGTCGATCGTTTCGTCTATTCATATAGATTAAGCATGTAAATCGTCAAGTCGCAATTGTCATGCGTGTTGACGGCAGACGACTTTAAACAAAAATTTTGTTCGAGTACGGAGACCCGAATGGCGGATAACTTTTTTTATTCTTAATTCACAAAAGCCGTCACCGGGATGAAACATGGGGGGATCGATTCGGCGAAGTATATAGAATGGGCACGTAAATAGAAAAAGTCGCTACTGTCATGCGTGTTAGCAGCAGACGGCCTTTTATGAGATTTTTCATGCGAGTAAGGAGGCGCGATTCGCGAATAACAATTTTTTAATTAACTTAACAAAGTCGGCCCCGGGATAAATCATAGGTCAATCGATTCGTCTCATTATAGACAATAAGCAGCTGGATTTAAAAAGTAGCAGCTGTCATGCTGGTTAGCGGCAGACGACCTTTTGTGAATTTAATCGTGCGAGTAAGGAGGCGCGATTCGCGAATGCCTAGTTCGTAATACCGAGACGAATCGATCCATCTATGATTTCTCCAGGTGACGGCTTTTGTTAGTTCACAAAAAAAAAGTTATCCGCCAAGCGGATCTCTACCCGCATGATAAAAATCATGTAAGTCTTTGTGCTGTGAGCACGCATGACAATAGCGACTTGGCGATTTTTATGCCTAGTTCGTTAGGCCCCGAAGAATCAATCCATCTATGATTTCGCCCGATGACGGCTTTTGTTAGTTAACAAAAAAAATAGTCACCGCGAAGCGGACCTCTACCTACATGATAAAAATAATGTGTCTATGCGCTGTTAGCACGCACGACAAGAGCGACTTGGCGATTTTTATGCCTAGTTCGTTATGCCCAAACGAATCGATCCATCTATTATTTCTCCCGGTGACAGCTTTTGTTAATTAAAAGAATTGTTATTCGTGATGTGGACCTCGCTACCCTTACGATGAAATTCGTTAAAGGCCGTCTGCTACGAGCGTGCATGAAAATAGCGACTTTTCGCTATTTATGCTTAATTCGCTATGCCATGACGAATCGATCGACCTATGACTTGTCCCGGAGACGGTTTTGATTAGTTAACCAGAAAAAAATAGTTCTCCGTCAACCGAGCCGCGCTGCTCCTACCCTAGAACTTATACATGGCCGTCTGCTACCAACCTGTATGACAGCAGCTACTTTTTCGATCTAGCTGTTTATTCTTTATAATAAGACAAATCGATTGACCTATATTTTATCCCGGCGACGATTTTTTAAAAGTAATTGAAAGATTGTTACTCGCGAATCGCGCCCCCTTAGTCGCACGAAAAATCTCAAAAAGGGTCTTTTGCTGCCAACCCGCATTGCAGTAGGACTTTTTCTATTTACGTACTAACTTTAAATAATTAGCCGAATCGATCCCCCTATGTTTCATCCCGGTGACGGCATTTGTTCATTAACAAAAATAAATTGTTTTTCGCGAAAAGAGTCGTGCTGGTCGCACGATTAAATTCACAAAAGGTCGTCTGCTGCCAACCTGCATGACAGCAGCTGCTTTTTTAATTCAGCTGCTCATTGTTTATAATGAGACGAATCGATTGACCTATGATTTGTCCCGTGGCCGACTTTGTTAAGTTAATTAAAAAATTGTTATTCGCGAATCGCGGCTCCTTACTCGCACGACTAAATTCCAGTTGCCCATTGTTTATAACGAGACGAATCGATTGACCTATGGTTTATCCCGTTGCCGACTTTGTTAAGTTAATTAAAAAATTGTTATTCGCGAATTGCGCCTCCTTACTCGCACGATTTCATTCACAAAAGATCGTCTGCTGCCAACCTGCATGACAGCAGCCACTTTTTTTAATTCAGCTGCTCATTGTTTATAATGAGATGAATCGATGTACCTATGATTTGTCCCGTGGCCGACTTTGTTAAGTTAATTAAAAAACTGTTATTCGCGAATCGCGCCTCCTTACTCGCACGATTAAATTCACAAAAGGTCGTCTGCTGCGAACCTGCATGACAGCAGCCACTTTTTTAATTCAGCTGCTCATTGTTTATAATGAGACGAATCGATTGACCTATGATTTGTCCCGTGGCCGACTTTGTTAAGTTAATTAAAAAATTGTTATTCGCGAATCGCGCCTCCTTACTCGCACGAAAAATCTCAAAAAAGGCCGTCTGCTGCTAACACGCATGACAGTAGCGACTTTTTCTATTTACGTGCTCATTCTATATACTTCGCCGAATCGATCCCCCCATGTTTCATCCCGGTGACGGCTTTTGTTAATTAAGAATAAAAAAAGTTATCCGCCATTCGAGTCTCCGTACTCGAACAAAATTTTTATTTATAGTCGTCTGTCGTCAACACGCATGGCAATTGCGACTTGACGATTTACATGCTTAATCTATATGTATAGACGAAACGATGGACCCATGATTCATCCCCGTGACGGTTGTTGTTAAGCAAAAAAAACATTATTTCCGCCAGACGGATATATGCGGCTCATTCACGAGCGGCTAAGTGGTGGGGGTAGGCCCTATGCTGCCTCGCTACGCTGCGACCCGAGCGCGTACAGCCACGATAAAAATCTGCTATCGTGCTAGGTCTGTCTGCCAGCTTCAGCGTCATAAATTATTACGTTTAAACGTGCTAATAGTTACTGATCCACCCTGTATATATTTATACAGCCTTCATGAAATCCCTATTAGGCATCCTTTAATTTTTCCTTCCGGACGTCAAATTGAATATCCTGAGGAAAAATTTATTGAACTGATTTATCAAACGCGGTTTCGAAGAGGAAAAGGCTAGTTGTATTTTGCATTTTCGTTTTACTTTTTTTGGTTTTTTTTTTGTTAGCCGGTAACGTCATTTTGGAAATGTTGTTCTATTAGGATTTTTTGGACTTCGTAAACTCGCGCGCCGGACTTCGAATAATAGCCATCTCGCCGTTCAGTGAGGAGATTTTTTTAAATGGGTACTGCGACTTTTAGTTTTGTTTTTTTTTCGCCCGATTTTTTTTCGCTTGATTGTGATGTTTTTTTTTATCGAGAAATTCACGGGTTTCTTTCGCTGGGATATTTAATTTTTTGTACGGAGAAAAAAATAACCAATATAATTTAATTAAATAAGAAAATAATTTAATTATTTAATATTATTAAAATAAATGATTCAATTAAATTAAATATTTTTTAAATAATTTAAATGAAATTATAAATTCAATTTATTTATTTGAATTTAAGACGGAATGACACCTCATCGCGGTCGGTATGGTAGAACAATTATAGATTCCCAAAAATCTCTGAAACGGCTCTTCAGATCCCGTCGAAACTTTGCCAAACGACGTCAAATAGATAGACGAATAGCTTCCAGCCCCTCAAATTTTCTGAATTTGAGAAAAAAAAACTAGATTGGCTTATGATAAGCCAATCTACATTTTTTTTCACAAATTCAAAAAATTTGAGGGGCTGGAAGCTATTCGTCTATCTATTTGACGTCGTTTGGCAAAGTTTCGACGGGATCTGAAGAGCCGTTTCAGAGATTTTTGGGAATCTATAATTGTTCTACCATACCGACCGCGATGAGGTGTCATTCCGTCTTAAGTCGTTAATAATATATTGATTTAAATAAGAAAATAATTCAATTGTGTACTACTATTGAAATAAATGGTTAAATTAAATAAAATATTTTTTAAATAAATTAAATGAATTTATAAATTCAATTTTATTTTTTAATAGATTTAATTATTTAATTTAATAAATTTAATTTATTTATTTGAATTTAAGTCATTAATAATATAGTGAATTAAATAAGAAAATAATTCAATTATTTACTACTATTAAAATTCCGTTTCCGGAGTGAGTGGGGACGGACGTGCGAGCGAGTGAGTGATAGAGAAGGTGGTGAAAAGGAGGGAAAAGGAGCAGGAAAATACGGGAAAGTGCGAAGGAAGGAGGGGACGAAGGTAGGTGGCGAGGAGAAGGAAAGAAAAGAGTCGGGGAACAAGGAATAGAAAGGAACGGAAGGTGCGAGGCAGGTCGAAAAGGAGGTTAGGAAGCAGGGCAAAGGGGACGGTGTGGTGGAGGAGAAAGGGGAGGAGGAAAGTGGCCGGTGAGGAGACGGGACAGTGGCGACGCGCGACGCGAAGGCGACGCGGGACGCGAAGGCGGCGCGAGAAGGTGGGAAAGAGCGGGACAGTGAGGTAAAGAAGAGAGCAAGGTGGGTAAGGCAGGGAAGGTAAGGAAGGGATTAGGAGAGCGGAGAGGTAAAGAAGAGAGCAAGGTGGGTAAGGCAGGGAAGGTAAGGAAGGGATTAGGAGAGCGGAAAGAAGCGAGTAAAAGAGCAGAAGCATGGAGGATAGGGAGGAAGGGGAGAGGCACAGGGAGGGGAAAGGAGAGGAGGAGGACGGGGGTGGAAGGAAGGAGGGAAAAGAGGGGGAGGAGATGATGAGGAGGAAAGGTAGGAAGACGAATGCTGAGAGGCTGATGAGGGAAAAGTGCGGAAGTATAGGGGACATCAGTGAGTTGTGAAAAAGGAAAAGAGAGCGGGTGGAGGGGGGAGCGATGGAGGAGAGTGAGGCGTTCCAAAAGAGCAGGAAGGTGCAGAGGTCGCCGCAGGGAGGGGGGGTGGAGGACGAGAGCCTGAGGGAAATGATGAAAGCGATGAGAGAGGAGGCAAGAAGGGATATGGGGGAAGTGAAGGAACAGGGAAGGAAAGTGAAAGAGGAGCTGGGAAAGATGAGGGAAGAGATGAGGCGGGCGGAGGAGAGATGGAGGGTGGAGAGAGAGGAGATGGCGGGGAGAGTGGAGGAAATGGAAAAAAGACTGGAAAAGGTAGAAAGGCAGGAGCAGAAGATAGAGGAAATAAGGGTACGGATGGAGAAACTTAGAGACAGAGGGGGGGAGGAGGGGAGAGGAGAGCAGAAAACGAGAGGAGGATGGTGGTGGGCAGGTAGGGAGGAGGGTAAAGGAAATAGAGAAGAAGATGGAGAGAAATGAGAGAGAAGAAAGGAGAAGAAACTGCATAATAAGGGGAGTAAGGAGGGAGGGACCGGTGAGGGGGGCAGTAGAAAGACTGATGGAGCAAATCGGGGTACAGGGGGTGGTAGATGATGGTGATGGTAAGGATGGAAAAAGTAGAAGGGAAGAGAGAAATTATGGAAAAGAAAAAAGAGTTAAGGGGAAGGAAAGAGAGGATAGAGGACGACCTTACGTGGAAAGAGAGGAGGATGCAATGGCGGCTGAAAAGATTGGGGGAGGAGGAGGAGGAGAGAGGAAAGAGAGGGATGGTAACGCACGGAAAGATAACGGTGGATGGAGTCACATGGTTTTGGGATGAGGAGGAGGAAAAGTTGAGGGACTGGAGGGGAAGGGAAAGGGGGCAGGAGAGGGAAGAGGGAGAGAAGCAGGATGAAATGGGAAGGAGGGGGGGGAAGGGAGGGGAAAAAACTGAGAAAAAGGGCTTTGAGGGGGAGGGGAGAGGGAGAAACAAGGAGGGGAAGGAAAAGAGCTGGACAGCTCTGGAACGTAGCGGGACTGACAAACAAGGACAGGGAGTTCTGGAAGGAGATAGAAAGGTGGGACGTGATAGCGTGGGTGGAGACGTGGATAGAGGAGAAGGGATGGGAAAGGGTAAGACAGAGGCTACCGAAGGGGTACGTATGGTATAAGCAGTGGGCGAAGAAAAGGAACAGGAAGGGGAGAGCAATAGGGGGGATGATAATGGGGGTAAGAGAGAAAATGAAACCGGTAAGAAGGAGGGAGGGAAGGGAGGAAGAGGGAGTAAGGAGCGTGAAGGTGGAATCGGGGGTGGAGGCATGGACCATAACGGCGGTGTACGTCAATGGAGATATGGAGGAAAAGATAAGGCAACTGAAAGGATATATGGAGGAGAGAGGGGGGAAAGGGAGGAGTTTGGTGGGGGGGACTTTAACGCGAGGACGGGGAGAAAGGCGGGAGAGTGGAGAGGGGAGCAGGAGGAGGAACAGGAGGGAAGAAGATCAAGAGACGAGAGGATAAACGCGGAAGGAAGGAAATTGGTGAACTTGGTGGAGGAGATGGGATGGGAGATTTTTAACGGGAACATAGAGGGCGACGAAGAGGGGGAGTTCACGTATACAGGGGGGAGGGGGGCGACGGTAATCGACTACGTCATGGGGGATAGAAGAGCAAAGGAAGGAGTGGAGAGTATGAGGGTAGGAGACAGGGTAGAGTCGGACCATCACCCGCTGATAGTAAAGATAAGGAGGGGAGGAAAGGAGAGAAGGAAGGAGAAGGAGAAGGGGAGAACAGCGGGAAAAGGGAAATGGACGGAGAGGAGAAAGGAGGAATTTGCAAGGGCAATGGAAGCATTGGAGGTAGAGGAAGAGGAGGGGCAAGCAAGGGTAAGGGAGATGCTGGGAAAGGTGAGGGGAGTGATGAAGGAGAATGAGGAAAAAGGGTATGATGAGGGGGGAAGAGTGAGGAAAGGGTGGTGGGATGAGGAATGTAGGGAAAAGAAGGAGGGGGTGAGAAGGGAGTTAAGGAGGTGGAGGAGGGGGGACGGAGAGGGAAAAGAAGAGAGCTACAGAGAAAGGAAGAGAGAATATAAGGAATTATGCGAGAAAAAGAAGGAGGAGGAGAGGGAGAGATGGATAAGGGAGGTAACAGAGGCTAAAACAGAAAACAAGGTATGGGAGATAGTGAATAAGGGCAGGAAGGTAAGAAAGAGTGTAAATGAGGAAATCGGGGCAGAGGAATGGAGGAACTACTTTATGAGGCTGCTGGGGGGGAAGAGAGAAGAGGGAGGAGAGAGGAAGGGGAGGGAAGAAGGGCAGATGAAGAGGAGGAAATAACGGAAGAAGAGGTTAGGAAAGCGGTGGAAAGGAGCAATGGGAGGGGATGATATACCAAACGAAGCATGGAAGTGGGGGGGAAGGAAGGCGCAAGAGTGGGCGGGGGAGGTGTGCAGGAGGATATGGAGAGGAGAGGGATGGCCGGAGGAGTGGAAGGAGGGGTTGATAGTGCCGATTGTCAAGAAAGGAGAGGGGAAGAGCGTGGAGGAGTATAGGGGGGTGACTCTGATGCCCTCCCTATACAAACTGTACGCGGGGATTTTAACGAAGAGGCTGGAGGAGGAGGTAGAAACGGGGAGGAAAGTGCCGCACAACCAGACGGGCTTTAGGAAGGGGATGGGGACGGTGGACAATATATATGTGCTGAATTATGTGATCGGGCGACAGATAGAGAGGAGAAAGGGGAAGTTAGTGGCAATGTTTGTGGATCTGAAGGCGGCTTTTGACTCGGTGGACAGGAAGGTATTGTGGGAGGCGTTGAGGAAAAGAGGGATAAGGAAGGGTTTGAGAGACAGGATAGAGGAAATGTATGGGGAAACGAAGAGCAGGGTAAGGATAGGGGGGGAAGTGGGGGAGAGCTTCTGGACGGAGAGGGGAGTGAGACAAGGGTGCCCGTTAAGCCCGTTGCTTTTCAACATCCTGACGGCGGACCTGGAAGAGGAATTAGGTAAGGGGGAGTGGGGGGGCGTGAAAGTGGGGAGGGAAAAAATATACTCCTTGGTGTACGTGGACGACATAGTGGTGTTGGCAGAAAGGGAGGACGAGATGGAGAACAAGTTCTCCAGGAGATCTCTTAGGAGGATGAAAAGATATTTTGAGGGGAAAAAGTTGGAGGTGAATGTGGGGAAGACAAAGGAGGAGGGCGCTTTAAGAAGAAGGAATGGAAATGGAAGGGGGAAGGGATGGAAGAGGTGAGGGAATTCAAATACTTGGAGTTTGTTTTCCAAAGGAACGGGGGACAGGAAGCGCAAGTGAGGGATAGGGTGAGGAAAGCGGGGGGGGGGGGCGATGAAGCAGGCTTGGGGCATCGGGAAAAAGCTGTTTGGGAATGACGTGCTAAGAAGGTGGTGGCTGTTCGACACACTAGTGTGGACGGTGATGGGGTACGGGGCGGAGGTGTGGGGCTGAGAGGAGAGGGAGAAAATGGAGGGAATGCAGGAGAGGTATTTGAGATGGACACTGGGACTGGACTGGAGGACGCCGGGGTACATGGTGAGAGAAGAGACGAAGAGGGTAAAGATAAGGACAAGGGCAGGTAGGAGGGCATGGAATTTTGAGGAAAAGCTGAGGAGGGGGGAGGGGAGCGAACTGGCGAGGAGGTGCTGGGAAGAGATAGGGGAGAGAGAGCGAAGAGGGGCAAGAGAGAGGGGAAAATGGGAAAGGGGATGGACAGATTTCAGGAGAGGGGGGGGGGCAGAGGGAGGGATGCGTGCAGGACAAGGGAGAAGGGGGTTACGAAAGGAAGGAAAGGGAGGACAGAAGGGAACAGGAAAGGGAGAGGGGAGAGAAAATAGCGGAATCTAGGTATAACAGATGGTATAGGGAGGTGTGAGTGGAGGGGTTACCAGGATACCTAAAGGCGGGGTGGGGAGAGAGAAGGTACGGAAGAATAGCCAGGTTTAGGATGGGAAATGAGATAAGGGAAGGGAGGTACTGGGAGACGGAAGAGGAACGGGCGTGTAGGTGCTGTGGGGAAGAGATGGAATCGTGGGAGCACGTGCTGGATAGGTGTGGAGGAGGAGAGGAGGTAGGAAGAGGAATAGGGGAAAGGATAAAGGAAATACTGGACGAAAAGGGAACGGGATAGGACTGGATGAGGGCCCTGGAGGAAAAAAGGAAAAGAAGAGAAGAGGAGAGGAGGGCGGGGGAGGAGGATATGGATAGGGAATGGAATGAAAGAGGAATGGAATAAAAGGAGGAAACGGAAGTCGGGGAGAGGAGGAGGGGGAGAGAGATGGCAAGGTGGGAGGAGGCGTTGGAGCGTGGCGAGGGAGAGAGGGGTGAGGCGAGCGAGGGGGAGGCGGCGGTGGTTTAAGGATTTAAGGTTTAAGGATAAAGAGAAGGCGTAGCATGTAAGAGCCCGGCGGTGTGTTTTGTTAGTTTAAGTTACGTTAAGTGTAGTATAAGAGTTGTAAATCCTGTAAAAATGGCACTGTAAAGGGACGAGAAATGGAAGGTCTTTGTAACCCTACGGGGAACAAATAAAACAACATACATACTACTATTAAAATAAATGATTAAATTAAATAAAATATTTTTTAAATAAATTAAATGAAATTATTAAATCAATTTTTTTTAAATTTCTTTTTAAATAAAATTTTATTCCATTTAATTAATAATTTATTTAATAATTCAATTAAATAAGAAAATAATTAAATTATTTAATATTATTCAAATAAATGATTAAATTAAATAAAATATTTTTAAATAAATTAAATGAAATTATAAATTCAATTTTATTTTTTAATTTATTTAATTATGTAATTTAATAAATTTAATTTATTTATTTGATACTTGATACTTGCGTCAGATATTTGCCATTCCGCTGAGTCTATAAAACTCTCCGTTGAGATTCAACGAAAGTATGAGAGATTGACATTTGTCAGCTGAATGGTGCATTGATAGGAAAAGCCTTTCGCTTTGAATCCAGCGATAGACTTTCCCTACCAATTCACCATCTCGCTTACAAGTGTCTATCTCAGATACTTTCGCTGAAATCTCAGCGCAGAGTTTTATAGACTCAGCGGAATGGCAAATATCTGACGCAAGTATCTGCGCCAGATCCTTGCCATTCCGCTGAGTCTATAAACCTCTCCGCTAAGACTTGCGCTGAAATCTTAGCGGAGAGGTTTATAGACTCAGCGGAAAGGCAAGGATCTGGCGCAGATACTTGCGTCAGATAGTTGCCATTTCGCTGAGTCTATAAACCTCTCCCCTAAGACTTGCGCTGAAATCTTAGCGGAGAGGTTGATAGACTCAGCGGAAAGGCAAGGATCTGGCGCAGATACTTGCGTCAGATAGTTGCCATTTGGCTGAGTCTATAAACCTCTCCGCTAAGACTTGCGCTGAAATCTTATCGGAGAGGTTTATAGACTCAGCGGAAAGGCAAGGATCTGGCGCAGATACTTGTGTCAGATAGTTGCCATTTCACTGAGTCTGTAAACTCTGCGCTGAGATTTCAGCGAAAGTATCTGAGAGACACTTCTCAGCGGAATGGTGGATTGATTGGGCAATTGTGCATAAAGATAAATAAATTTCCGCACTCTTACCTTTTTGTTGATTCCTCCTTTTCGGCGGCTGGAATATAAATTATTTTTTCCCTTCCTTTCTTCCTTCCTTCGTTTCTTTCTTGGTTTCTTCTTTGGTGTATAGATGCGGTGGGATATCCAAATTCACCAAACGCACTATCGATTCACCAAACGCATAATTGAACGCGAAATCAAACGCACAATTTTTTGAGAATTTCACGCGAATTTAACACCTAGCCACTATTTTACGGGCCGATCGCGAAATGTTTTGACGGTAACAATGTTCCGAGATCACGCGTTTGTAAAAGTAATGGCGGGCTTACCGGCGCTTGCTACTCTTCGCGGATATGCGTGCAGCGCATGCGCCAAGTCGCGGGCGCGCGTCTTCGCGAAAAGAGCGGGCGCGCGTCTTCGCAGAGTCGACGCCATGTTACCTCCGTGAAGTTGCTCGAATGCTCCTCCTTTTTTAGCCATGAATGCATAAAATGGTTATGGTCAAACGACGTATGTTTTCAATTCGTCGTAAATTTCACAAATTAAAATGGCAGATCCAATATGGCCGACCGAAAATGCAAAAACTCATTCGAATGGGATGAAGTGAGGCACGCGGGGGTGTTCGAGGTCACTGATCACGATTCTGACCTCAAAATTCACAAATTCAAAATGTCAGTCCAAGATGGCCGACCGAAACTGAAAAAACTCTTTTGAATCGGATGAAATGCGGTACGCGGGGGTTTTCGAGGTCCCTGATCATGGTTCTGACCTCAAAATTCACAAATCAAAATGTCAGTCCAATATGGCCGACCGAAACTGCAAAAGGTCTTTTGAATCGGATGAAATACGGCACACGGGGGTTTTCGAGGTCGCTGATCACGATGTTGTCCTCAAAATTTCACAAATCAAAATGGCAGATCCAATATGGCCGACCGAAAATGCAAAAACTTATTTGAATGGGATGAAATGAGGCACGCGGGGGTTTTCGAGGTCACTGATCACGATGCTGACCTCAAAATTCACAAATTCAAAATGTCAGTCCAATATGGCCGACCGAAAATGCAAAAACTCATTTGAATGGGATGAAATGTGGCACGCGGAGGTTTTCGAGATCGCTGATCACGATCGTCATATCAAAATGTACAAATTCAAAATATTGGATTCAATAGGGCCGACCGAAAATGCGAAAACTTATTTCAATCGGATGAAAGGTGGCACTCGGGGGTTGCCGAGGTCGCTGATTACGATTCCGACTTAAAAATTCACTTAAAATTCAAAATATCGGATCCAATATGGCCGACCTAAATGCAAAAACTCATCCGAATCGAATGAAATAAAAAATCATGCATGAGATTTGTGGCAGTAAGATTTGTAGTCTCTGATAACAGCAAGGTATAGCCTTTTATTGTGGTGTCAGCTTGCGAGATGACAGTTAACGAAAACGATGCTGTCTCATTTACAACGCATCTCGCGAAGAGTTACGTGACGTAGGATCGTCGCCTAAAACTATTGCGGTAGCAAAAGCGGCAGCCTACATTACACAAGACAAGGCCTCGGAGTTGCTTTGTCAATAGTTGTATAAATAAATTATCAACAGAGACGTGAGGATATCGTCTAGCGATGTATCGCTTAACCTTTTTGCTCAGAAAATCCCATCCTGCGGAACTGTTACTATCATATACGGAAAGTTGATCACCATCATGATAAAGGCAACTCCAATTGGCACATTCTTTTCCAACAACTATTTGTATGTGACATTGGCACGGGAAACATGGCTTGATATGGACGTAATCAGCGGTATACGATGCAGGATTACAGCGAAAGGAGATATTTTGTTGTCGAATATTTTGGAACAAGTCGATCGCGGTATCAGTCAACAAACCGTCTGGGAATTGCACGAGGGATACGACTTTTAGGTTATTTTAGAAAAACGGTCAAACGGGTGATGCGACGAACTTTGATCGTGCAGAAGCTCGAAGCCCACGGTCATTTATAAAATTTAACAGTCGAATTTAAACAATGTATAAAATTTAAACAGTTCGCGTGACAAGTCACAGTAAAATTAGCGTAAACAGATCGAATGGAGGATTGTTTCCTTTCTATGGACTTTCCGCAAACAGCGACATGAAGACGCGCAAAGAATGTGTGGGAATTATGGAGCTACCATGGCAGGAGTGGTGACGCAGCTTTTTCTTTTGTATCTGCCGGTGACAGGGAGGGCGTGGTAGTAAATTCTTTTGGAGCCTATGCTGTAACGTTCAGGGAGGGGAGCAGGCGGGGTCACTTGGAGTCTACATTGAAAATGGCGACCAAGGTCCACTTAAGCGTTACTCACATTTCTGAATGTAAGGGGAGGAGGATTTTGCCAATATCTCAGCTATTTTCAATTTTTTACAAACGTGCTAGACACGAAAGTCGTTTGGGTTCTCTTTTTCAACAGAACCTCACGAATTTTTATAAGATTTATAGCGTGTTTGTTTAGTTCAGGTGTTCTTTTTATATTTTCATTATTTACAAAAGAGTGCGTAATTACGTAAAACCGCCAGTGACGAATTATGGTTACATGATTTTCCAACTATACAGAATAATTTAACCGCCTAGGGGTCATAGGTGTATCCTGGACTTCGAGTATGACGCTTTGCGAGATTGCTAAATGCGAATGTGAAATCAGATTTCCATAATGAGCGAGGCGGCGCTAGTGGAGATAGATTTTGGCTCCTAGAGATTGCACCGTGGAACTGTAATTCTCGTATTTCATTAAATTCACCGAAAAAAATGTTTTCCTTAAAATACGTCCTTCCGCTTAGCATGAACCTATATTAAACGAAAAAGAACGAAAAATTTAAAATTTGAAGACCAAAAGAAAAAGTCTTTTGCACACAAAAAATCTGGAAAAACAATATATATCATAAGAATTTCATTGATTTTTTAGGTATGCCAAAAGACCAATGAGTTAAACAATAACTGTACAAAATTTCTCCTTGATTGGTTAATTATTTTCAAAGTTGCATTCCACAGCGAGGTAAATAAAAACACGTTTCGAGAGACACTCAATAGTATTTGAAAAGTCACATTGAGAGTTACGTATAATTATGTACAATTATCGGTACAAAAAGCGTCGCAAATGTATTACCATAATTCAGCATACGATATCTTGGGACCCGTCTGGGCCATACCGAGCGCAGAGCCATCTCGGCGTAAGGCGGTGGCGCGCGATTGTTGTTTTAAACGATACCGCCTTAGGGTTGACCCGTCAATCCTAAGTGTTGTACGTCATTGCCGGAAAGAAGAAGTCATCTTCATTAACGAAGAAGAACGCGACATGGGTAAAAGTAAGTATTTGTTTTCAATTGAAATTATTGTTCTACTATTCATGATAGCAAATTACATTTTTAATATTATTTTCCCATGCTTTTTCAGATACAAAAAAGAACGGAGCGAGGGTCGGGCGGCCAAGAAAAACGGTAAGAAAATAATTGTCAAATTTGAAAATTTCAGGTTAGTAATTAGATGTTTCCAGATTCCGGGTGTGCCGTCGACGACATCGGCCGCAACGGCGGAACTACTACCGCCAAAAACGCCGCCGCCGCCGACTTCGACGAAGAATCTCGGCATGCAGGGGGTAAGTACGAACAAGACAATCTGCCGATTGTCAAATTTTCTTATTTCGAAGCTTTAAAGTATTCCGCTATCAAGTTAGGTAAAAATACTGGTCGAATGTGCCAGCGGAGTGATAGCCAATGCCAAGGGTATTTCCCTAACAATTAATCATTCCGCTGGCACATTCCAGAAGTATTTTTATCAAACTTGATAGCGAAATGATAAAGTGCTAGAAAAGGATGCTACGCTGAGTCCCTTCGCTAAGACAATTGCCATGGAATTCCCCAAAGGTTTGCGTAAGAGGAGTGAAGAGGTTTTGGCAATTGCTAGGGAGATACGCTCTCTGGCAAGTGCCAGGTGGATATGCTTGGCCAAAACTTCTTCGCTCTTCTTACGCAAACCTTTGGGGAATTCAAAAGCAATTGTCTTAGCGAAGGGACTCTGCGTAGCATACTTTTCTGGCACTTTATCATTTCGCTATCAAGTTTGATAAAAATACTTGTCGAATGTGCCAGCGGAGTGATTAATTGTTAGGGAAATACCCTTGGCATTGGCTATCACTCCGCTGGCACATTTGACAAGTATTTTTACCAATCTTGATAGCGAAATGATGAAGTGCCAGAAAAGTATGCTACGCTGAATCCCTTGGCTGAGAGAAGTGGTTTCGAACTCCCCGAAGCTTCACTTATGAAGAGCGAGGAGACTTTAGCCAAGGATATCTCTGTTGACTAATGGCAATGAACCGTTCCTCTGATAAATTTGGCAAATTTGACAAATTTGATTTGTAGGTTTGCCAAATTTTACAACTTTGAAAATTGTAGGCTATTAATAGTATAATTTTTTTCAGATACCCGGTGTAGCCAGGGAGGAATGGCCGACCCTATCGGACGGACCGCCACCGCTGCCACCCGCCACTGCCATAACGACGGCCGAGCCGCCTCCACCACCAACAGCATCGGCCATACAGGAAATAAGTATAGTGAAACTTCAGTTATACGTTTTTCAAGGGGTACGTCAAATGTGACGTATAAGTGAGAATGACGTCGAAGTAAAATATAGTTGTACCTGAAACTCTCTAACATTTCAGTTGACGATCAATTGCATAATTCCCAATGTTTCTTAATGGTAGTACCTCTATTATGTTAATCTTTGTTCTTCCAATTAACAATTTGATGGCGAATAATTGAATAATGAGCCAGCGCAATTTTTTCCAATTTTCGTTTTAAACTTTTATTTAATGCAAGTTTGTAAGAGAAATTTGAAATAGAGCTTGAGCCTTAACGATTTAGGTTCGTAACTGACAAGTACGAATTAATGACAGCTCTGTTATCACAAAAAAGTATCTAGATGCATCTTATGATCGAGAGTTTTAATAGGTAAAAAATCAAGGAACGGGCTGAAAATATTCTTTTGCCTGCTGCCTGCCTTTTTTGTGTCCGAGCTGAGCCTTGTCGTGGCTTGTCCGCACCAGACAGGCAGTATACAGGGTGTTCCACGTAATAATGTCATCCGTGAAATGGGGAGTTGGCCGTGAAATTGTGAGTCAATTGAAATAAGCATGTATCCTTTCCAGATCAACCCCAGAATTGTTATTAATTTTGAAAGGCAGCCAATGAGGCGCGCCCGTTGAGCGGGCTTAGCCTCGAAAGATTTATTATATTCAGACGTTTAGTGTCATATCGCAGCTCCATGTCGATGTATTTTTAAACCTTGAAGACAAATCTACAATTTCGTTCGCCTTGAACTCTCCATTTCTAGGGAAAAATAGCAAAAAAAATATTCTAGAAACGTTTTTATGCATTTTCCCAGTCTAATTTTGTACTTTCGGCAGAAGCTCGCGCATATTCGTAATGAGCGGAAAATTTCCGATTAAATTGACTCTTTTAATAATTTTAAAACGGAAAAAAATTGTTCAACCTTTCGCGCCACTTTTCCGGAATCTCAAAAATCACAAAATTTCAAACGGTCGTAGAGTGAGCTTTTATAAACAATGCCAATTCAATTGATGTGTTTGGAGAAGCTTTTTGCCTGATTTAAATAATGGCGTTAGATTCGTATCGATATCTCGTATAGTTTTCCCGGAAAGTCCACTTGAAAAACCGCAAAAAAAGAGGCAAAGGGGTATGTATGTATGGAAAAATTTGCAAAAATCGATGGTCCAACTTTGAAATTCTGCCAAAAATAAAAAAAATCATCGGATCTTAATGATTCAACCGGGATTTTGACGAGAAACTCATAACCAAAAGATTGAGCGCAATCCGGAATCGCAAATCCTAAAGGAAAAACAGTTATCGATAATTTAGAGAAAAAACGATTATTCCCCAAAAATCCCAAAGAAATTTGGATTTTTAATTTTTTTTATGGATTCATTTCGATGTAAGTTGATCCCCTGCGCATGGATCTACCATTAATTTCCCCCAAAACCCAAAATTTCCATTAAAAAATCGTAAAAAACTTCTAAAAACACGATTTTTTTTGCTGTAAGAGGCTGAGACAGGAATATCTTTTTTCCTCCACCTACCGCGACCGGGGTCCGTCGGTTGATAGGGCTCTAGTTTGGCTTATTCAATTCAAATTATGATTAACTATTTAATAAACGTATAGATAGTTGGTCGCCAGCTAGCTTTGACGAAGCTAACAACTCGTGATAAATTTTCTCAAGCGGAGAGCTTGAACTCGCACACAGGACAGGAACAGTTGGGGACCCATCGGTGAAATTGCGTTATTAAAGAGAAGTTCCCATGCTTAAAGAAAAAGACATAAGGTTCTTTATTAGACTCACGTTCTGTCGCACATATTCCAGGATTCCAATAAACTTAGAAGCGAGATTTTGTCGAATAACCTTCCTTTAATTGTTCCTCGACGAACCGCCACTCGTCAAATTTCTCTTCTTACAGTGAACGTGGATTTCCCACGTGTTGTTCCAACGGTTACAGCATAGACGAAATAATTGCCAAAAGACGTGGAAAACCTTCGTCGATGCCGCACTCACAAAATATGTTACAATAAATTCCGCAAAATGATTCTGTCACCAGAATCGTTGAATGAGGTATCCCGAGGGCCGACGCGCTCAACGAATAAATTTACAGACGTTACGTACGAAATTAAACAAAGAGTCCTCCCTCACAACTGGGTAGGGAGTCCTCACAGCACAATGACTGGACAAGGAACCTCTCCGAACAAGAACCGGGCAGGGAGTGCTCTCCGAACGAAAACTCGACAGGGCGTCAATCGATGTTTCGCATGTGATCGATACGCTCCGCTATCCCTTCCCGTTCTTCCAGGATCCAAGCCTTGATTTGTCAATAATTTGGCGCAAAGGCGTCACCCCTCAGTTCTACTTTTCTGGACCGTCTTAGTCCAGCATAATGCGTTCGTACGAAAGCGCTGGCATCGAAGATCGATAATGGTTGGTCGACACGTTTTACTTTACATTCACATTTCGCTACAGTGTGAAAAATGATGGTGATAAAACGGACGGACAAAAATTTTGGCGCCCTCGAGAAATCTCGCTATGTCGCCACGTCGAGGATAATCGCCTCAGAATTTCCTGTTACATCCTCCTCCCTCGAACCTTGACGTGGTGACGAGAAGAGTTAGCAGCCGTCGAAGGAATTCATCTGTTGTTCGTGTGTCTGAAACTTATGAATCTTTACCTCAAGCATGGTAGCCTCAAACCCTGCAGGGTGGCCTGTAAGAGAAATTCGATAATCCCGCAACTTCATGGGTAAGACAAATAGAAAACATGCAGTTGGTAGGGTTTTCTAAAGTATCTAACTTGGGAGGTCCACGAGCACCTCAAGTTCGTTCGTACAAAGTTCCGCACACGACTAGTTACTATTTAGTTTATGGAAAACAATTGACAAAATACCGCCGCGTTATCTTAAAGTTAATCGGCAAGAAAACATCGTAAAAGACTAGATACAAATTAGTAACATTCACGGGGACGCCTTGAGGTCATGTACCGCCGCTATCGTATACGGCGCGTGGAAGAGATCACGACGTAAGACGGTGATTCCCCCTTTGTGCTGGTATTTTCTCGGGACTACAACGCTGTATTCTCCTTCGTCGTGCAGTTTTGGCTTTCCCTTGATGGTTTTGATTGAGTGTCCTCCAAGGAAATGTTTGTCACCAGGCTTGTACTGCGTTTTCTCCTCCCCTCTGACATGGTGATGGCGATTGAATTCATGCCCTTTTACCAAACGACAAGGTACTCTCCCGAATCAAGAAGGCGCAACCCAAATCGGGTAATCGATCGGATCACCCAATTTCACCTTCGAAATTTAGGTAACGGTAGTATTTGGGTATCCAAGAGGTCGGCCAAGCAGAATGATTCAGTCTCTGTCAGTTGACGAGGCCGTTGTGGCGAAAGTTGCAGCCCGCGTACTCGGCAACAGTGCCTTATATTCGACGTGGGCATCTCCCGAGGGCTTATTCGTGCTCTTCGCCTTGCGGATAAATGCGGTCAGCAGTGGCGAATCCGCCGGCGCCACAGGTGGTACAAAATCCAGGGCAATATGGGAGTTTGCGGGCCTTGAGATGGTGATCGAGAGAGTGGTAATTAAGACAGCCAACTAGGGGTAGCTTACTTGCCGTCGTCGAGACGAACGTCGGTACGTCGTTTTAACTGTTGTCGATCCCATATGATGCACCGTATTACGGCCCTTTTTGTCGCCGGGTCCTTGAGCCTTGTCTCACTCGGTAACCAGCAATCATCGATGTATAATGATTTCGTTCGGCCACTAAGGCCGACGAGTTCCGGGACCTGGAGTTCCTTTATAATCGTCGACAGAAGGAGTTCATTATCGTTGGCATGCACCGAGGAGACGATAATCGTTTTCGGATACTCGAGGGTGGTCTGTCGAACGGTCTCCGCCTAGTACCCTATTCCGTTTCCGGTTCACCTCGTGAAGTTCGGGGCTGAGGGCCTAACTGGAAAGTTTGGCGAACTCAGGGTCCTGCACCGGCGCTGCGATTTCCCCGAGTCGATCGTCTCTAGCGTTTCGCCCCGTTTCGTTGGTTTTACGGGCTTGGTTCCTGGTTCCGTAAACGAAATTTTCCTTATATTTTGGTTCTGGTCCTCGAGTGGCATCGTCAGAAGTGATTTCCATGTTCGTCCAGTTTGGTGATGTTGATGGTGGCATGGCTGCGGGCTATAGATGTTCAACATCTACGTAGACTTCGACGAGGTATTTTTAAATCGGCGACATAGTATTTGCCCACAATCTTATCGTCCTTATCTGCTAGTTCGACGATCATTGGTCCAAGCAAGCGTTTTATTACCGCGGGGCCTAAATATTTGTGGCCTAATTTGGCAGTGTAGCCATCAATTTTACTGCTTAAACGTTTGTTCGGGTAATACACTTCCATACCAGGTGTTAATTTAATATGATCGGACTTAGTCGAATTAGCCCTAGCATTGCGATTGTTTCGGTATATTCTAATCTGATCTTCTACTCTGTGGCGTAGCTCGTCGAATTTAGATATTCTTTCCACCCATTCGTCAACCAAGGCGTTCGTTATCGGCGGGTTTGCGTCGGTGAAACGCTCTCGGGTATTGACATCGGCTTCACGGGCGAAATTAAGGAAGAATGGCGAAACTCTACTACCAGCGTGTGGAACGGTATTATAGGCGAGTTGCAGCTTTGGCAAATTTGCATCCCACTCATTATGGTCTTTTTTTTATGAACGCAGCGATCATTGGCTTTATTGTCCTGTTAACCCGTTCGACAGGGTTTGCTTGAGGGTGAGCTAAGGGAGTCGTGATGTGTTTGATTTTTTTTGCCGTCAAAAATGCTTCTACCTCTCTATTCACGTATTCGGTGCCGTTATCCGTAATAATGGACTCTGGGATTGTTCCCCATTTATCAAATACGGTTTCCAAAGTTTTAACCACTGTTTTCCCTACCTGATTACGAACCGGGAAAAGTTCCACGAATTTTGTATATAAATCTTGGATGACGATTAGGTATACGTTGTTCTTTTTTGAGCGAGTAAGGGGTCCTACCGTGTCGACTGAAAGTTGAGACCATGGTTTAAGTAGAGGTCTTGTCATGAGAGGCCCTCTCACCGGATTTTGATTGAATTTGACTTTCATGCAGACGTCGCAGTCTTCGACATAAGCCTTTATGTCTTGGGACATTCCTGGCCAATAAAAATTTCGGCGGATGCGATCGTATGTACTATCCCTACCCAAATGACCTGCTTGTGGCGTTTCATGGTTGTCGCGTAATATAGTCAAAACTTTCGACGGTTGAATGACCCTTTTCCATGGATTCTCATCGTCAATGACTTGTTTGCCGAAATCGGGTCTATAATAGAAAAGCTCGTCGTTTTCAATTTTCCACTCAATAAATCTTTCCGGTTGCTTTCTAACAAGTTCGCGTTTCGTCTCGTACCAATTTTTATCGTTAATGGACGACAAGAGAGTTCGGTCTTGGGTACTTTCTTCGATGATTTTCTCCCACCCTAATGGGTCAACGTCGATATCATGCATACGTGAAAGAGCATCTGGGGCTTCGTTGGTCGTGCCTCGTCGATATTCGACTGTCATTGAATGTTGTAACAAAAAGATTGCCCATCTAGCTAAGCGACCTACAGGGCTCTTTAAGCTGTACAACCATTGCAAAGCTTGGTGATCTGTTATAACTTTAAAACACATGCCTTCGAGGTAGCATCGGAGTTTTCCGACTGCCCATACTACCGCCAAGCATTCCTTTTCGGTGGTGGTATAGTGAATTTCGGCTCCTCTTAACGGTCGACTCAAAACTTCTAATAAATTTTCTTTACCAGTTTCTGGGTGTTCTTGAACTAAAATGGCGCCTAATCCGAAATCACTTGCATCGGTATATAAGATAAAGGGTTGCTTAGGTATTGGTGTATATAATCTTGGGGCGTTAGCTAAAGCCGCTTTGACTCCGTCGAAGGATTTTTGTTCGGTATTTGTCCACTTCCAAGGGATTTTCGGACTTGTCAACTTGTTGAGTGGTCCCTGTATACGGGCAATATTTTTCAAGTGCCGGTGGTACCAATTTACTAGACCGTTAAATTGTCGTAGTTGAGTCCGATCTTTTGGGACTGGGAAATCGAGAATCGGTTTTATCTTCTCGGGATTTAGTCTGATACCCAATTCGTCAACAATATACCCGAGAAAACTCACTTCTTTACACGCGAAGCTGCTCTTCTCGCGGTTGATTTTCAATTTCGCCTCGCGTAAAACTTCGAACAACAACGATAAAAGCGCAAGGTGTTCGTCGAGATCTTGGCTGACGATAATCCAATCATCCAAATAGGCAAAAATTTGGTCGCCCCAATAATTCGGCAGTTTTCTCTCAAGGATTAACTCTTTAACTTTACGTTTTAACCTGTCCATGAGGCTTTGGAAAGTCGAAGGTGCTCCCGTCAACCCATAGGGCATCCGAACCCATTCTAATAAGCCTTTTCCTTCAACGACGAAGGCTGTATATTTTCGACTTTCAGGACTCATTGGGATTTGATGGAAAGCTTCGCTCATGTCAAGAGTTGAAATTACTTTAGCTTGGTGTAATTGAAACAGAATTGACTTCATGTTTTGAAGAGGATACGCGGGCTTTGTTGTTTGTCGGTTAACCGGTCTATAGTCAATGCAGAACCTCAATTTTCCGTTTGCTTTTGGCGCTACCACAGGTGAGCAGGCCCAATCGCTGTTGCTCCACTGTATATAGCCCTTTTCAAGCAGTCGGTCTACTTCACTGTCGATAAATTCGCGGATTGACTCGCTACGCGGATATGGTTTTTGTCGATGGGGGACGGGATCTTCTATTTCGATTTTGTGTTCCACCAAGTCTGTCACGCCAGTGGATTCATTGTCTAACTTCGTAAATTCGTCGTCGAGGAAGCTGTTTAATTTATCTGACTGTTCTACCGTTAAGGCTGTTAAGTCAATAGTCTTAACGTTACGCCGTAACATCGAATACGAGTAATTACTTCCTTCTAGTGTCCATGTCCTCATTGCCGAATTTACTTTGACTTTGAAGGTTATCCAAAAATCCATCCCTAAAATTACGGGGCTCGACGCAGATGGAAGAATACTGAACCATTGTGGTCCAAACACGTCCCCTACATCGATCACGAAATAAGTACCACCCTCTGTTTTGACCAACGATTTGTCGCCCAACCGAACACCGTTTCTGGACGTCGAATCTTCGGTCAAGTCCATGACTTGCCGATCTTTTACTCGGTCATAAGCAGGCTGGCTAAGATATGATCTCTCGCTTCCGCTATCGAGGATTCCCGAGACCTCCTCGCCAAAAATTGAAATTCGAATCGGGATTCGTGAGACTCGTTTTGGTTCTCCCCAACTGTCATTTGCACGAAAAACTCGGCGTTGTGCTAGTGTATGAAACGAATGCGATGGCAGATTTGGCGGTTTCCAGCCTCTTAGACTCTTGACATCTAATACGTCGTTCGGTTCGAAGTCGATAGTACTCTCACAATCATCCTCGGCCGTTAGAGTGGTTAACTGTACCTCCGATTCATCACTATTGTCGAACGTGACCTGTTTGGGTTGAATAAGATCATCGTCTGAAATTTCAGAATCGCTCGTTAATTCGCAAACGACTGTCAACTCCGTTGACGAATTTTCAACGCTGATCCCCTCATTATCTATTTGAATATTATTCCCTATGTTAATGGGATTATCTACTTTGTCTAGCGTTTTGACCTGTTCGACTTTGATTTCCGTCGTCTCTTTTTGAAGCGGTACCTCGTTCATGCCCTTGGTGACAGTGTCCTGAGGTGTGGATACTGTCGGGCTTACTCGTTTTCCGGACTCTTTGAGCAATCCTTGTTGACGTGGCCAATTGTTCGGCAAATGAAACATACAGCCTGCCGATCGGCAGTACAAGAGCGTGCTGTATGCCCTGTTTTGCCGCAATTGTAGCAAAAGATCTTGCTGGGATCCCGAACTAATCTCGACTGAGGGGTTACTGCTTCCTTATTTTGATGGTCGGTCGAGATCTTACGTTCTTTATCGAACCGTGCTAAATTTGTCTCAAGTCTTTGTTTATTCAGACTCTTAGAGTTACCCGATTGAGTTCTATTGTTTTTTGCCGAACGCGATGTTGTTGGTTGCATTAAATTTAGATCACTTGGTTCCTCTCTGTCTTCATTCGTTGTAGGCGAATTGTCGTCATTGTCAGTCACGTCTTCGCCTAAGAAATTTAAGTCGTTTTTGTTGCTTTACCTCGCGACTCTTTTTGCGCTTCAATGGACTGTCGATAGAGGTAAGTGCGTTTGTTTATGAAATGTAAAAGATCATCATAGTTGTCTATTTTTGCATTTATAACGTCGAAGGTCAGTCGTGGATTCGATTTCACCAAAATTTTTGTCAACTGATCGTGAAAGGTTGGTGGTCGCTTCATTCGCTCGAAAATCATACGCGCTCGACAAATAAATTCGGCAAGTGTCTCGCCTTTCTCGAGTTTTAGATCTCGGACATCGAGGAAGAGAGCTCCATCATCCTTTTTCACCCCCCATTGGAAGCGGAACGCTCTGGTGAAATCCTTCCACGATTGTAAACGGTGTTTGTTTAATAAGTACCACGACCGATATGAGCCTTCGAAAATGCTCGATAAATAAGGGACAAAAAGATCTTTACTTATACCACTTGCACTCAGTTTCTCCCTCAGGATCAATAAAAATTGTTCGGGATCTTTTTCTGTTTTTGGAAAAGTGATTTTCCAGGTGCTGACCATTCGACCAATTCTCATTGCTGAGTCAAGCTCCCGATTGTTTTGGGGGGCAGCAAAATTATCCGCTCTCGTATTTCTTCGAGAAGAAGTTGGAAAATGTTGATTCCCTGGCGGATTTCTGCGACCGTCGAAATGCAGCTCAGTGTCGTCGCTGTCAGTCGAATCGCTACTTCGTCCTGCGAGAACCCCTCTTCGAGACGTCAGAGGTGGTCTAACTCGTCGAGGTCCAAAGGTTGATTCCGAGTTTTCAGCGCGGTATGGCACATTTCTTCCTTCGACAATCCATTGATACTCCTCCGCTGTCAGATAGTCCTCGGCCAACACCTCGCCTTCGGGGGTTGCACGGGGAAACGCTACTCTGACAAACCCATTCGGGATATCAACAGAGTGTCGACCACCTGGTTCTTCGGTGGCATTGGGCAGAATCATTGACGACTGAACATTCCGTCGTGTTCTGTTTGCGATATCGTCCTGATTTGCCTCAGACGACGGTACGTCATCCTGAACGAACCGCGCATGCGCATTTTCATCTGGGAAACGAACTCTATTCGTATTCAGGTTAACACAATGTTGATCTGTCTCATAAACGAACGTTCCATCCAACGGTCCGGCGGCTCCAGCGCTTCGCCGGATACGTTCGCGAGAACATTGCACAAAAGACGTCGAGGGATGCGAGAATCCTTCTCGAGGCTGATTGTCCGCTCTACAACGCGGTGGTCGCAGAAGACCTTGAAGACTACCTCTTTCGTTAATATCGACAGACGCGATATTAAGCGAATTTCGGTCAAAATCAACATTTTCGTTGATTGCGTCCGACGTACTATATAACGAATTTACATTCTTTCTCGGGTTCCTTGCATGCGTGATACTCGATATCTCGTCATCGCTATGTCCCGATAAACCAATTGTCTGTCCCATCGTCGTGCCAATTTGCTGCCCCATCGGCTGTTGGATTGAAGAACCGATTGACCGACCCATTGGGTGTTCTATTGACGAACCAATTGCCTGACCCGTCGTCGAAGCGACTGACAAACCCATTGGTTGCCTTGGTGACACTCCAATTGCCTGCCCCGTCGGTATCGCTAAACCGACTGACTGACCCATTGGTTGTCTAATTGACCCCTGCCCAGTTAATACGACTTCCCCTTCGTTAAACATGGGGTTAAGCCGAAAGGAGGTTTCCTGATTCGATTTAAATAATTTCAAGCTTTCGACTAATTCACTTATTTTACCCTCGAGGATCCCGACGCATTCGAATCTACTTTCTAAGTCCTTGTATTTTCTATTGAGGTTAACAATCGAGTTTTCCAACGACGTATTACCTAACCGTTCATCGGGGACAGGGGTAGCAGCTCGTGAACCCCTTCCCCTACCGATGGACGTTCCTCCCCGTACAGATACGGCGGAAGCAATCGAAACATTTCTCGAAGTGTTACTCGGGTCTGAGCCCTGATTAAGGAGGAGATTCGCCTCTTTTGGGTGACCGATACCCTGGGACTCAATTTCCCCACTCCGCGCTTCCCCTTCTTGAGAAACCGCTAAGGGCGTTTCACCGACTGGCATTTCGGCTCCTCTTACATTCGTTGGGTTTCCCGAAATTTGTTCTGATGACTTTTTACTCGCTCTCGTTAATCTTTTAGGCGGTGAAAAGAACATTATTATTCATAGTTGACGGTAATTCAAAATAAATTCAAAATGTTAATCGAATAATTCGCGAAAATCTTATAATAATATTCCCGAATTAATTGATTCAATCCCTGCCGGAATAATTCGAATAAATCGCGTAAACTGCTAAACTTCTTATTATTTTCAGATTCGGTAAACTCGTTTAATGGTCGAAGCTTAATAGACAAGGCACACCTTTCGAGAAACAATATATTTCGTCGAAATTCGGGGTTTCATGTATTGACCCGACCGAACAATATAAGCTTCCCGGATTCTGCGAGCAATTTATAATCCGTCTCAACAATAAGGATTATCACAGTTCTGTAAGATTTTATTTCGATTGAATCGATCGAGAATTCGGAATTTTATAGACGAAACGGTTACGGGTGATTGTACCAATGATCGTCGAGGGCCATATAAATTCGCAGTAAATAACAATCGCCGAGAAAGTGTGGTCTTAAGAAATGGTTGCGTGTCGGATAGTAGCTTATATTTAATCGAACGCGTTTGCCTTCCGATGAGAATAATAGCTTGTAATCCGTCAAAAGAAATGCTCTACTCTGCAACGCTACGTACTTACTTCACGATTTTTTTTTTTAGTATAATCTCTTTACGTCTAGTTGACAAGGTATTATTCCAACCACTTTTATGAATCGAATTCGAGACGCCATAAAATTTGCACAAACATTTGAACGGTTAACATGAAAATAAATAATTCGCTTGAGATTTTTTTTCACATTAAATTAACGTAAAACAATTATTTAACAACTATGGGAGGATTTAATTGGACATACTGAGATTTTGAATAAATAATTTTAACAGTTCAATGCTTTAAGTCTCACTGAATAAATGAATTAATTTACCCATAACTTGGCACTAGCAAATTTCTATAGATTTGATATTAAATTTCCACGGAAATTTTCCAACCTTGCCCCACGTTGGGCGCCAAATGAGACAGGGATATCTTTTTTCCTCCACCTACCGCGACCGGGGTCCGTCGGTTGATAGGGCTCTAGTTTGGCTTGTTCAATTCAAATTATGATTAACTATTTAATAAACGTATAGATAGTTGGGCGCCAGCTAGCTTTGACGAAGCTAACAACTCGTGATAAATTTTCTCACGCGGAGAGCTTGAACTCGCACACAGGACAGGAACAGTTGGGGACCCATTGGTGAAATTGCGTTATTAAAGAGAAGTTCCCATGCTTAAAGAAAAAGACATAAGGTTCTTTATTAGACTCACGTTCTGTCGCACATATTCCAGGATTCCAATAAACTTAGAAGCGAGATTTTGTCGAATAACCTTCCTTCAATTGTTCCTCGACGAACCGCCACTCGTCAAATTTCTCTTCTTACAGTGATCGTGGATTTCCCACGTGTTGTTCCAACGGTTACAGCATAGACGAAATAATTGCCAAAAGACGTGGAAAACCTTCGTCGATGCCGCACTCACAAAATATGTTACAATAAATTCCGCAAAATGATTCTGTCACCAGAATCGTTGAATGAGGTATCCCGAGGGCCGACGCGCTCAACGAACAAATTTACAGACGTTACGTACGAAATTAAACAAAGAGTCCTCCCTCACAACTGGGTAGGGAGTCCTCACAGCACAATGACTGGACAAGGAACCTCTCCGAACAAGAACCGGGCAGGGAGTGCTCTCCGAACTAAAACTCGACAGGGCGTCAATCGATGTTTCGCATGTGATCGATACGCTCCGCTACCCCTTCCCGTTCTTCCAGGATCCAAGCCTTGATTTGTCAATAATTTGGCGCAAAGGCGTCACCCCTCAGTTCTACTTTTCTGGACCGTCTTAGTCCAGCATAATGCGTTCGTACGAAAGCGCTGGCATCGAAGATCGATAATGGTTGGTCGACACGTTTTACTTTACATTCACATTTCGCTACAGTGTGAAAAATGATGGTGATAAAACGGACGGACAAAAATTTTGGCGCCCTCGAGAAATCTCGCTATGTCGCCACGTCGAGGATAATCGCCTCAGAATTTCCTGTTACAAGGCTCGAACGTTTTTTTTCGATTCTGAAATAGTTTTGAGGGTCTAACCAATCGAAAATTTTCAGTTGATTACGAATGTGATCGAATTTTCGTCGGAAGCACTGCGCACAGCAATATATAGTAATATATAGTAACTTTGCCTTATAAAATTTTTGATTTTTAATTATTTTGCTTTTTCCAGATTCCCACCGAACCGATAGCGGCCGACGTCACCTTTTCGGAGGTGGTTCGACGGCGGCGACGGCAGCAGCCGCTCCAGCAGCCACCGCCACCGATCCGCGAAGAGCCGCCGCCACGGCCGTCTCCGCGCAAAGGGCCGCCTCCGCGCAAAGGACCGCCGCCGCCACCGATCCACGAAGAGCCGCCGCCACGGCCGCCTCCGCGAAAAGGACCGCCTCCGCGCAAAGGACCGCCACCGCCGACGGGCGCGCGAGGGCCGACGCCGCAACCCAGACCGGTATATAACCCCTAAGTTTTAAATAATACAGGGTGACCAGAACATGGACGTTCAGAAATAAAGTTTAGGTCTCTCGTATCATGGGGTATCCGAATCAGCCCCATGCATGTTCCGCGACTTTGCATAGTTTTTGAGTTATTATTTTTTTCTGAAGTTTCGAGAATTTTCGACCTGACCAATAAAAAAAATGTTAAAAAAAAAGAAGACTTTGTCGAGATCGCTTACGCAACTCAATGTTATACTACTTTTTTAAATGATTATGAAAATTGAGAATCTGGTACATTCTTAAGACCTACTTAGGCACCATTAAGTCACCTGTTTAGATTTTTAATTGAGAGTTAAAAATTTAAGGCATAATTTACCGAACCTTAATTTTTCACTTTAGACCAACAGTTTCATAACTTTCCTAACACTTACGAAGCTGATTATTTTATGCAGAAAAATACTATTCACGAAGATTCAGTTGCATAAACAATTTCCATAAAGTCTTCTATTTTTTTTATTGGTCAGGTCGAAAACTCTCAAACATTCAGAAAAAAATAATAACTCGAAAACTATGGAAAGTCACGGTGAAATACATCGGGCTGATTCGGATACCCCATAATAGGAGGGATCTAAACTTTATTTTTGGACGTCAATGTTCCGGTCACCCTGTACTTATCAGCTTACGGTTAACATCGAATTTAGAACGATATTTAACATTTCTTTTCGTCTTTCAGATTCCTGATCCTCCCGGCCAAATCGACGCCCTCCCTCCCAGCGTGCAATTGGCTCACTTGAGCAATCAAGTGAGCCAATTGCAAACCGCGCTGGCTGGCAGCAGCGGCTTCGTGCTGGAGGTGAATCGTCGCGTCTAGCGCGAAAGTAATAGGGTGCGGACCCTAGAGGCGCGGTTGGCGTCGAGGAATGGGCAGGCGGCGACGCGCCGAATTGCCAACCGGTCGGCGTGGCCGCGCGGTCGAGGCGACGCGGCGTGGCCGCGCGGTCGAGGCGACGCGGCTCGGCCAGTGGCTCAGCTAGGACCGGTGCCCCAATGGCCTGGCCACCGCCCAATTTTTGGGCCCAGGCGCCACAACCGTGGCCACCGATGGGTCCGTGGCCACTGAGTGGCGGGCCGCCGGCACCGTTGCCGTTCACAACACAAAATGCGTATTGGCCTAGCCAATACCCATTTTATCGATAATAGAGCAACGTAAAAATGTATTGGCTAGGCCAATACGCATTTTATACTTTTCAATAAAAAATATTTCGAAAAATAATTACGTCCTGCATTTAATTTTTTTTCCCGTGGAAATGCGTACAGTTAACGCTTTTTACCTGTATGTCCACTTCTTCTCTTCCTATTCATATTTCCTCCACATTTCTTTCCTGTTTCGCCATGTTAGGTTCGTTCGAACCTTTATTCCTAGGAAGGGACTGCGTTTTGAATCTAGGATGCGAGAGAACGTGTAGTAACTGTATTTTGCATCTAAGAAGACCAAAAGTAAGAAAAACCCCTCATTTTTTGGAAATTATCTTTCCGTACGACTTACCTTGGTGTAACTGTCGGTCGAAGCGGGTGTGCAGAACGAGTGCAACCGCGTCGCCTTCTGCATCGATGAATCAGTTCTCAAAAGATCTTTTGTATAATCTTAACCTTTATCTTTACCTCCGCATAAGCCTATTCTTCGCGGCCCCTGATTGCAGCAAGGTGTTATACTCGAAGCATCCACAGGCGCACGGTTTATCGGGAATCTCGCCTTTTATTTGGGCGGTGTATCGATGCATGCTTCAGGGAATTTTTTCAGCTTGCGAGATGACAGTAAACGTGCCAAATGCTGTCTCATTTGCAGCGCATCTCGCGAATAAGCGCGGTATGCAGGATCATCGCCCAAAGCTAATGCAGTAGCGAAAGCAGCAGCATATATTCCGCATGAGAAGGAATCGAGCTGCCTCGTTACTGGTTGTATCAATATATTATCAACTTTGACGTGGGGATAGCGCTAAGCGATGTATCGCTTTACTTCGTTGCTGAGAAAATGATACTCTGCGCAACACATACTATCGTATACGAAAAGTTGGTCACCGTCATAATAAAGGCAAACCCAATGACCACTTTCATTTCCACCAACTATCTGTATATCCGGTGTCCGCGGAATGCATGGCTTGATTTGGGTGTAATAAGCCGTATATGATGCAGGATTGCAACGAAAGGAGGTATTCTATTGTAAAATGTTTTGGAACAAGTCGATCGCCGAATCAGTTAACAAACCGTCCGAGGATAGCACGAGTGGTATAACTTCTTCAGCTGAAACATCGTCTCGAATATTTTCAAGCAATGTTCCGGCAGCAGCCATCAATCGTTCATCCGAAACCTCCATTTCGTTGACACTCTCGATTGAAACCCAATCGGTACGTGGAACTTTTTCATTGTTCTTCAAGCAAAGTGGAGTCAAATCTGGACTAGATTCAACGCCTGCATTGCATTCAACGGAAAGTGATACCGTTTCTCTTGCTGATTCCGTAATCGAACGCTTTTTCGTACATCGTTTCTCAAGAGCTTTCGTTCTGGCTTCCAGAACGTACTCGGGATTTCGAATAGGCATGTTCCTATTGCGGCGACTGTCCACAATTTCAGGAAGCAGGCAATCCAAATAAAAGCGAGTTAGAAATGGTCGCATTTTCGATTCCCAAAACTCGTCGTCTCTGTGTACTGTCACGAGTTTCAGTTCCGAAGGCGTCCACACTGCGAATATGCAATAGCTGCGCAAAGTCACATGAAGCTGACCTTGCACCTGATAATAATGAACATGTGACTTATTCATAGACTCTGGGTCATTTCTAGCGAAAATACGCCGAATGGTGGGATGGTCCCACAAAATTTTTCCAGATTCAGCATGATTTGCTGAAAATGGGCATTTTATTTCCACAATGCCATCATCGTCGATCAGACCGTCCGGAGAAGCCCCCAAATAAGGTATCTCCTGGTCAATGAAAAGGCCACAAGGGACAATCGTCTTCCCGATCGCCAGTTCAATCTTCTTTTTGGCATTTTCCTCATTTTCGCGACCATACTGTATAGCTGCGGTATCAAGGATTTTTGGATACCGTATAGCAGCCACCATATTTGCGGGCAAAGTGGTTGGCAACATTCTACATATGGGGCCGAACCTTGATGCTGTAATCATCTCGGTATGCAGCCGTTGCCATTCCTCAGAGGAACTCTGCGACACCGTCAATATTTCGATCTCTCTCCAGTTGGCCTGGGATAATCTTAACGTGTCGAAATGTTGGGCAACCGCATCATTGAACGTTTTCTCATCCAAATCTGGTTTATTAGCGGATGGTCCGTAGTCTTTGTCGGTACCCCGACATCGGTCCCTTTTACGGCAAGGTTTTTTCTTGTCGTACGAGCGATTATATTCGTTTTTGAGGCGTCTGGTAGTTTCCAGCTTTCTCACGGTATCGGGAACCTCTGTGAAGGTGCAATTTCGAAAGAATGGCCTGCGTATTGTGTTGAACGACCGCGCCCAAACACCTCATCTGATATGAATTTCCAGCGCAGTATTCTTTTTCCAGAATTCAATTTATTAACAATGGAATTACACGCCTCTGCCATATTATTGGTAACGTTCTTTAAAAGACTTCGCGTATGGCAACTCAAATATCTGACAGCCGCTTCAACAAGAGGATAGATACCGGTTACACGGAGTTCGATCGTCAATTTTTTTTCATTCTCATTCGGTTCACACTCGAATGGAAGAGTGTGACAAGTTGTGTGATCACCGAACACGTGACCGAATATAGTGAATATATCTTTGCACAAGCGCGTAGCCTTGTCGTCCTCCGATATATTTTCTATGTGGCGAAAATCTCTAGAACGTTCAATTAGGTGGCGAATTTTCAAACCGCTACTATGCACACATTGCCGTAGCTTCGAAATCGTTATTACTCCCTTCGTGGGGGGTGCTTTTAACTTCACGGTAGAAGCGTTGGTGATTTTTCGACACAGATTTCGAAACAAATGGTTATCGCATTCATATTTGTCTACAATAACTTTGTGTTCGGCGTAAGGGTTGGCATTCCGAATACCCTGAAATACGCTGCTGTCGCCATCCGAAATAAGCGTTTTGTAAATTAAGCCGTTGGACTCTATGCTACATTTGAAACCTTCCACTATGATGTCGGTTTCCATAGCAGTGGAGCTTTGATCGCGACCCCAATTTTTGTAACAAACGTGGTCGGGCGGCTCTACATTCAATCGCTTCGCTCTTTCATGCGTGGCACAATACTTATTGCGCACAGCAACGAACAAAACCAACTTACTCTCTCGACCAAATATCATGGCTGCACCCGAAAGAGAATCATATTTACCATAGATATAAGACCGTTCGGCCCAGCAGCCGTCGGTAACTACGTCGATGTACGGAATGCCGCTTATAACGTGGCCTTTCTTGATAGCAATCTCTCTTTCTATCGCGGCAGCCATGATCCTCTCTGCTTCGGCAACTTCGTGAAAGTTGTCGAACATATTTTTACAGACCTTGATGTAAGTTTGGTCCGACAGAGGTGGAATTGACATTGCGGCTAGTTGTTCCTGCAATGTTCTGTATCCAATACCTGACGTGATCGTGCCGCACACAGCACTTTCATGAATACCCATAATATTTTTAGTATCGGGATCAGTCCATATATTAAACTCATAATTGCACATTTGGCACTTGAAATAGAACTGTGTACGCAAGCCACGGTTATGGTACCGAATTAACTTCAAGTCACTGAACGGGCATTGCAACGGAACGTTGTGTCCATCAAATTTTGCATGCAATTCCTGTGGGAAGAAGGTCAAGTCGACGATGCGACGACCTTCGATCGTACAGTTGGTAATACGATTCTTGTCCGGAGAACCATGCTCAACAATTAATGAATCGTCGGTACTTTCCGATTGCTGCGAAATATCTCGCGTGATTTGTTCTCCACGCGGTTATTGGTCTATGGAAATTGTCGCATTTTGATTGCTTGGGCGAGCAGAGGTGTTGCAGGGCTCTGTTAGCACGTTATACGGCACGTCCGTCCTCTCTGCTCTCTCGGGTGATGCATCTTGTACTCGGTAATTTTGCTTAACATTATTAATTGCTGCGACAAAACTATTGTTCGATACAGCTGATGTTTCGAGCCCATCACAGAACTTAGGCAAGCCCTGTTCTGGTTTTCTCTGCCATGGGTTGATGGTGACCCAACCCTCGAGTGGTTTTCTGACGTTTCGATTACCGTACTCATCACAGGTGATATATAAATTACGCAAAACTACTTGAGAATATTGTTCTCCTAAAGTAGAATTAGCGACGGCCGAGTCTGCGAAGAAGCGAGAAGAGCTCACTTCCGGACGTTTCTCCGGGTAATCGGAGATGGCTCGTCTCTCGGGTAATCCATTGACTACCCGGTCGTCGGAGTTACCAAGCTGAACGTATTCACATACCTCGCGTCTTTCGGGTAGGATGGTACATTCACGTTCGACATCCTCCACACTAGCGCGGTTTTTCAACTCCCGACGCCTAAAAGAAAAGTTACAATTTCATCAATTAAACGGGTAGATGTTTACACCTCATGGTTATTTTTTAAGTACTGAGTTATATCGGATTGGAATAAATGTTTGCCTTCTGATTCGCCCTATTAGGACTTGAATTGTGGATGCAAACATTTTAAGGGCATATTCGTAATCAACGACCTCGAAAACCCCCCAATAAGGGGTTTCATCGAATTGAAATCAATTTCTGCATTTCGGTCCGCCATGTTGGGTCCGTTATTTCTGGTCCCCGAATTTTGAAAGCACCTTCGTATTGAGCGACCTCAAAAACCCCACAACACCACGTTTCATGCGAACCAAGTAGTTTCTTGTATTTTGGTTGGTCTTATTGTATCCGCCATTTTCAATTTATGAATGTGGAAGGGCGTTTCATAATGAGCGATCGCGAAAACCTGCTTACATCGACATTCATACGAAACAAGTAGGTGGCTGTACTTTGGTCCGGCCGGTTTGCCACCGAAACTTCGATGCCATTGTTTTACAGCATTGAACCCAAGCAAGCATTGTTTTGCAGCAAAAACCAATATTGGCCAAGTCTTCGCCAATATTCCTCACGCAAAATTAAAAAATAAATGCGTTTCGCTCGCAACAACCCATATATGTCCACCCACCGAACACAAGTTAAGAGGGTACATACAGGGTGTCCCAGGCAAGAATGTCATCCCGGAAATGGGGGGTAGGGGGTGAAATTCCAAGTCGATTAATATAAGCATGTTGGGGTCCCAGATCAATCCATGAATTGTTATTAATTTTTAAAGGCAGTCAATTACGTGCGCCCTTCTCGTCGGTGAGCGCTGTGTGTGTGCCGTAGTGCCCGGCGGGGCGGAACCCCTACCATGCGGACACTCCCGCACGTGGGTGTAAGCGCTTGCATGTAGTAGTGGATGCCCCACCGTTTGGTTTTTTTTTTAGTCGACGAAAGCCCGTACAGCAAGGGACCCACTACTACATGCAAGCGCTCACACCCACGTGCGAGAGTGTCCGCATGGTGGGCTACCGCCCCGCCGGGCACTACTACACACACGCAGCGCTCACCGACGAGATGGGCGCGCGTGATTGACTCGCCTTCAAAAATTAATAATAATTCAGGGTCTGATCTGGGCCTCCAAAATCCTTATATCAATCGACTTGGAATTTCACTCCGCACCCCCCATTTCCGGAATGACATTCTTACCTGGGACACCCTGTACAGTTGTCCCCGAACGTCATTTCACCGAACACCGAATCGCCGAAATGCACACACCCGCACACGCACAGCCACCCACACACGCAAAAACAGGCGCGCGCGTACGTGCAAACACGGCCGAAAAGTTTTTGGGGAATAAACACATTCGAGTTCAAACACGCCGCCAGAAATATGTATAATATTATATAAAATGTACGAACCGAATCGTGTACGTATGCTTCCGTGACAGTCTAGTGCGTTTGTTGTGCTTGGCGCCCATGGCGCCATTTCTGCACTTTCCGCTTTGCCTTTGTCTCTTCCGTTTACACACTGAGGTCCTTCACTTAGTACTCTCTCCTTCACTTTCTCGATTGCTTCACAATCAAACGTTCACCAAACTTTATTGACAAAAAAAATTCAACGAACGCGTAGAAATCTGTGCAGCTTACGATAGCTATCGTAGCGACGGTGGTTACGAATTCTCGTAGAAAACAAATGACAAGTAACAAGTGACGATCGACCATACACTCTGAAGATACAAGACGTTATCAGCATCAGTGATTTTGAATTGGCAAAAAGAACGAGGTTCGCACTCTTAGGCAGTTTGCGAATCGGTCGCGGAAAGCGCTGGTGGTATATATATATATATATATATATATATATATATATATATATATATGGTATATATATATATATATATATATATATATATATATATATATATATATATATTATTCATATACATGGCCTGACGGATTGGTTCACGCAATATGCAGAGCCGGAGCCGCTGATTGCATGGAATTTTAGGATTACATTATTCTTTTGTGACTTCTGGAAGCGCACTGCAACATGAATGTAATAAGTCATAGCTCTAATAAATCACCGCACTGAACAAACGTCCAAGATTATGGCCGTCGCTGTCAGCCTATCAACATCTATTGTTACGTCGGAAAGATGCGAGCGCAGGCGGTGAGAACGGAGAACCTGAGCCGCTGCGCCACCTGTGAGAAAATCGCTAGCATTTGTGCCTTGGAGGTACACTTTCGTCAAACTTATATAAAAAATTCGAAATCCGATTTCTCCGCCATTTCTTCATCCAAATAGATGAAACGAAGTTCAAAATGTGTATTTTTTCACGCATCAGAGGCTTATGCTCACAAAATTGTGAACATATAATGTAGTAGATAAAAAATAAGACTTAAAAAATAAGTAATTAAAAATAAGATCAATTATTTTATGTGTATTTTTCCTCGAGGGTACGCGCCTTTACGCTTTTACCCGACCCCACTGTTTCCTCGGTTTATCCTTCTTCCTTTCTTTTTCCTTCGTTTAGCCCTTTACTGCTTTCGACTTTCTCATTGTTTACATGGCTTCCAATGTCCCACCAGAAATCTAAACACCGTGAAATAATCTATATAGATGTCTTACTTTGTTGCATCTCTGCCGAGAACTCCACCTTTTTATGTGACCCGACTTGCCTCAACTTCTTTATTCGATTATCCCCCCTACCTCTGCCTTTCGGCCTTGCGGCCGAATTAGTGGTCTGAAAAAAATTTCACGCCAAAAGTGATGCGACTCGGATTCGAACCTGCGGCCGCGTGATTCGCTGATGAGCGGCTCATACAATCGCATCGCTCGATATACAGGGTGTCCGATTTTAATCTTACACCTGAATTTTCTCGAAAAATATTGCTCGGACGAAATATTGTGTGGAACAAAACTTCTAGGGATTGAAGGGGGACATTTGAAAAAAAATTATTTGAGGAGCCAAAATTCAAAATGGCGGCGTTACAAAGGCTGACATGTTTTTTCAAACGGAAACATAACTTTTTTTTATTGCCAAAAAATTTGTCAGCTGAAAACTAAAAACTTTTGTTGAAAAAATTTTTTGATAAAGTTCATAGTTTTCAAATGAGAACATCATTTTCAATTATTTCAGATGTATCCAGGATTTGTGTGTGTGCGTTTTTCTACCCATCGTGATCAAAGTTCGTCAAGGATTTAAAGAAACACGTTTTTGGGCCTGAAAATGGCACAAACGCTATTAAAATGAAAAAAAACTATTTTTCATCGATTTTCCTCCAAAATTTTCTCATGAAATATCGTCCAAATTTGAAAACAAAAAAACAAAAAAAAACGAAATTTTCAACAGTGTTCCACACGCACGCACATGCACACACACACACACACACACACACACACACACACACACACACACACACACACACACACACACACACACACACACACACACTGGACTGCATCTTGCAGCCCACAAAACAGAAGTACTCCTCGTATCCAGCAGGAAGGTGATGGAAACGGTGACGCTCAGGGTTGGAAACTCCGAAATCACATCCCAACCGTTCATTCGGTACCTGGGTGTGATTCTCGACGCGAGGCTGAACTTCAAAGAGCAAACCGAGCAGATCAGCAGAAAGGCCGCTGCGGTGGCTACCACACTGGCGCGACTCATGCCTAATGTTGGTGGCCCCAGACAGAAGAGGAGGAAACTGCTGTCATCAGTGATGACCTCAGTGCTCACCTATGGCATACCCATATGGGCTGACGCACTGAAAATCCAGGAGTACCGCAGGAAGGCTGCAGCAACGTATCGCGTCAGCGCCTTGAGGGTAGCCTGTGCGTTTCGCACTGTCTCCGAGGACGCTATCAACGTTATCGCGGGAATGCTGCCCATTGAGCTGCTTGCCGAGGAGCGTAGATCGATGTACCAGCAGAAGGGAGCTAGAAACCCCAGTTATGCAAGGACAGAAGCGAGAGCAACCAGTCTCAACCAGCGGCAGACGATGTGGGATGCTTCTCCCAAGGAAAGGTGGACACATCGACTAATCCCGAAGGTGGAGATATGGGTGAACCGTCTACACGGGGAGCTCAACTATTATCTCACTCAAGTGATCTCAGGACACGGCTGTTTTCGGGCTTATCTCTATAAGTTTAATTATGAAGATTCCCCGGACTGCCCAGCATGTGTAGCAGTCGAGGAGAACGCTGAACATGCATTGTTCCAATGCCCACGTTTTAGTGCCTCCCGCGCGATAGTCGAGGATCAGCTGGAGACACGCATCACCCCGGACAACCTGGTTGAGTTGATGCTGAAGTCAGCAGACGCATGGACAGCGGTATCGGCTTATGCTGCCGCAGTGATGAAGGAGTTGCGACGTGCAGAACGTGCGAGGAAGAAGACGACGCCGGAAGACCAGGCAGTCACAGACTAAATCAGCGACGTGAACCCCTAAACCACTCATAACATCTAGAGTGGAACGGGGGATGTAAGGTCGTCTGACAACACTGCAGGAAGAGCTACGGCTAAGGCCTCTCCCGCGATGTAATACCTAGCGGTCGTCCCGCGGGAGAATTTGTAAGGCCACAGAGGAATGGGGGTTTTTAGTCGGTGCAAGCCCGACACACGGCAATTATTTGCTACGGTGCGGAGGCATTTTCCCGCTAAACCTCTTGAAAAAAAAACACACACACACACGCACACGCACACGCGCGCACACACACACACACACACACACACGCACACGCACGCGCGCCCTCACACACACACACACACACACACACGCACGCCCAAACACACACACACACACACACAAATCCTGGATACATCTGAAATAATTGAAAATGATGTTCTCACTTGAAAACTATGAACTTTATCAAAAAATTTTTTCAACAAAAGTTTTTAGTTTTCAGCTGACAAATTTTTTGGGAATTAAAAAAAGTTATGTTTCCGTTTGAAAAAAACATGTCAGCCTTTGTAACGCCGCCATTTTGAATTTTGGCTCCTCAAATAAATTTTTTTCAAACGTCCCCCTTCAATCCCTAGAAGTTTTGTTCCACACAATAGTTCGTCCGAGCAATATTTTTCGAGAAAATTCAGGTGTAAGATTAAAATGGGACACCCTGTATATGTGTGTGTGTCCGTGAGGATTTGTGTATATCATGTTCGGAGACATTGGCTGACTCATTGTGCAGGGCCGGGCCGCCGATCGCATGAAATTGCAAAACATCATTTTTTTATGGCGTTAGCACACTGCCACAAAACACAACACCTTATCAACAAACGTTATAAACCATGAGACGACAATAAATCATCAAACGAAACAGACATTCGAGATTACAGCTGTTGCTTCCGACCTGTCAAAAAATATATTGATACTTGGGAAGGACGCGACCGCAGTCGGTAAAAACGAGCAATGCGAGCCGCTGCGCCGCCTGTGAAAAAAATCGCTGAACTGCGGTGGTCAAGATTTTGCGCTCTGGCGGTACACTTTTGTCACATTTATGTGAAAAATTTCGAAATCCAATTTCTCTGCCATTTTTTCATGAAAATCGATGAAACAAAGCTCAAAATGTGTACTTTTCACCGCTTCAGAGTCTTATGCTCGGCAAATTTGTGAAAGTGCAATACAATGGATTGTAGCTCGAAATTTCTCCCATGGTAAACACAATCTGCACAAATTTTTTCAAAATTTCGGAAAATGCCGAGCGTGTTCCTCTTAGAGCAAGCGTCCTGAGTACACACAATAAATTTCATCCCAATCGGTTCGATGGTTTGGGAGAAATTGGATTTTAAAAATTCGAGGTGGCCCAGAGCGTGTTCGTCATTCCCTTAAAATCCTTTATCAAGGCAAACCCCGCATCGTACACACAAATAAATTAAGGGCCACCCGTCTGTAACCAAAACCCTCGTCATTGGTTACAGAATGGAGCCGAAAACAACAATCATCACCATTTTTCTCTTGCGCACGGTCGCCTGCCTCATCGGGTTTGACTGCGGCGCCCCTACACTCAACATTACTACGGTTTCGCTCACCGACATTGGAACTTGCGACATACCAATAATCGATCCAACTTCGATACCTGTGAAAATTCAACTGCTGCAACTCTCGGAATTTTCTACAACCGAGTTCATCCAATGTAAAATCGAAGGCGACAGGACTCTATACAACTGCGGCATGCATTCGCACAACTCTATCGTCCAAAATGGTCGTCAAATCTATCTTCACGAATTAGACGACAAAGCTTGCCGCAAGGTTCATGAGACCGGGATCATCCAACTTGGTTTTTCCGTTATCATCACCGGTCTAAAAAGAAATAGAACTACATCAAGGAGTCTGACGCTTGCTGAAACACTTACCACCGAAGGTAGTTGCACCGGCGCCCAATATAGTGATCCTTTTGGCACCTGGAACAACGTAGTGGTCCAGGCTGCAGTCAAAATCACCATTTCCAACTACGAGGCATCGGTCAATATGGCGACCAACCGTATCATCCTCCAGAGCTCGTCCCAATGTCAACTGTCCGAAGGTCAATGCACGGACGTCGAAGGGAACCAGGCCTTTTGGAATACGGAACCTGTGAACACGTGCCTTTTCAACAGATACGACGTTTTCTACGATGGTATGGCAACAAAACTTCGTACTATCGAAAACTCCATCCAGACACCTGATGTACACACATTAACTACGCAAGAAACTACGTTTGCTTTGGCCGTTAGAAACGAAAAACCCGTCTGCGGCTATACCCTAATCCGAACGGAACATCCGAAATTGTTCATTCTGGAAACTCGCGATGGCCAAACGTTCGCCTCACGTCGTAAGGTCCTCGTCAGTAATTTTGATATATTTTCATACGTCAACTCAAAATTTATCTATGTGGAAAAGCACATTAAAACTCAAGTAAAAGCACTATACAAGGACGTTTTGACACAACGATGCAATTTAGAACAAGCGCTTCGAAACGTTCTGGCAACCGCATCAATATTACCGGAAAAATTCGCCCGAGCAGTCACAACAAGTCCAGGGTACATGGCCGTCATCGCCGGCGAAGTAGCCCATATCGTCAAGTGCGTTCCCGTGGAATGCACTCTTCGTAGAACTGAAGAATGTTATCTCGAGTTACCGGTAACGTATCGTAACCAGTCATACTTTCTTTCAACAATTTCGCGCACGCTTATCAAGGCTGGGACACATATCGAGTGCAACCCCTTCTTCCGGCACAATATCTCATCGCCGGGGTATGGTACCGCTTCGCCCCACATCCAATCGAAGTTCCACCTCCGCAAATATTACGCCCAATGACTACACCTGCGTGGGGTTACACACCGGTTGGAAACTTCGCAACAAGTGGAATTTACACGAGCGAAGAAATGGAACAACTACGCGATCGAATTGTTTCCCGCCGAAAGACCAGCGCTACTAAATAACTTGGCTCGTGGATCAGCCGGATACACTACCCCACCAGGAGCCGTATCTCTGAAAAATCTTTTGGACGAAAGCACCTTGGAGCACATCGCGGACAACGCTTTCGAAAACTTGGGGAACGGTTTCGAGAAATTCGGAATCGTCAGCGCAGGCTTCCTCGGCATCATGGCTATATATTCAATCATCAAATCAGCCAACGATACCATCATCCATGGATACACTCTGCATTCATTATATGGATGCAGCTTCGCATTACTCGGGGCCATTTGGAATTCCGTCACCAACCTACTCGTGACCAGGACCCATAGAAAGAATCAGAAGGATGAAGGACCCGATTCTGAACCATCCTCTAGGGAATTGGTCTTTCCAACAAACGAAGCGGAGCCTAAACCTTCTACATCGACTAGGAGATTGTCGGGCGTCGGCGCCGTCCTGCTCGAGCGCCTTTGCGCCGGGCCTCGGCCATCCAGTTAAGTCTTAGTTAAGCCATCCCTTTAAGTCTTCGACTTAAAGGGGGGAGGTGTTACGTCCTGGCGATCTTGCCCTCCACAATATATATATATATATATATATATATATATATATATATATATACGTAGTTATATACATGTACATACATATAATCAACTACACTACATCACTGTATACATATACGTATCTGCTATAGTATAGGTACGCGTACGCGCTCCTCATATACCTCCCTCTTACCCTGATACTATACAGGGTGTCCCATTTTAATCTTACACCTGAATTTTCTCGAAAAATATTGCTCGGAAGAAATATTGTGTGCAACAAAACTTCTAGGGATTGAAGGGGGACGTTTGAAAAAAATTTATTTGAGGAGCCAAAATTCAAAATGGCGGCGTTACAAAGGCTGACATGTTTTTTTTCAAACGGAAACATAACTTTTTTTTATTGCCAAAAAATTTGTCAGCTGAAAACTAAAAACTTTTGTTGAAAAAATTTTTTGATAAAGTTCATAGTTTTCAAGTGAGAACATCATTTTCAATTATTTCAGATGTATCCAGGATTTGTGTGTGTGTGTGTGTTTTTCTACCCATCTTGATCAAAGTTCGTCAAGGATTTAAAGAAACACGTTTTTGGGCCTGAAAATGGCACAAACGCTATTAAAATGGAAAAAAACTATTTTTCATCGATTTTCCTCCAAAATTTTCTCATGAAATATCGTCCATATTTGAAAACAAAAAACAAAAAAAAACAAAATTTTCAACAGTGTTCCACACACACACACACGCACGCACGCACGCACGCACGCACGCACGCGCACACACACACACACACACACACACACACACACACACACACACACACACACACACACACACAAATCCTGGATACATCTGAAATAATTGAAAATGATGTTCTCACTTGAAAACTATGAAGTTTATCAAAAAAAAATTTCAACAAAAGTTTTTAGTTTTCAGCTGACAAATTTTTTGGCAATAAAAAAAGTTATGTATCCGTTCGAAAAAAACATGTCAGCCTTTGTAACGCCGCCATTTTGAATTTTGGCTCCTCAAATAAATTTTTTTGAAACGTCCCCCTTCAATCCCTAGAAGTTTTGTTGCACACAATATTTCTTCCGAGCAATATTTTTCGAGGAAATTCAGGTGTAAGATTAAAATGGGACACCCTGTAGAGTCGCAACTCTATCTCTTTCTCTTTTCCTCGGTCTCCACGGATACCTCCTACGTTTCCTCCTATCCCTATACATCTACCCAGCACCAGTGAACTCCAAACTTCCTTTTTCCAAAATAATATATATTCCCACGATGCAAGAACACGTGCATCTACAAAATCCCGTTCCCATGCATAGCTGAGCTGGGAAAATACCAGAAAAGTAGAAAACCGCTTGAAACCCATTAGTCTCCCTAATGCACTCAAGTGCCCTAATGCACTCCAGTGCCCACGTGCACCCAAATGCTCACGTGCATCTTTCCCAAAACATGCATTTCCCACGTTGTACGCCGCCGCGTGTCGCGCCGTCGCTGCCATGACAGCCCCCACGAGGCGCTCGTACATAGCGAGAAATCATTGTTAATAATAAATTCAATAAACATCACGTTGAATATCACGTATCGCCCTATAGCACTAGCTACACGTAAAATAGAATTATTTATTAATACCATGAATTAGCAACAATTAGCAATTGTACTTCGTTTATTGTATTGAAAATACTGTAATAATCGATACGACTTATACATCGTTCGTCATAAACATTATAACTATAATAAACACAGCAAATTGTTATAAACAATAATATCACAACGAATGCATAATAAAATACGGAACAATAAAAGACATTATTTTTACCAACCCGTATAAAAATACCTTAAATACTTATAAACATTTATTATATCCCGTAATAATTAATTATTATAACTAAGATACGTCGACACAGTTTCATGCGAAATTACACAACATACGATTATAAATAATCACATGTTACGTCGTGGGGCCCATTTCTAATCGATAATTAATCGTCTTTTAATTTACCTTTCAGGATTTGAATTTACGAATGGGAAGTGGGCCACGAACGTAGGGTTTATAATGAATTAAGTCATATGACTTATATGATGGTAAGTTACCGTCGGAGAAGAAAAGCGCCACGTTTAAGCGGGAATGTGCCCACTTGGGATAGGCGCTTGGTAAAGTCGTTGGTGTATAATTTGACGCATGAGCGACAGGTAAGCAAATAAGAAAGTAGCGTGAAATTGTGCTTACCTTGGTGAGAAAGAGCGGCGGTGCGTAGCGGGTCAAAACTACTCGACCGTGTGACCGAATTTGTCCAGGAATCGCAAAGATGTTCCAGCTCGACCCGACCTGTCGTTCCCCAGACGGGTACCCGGTGCTCGTGCGAATGCGATGGCCCGGTGATGCCGATGTTTTTGGGAGCAGTCGGAGACTACGAGGACTGGATTAATTTATGAGGGATACATTCGCTTCGCAAAATAAATATACATGTATAGATTTTATAATTATTTGAACCGCTGAGTGAGTGCAAGACGTGCCAGGTTACAGCACCGTCGACTCACTACGTCTGGCTTCACCTCCGCCCGGTTACGGCGATTGGCGGCCAGCCGCGAGAACAAATGTTGAGAATAACGGAAGCCGACGCCCGAACACTAAGCACCGGTGTAACCGTGCCAGTCGCTGACCTACCGAAGTACGGCGCGTCGGCGCGTGTGGCGTGATCGTGCGGCAAACCTTCCGAATTCCTCGGAAAATACCCTGTTTATACGTCGGATTTTGGACGGATGAGGATTTTTTATTTGTTGCGCGAATGTATCGGGAAACGTATTCGTCTAACGCATAGGTACAGATAGGTATAAAATAAAATTTGGTACGCTGAGCGAGTCTAGTGCGTGCCAGATTACGGCACCGCCGACTCGCTACGTCTGGCCCACCTCCGCCCGGTTACGGCGATTGGGGGCCAGCAGCGAATACAAATATAAAGGTCAAGAGAAATCGACGTCCGAACACTAAGCACCGGATTAACCGTGCCAGTCGCTAACCTGCCAGATTACGGCGAGTCAGCGGATGTAGCGTGTTCGTGCGTCAGCTTTCCCAAGCCTCATAAAAAAGGGCACTTCGAGATTTGTCCAATTTTGGACAAGTATGATTTTATGAGTGAGACGAATACGTGTGTTAGCAAAAATGGCGTGAGCGAGAGGAAGAGAGAAAGAAATGCACTACGAAGATTTGTTCTTTGCATGTTTACACGCACGAACGAGAGACAAATATATTTTAATTGTTTGCTCGGAAAATGTTACACTTTTTCGCGGTCGCCGTATTTTGCGTGATTTTAATAGCGCGAAGAAATCGAATGTTATATAAACGATTGTGTATTTTACACGTAAATAAGCGTAGTTACATTCAATAAAGGCAATAATATATGTTTCGTAAATTTATTCGTTGCAGTGTTTGCCGTGTCATGTTTCCTTTTATTTTTATTATGATTTAAACAATTAATACCAGTTTTACAGAGACTTATAGTTACACTGACGAAGAGACCGGGGTAAACTCGAAAAGAATATAAAATTGAATAAAATAAGTGTACCGGTTTTCAGAGCGTCGACTCTGCGATGCGCGCTGTTGGCGAGACCAGACGGAACTGACTGCCCAGCTCCCGGAGCGCAATATGTACCCTCGCCCTCTTTGTCTCTGAGACAAAGGGCTTGGCGTCATTACCCTCGCTCTCGAGCTCGAGCCCCATGTAACCGAATATTAGCACTGATAACGTTATTTTTCTCGAGTTGTACATGAGCAATGAAATGAATATTTTTCGTTATCGGCAGGATGTGCTGACTACGTGGTGACCAAGCTACGAGGGGGTCCGTGAGAAAACTCGCGATGAAGCTGACCGTTTGGGAACAGTTTCGCGGGTTATTCGAGGACTCTCGCATCCCCAATATATACATAATATAGATATGACAATATTTCTTATTTCTAGGACCATTGTATTATGGTCAACACGAATATACATATATATGTTGGATACTGGTTCGGGGACTCGTGAATGTCCTCGAAATAGACATGTAAGTATAGGTATTAATATTATTATTTGTACTCCGGAGACTCTCTTGGATGTCCCGAGTATATATATATGTATATTGGTGAGTGTCACTTTGAGGACTTATGTCCCCGAAGTATATATGAAAGTAGATATGTATGGAATATTGCCCCGGGACTCGGCTATATGTCCCTGAAGCGTATGGAGTACGTATATATATATATATATATATATATATATATATATATATATATACATGTATAGATATTCACTAAAGTTATTGCGAGGACTAATGCCTTCGAAGTATGCATATGAGTATACGAATGGTATATGAGGACTCTGAGGTCCTAGAGTATGTATATATATATATATATAAGTAGTAAGGGGGCCACTATGGCGACCCCCACTCCTATCCCCACTCCTATCCCCACTCCTCGGCCCATGGTGGGGGCAGCCGAGGTGGTGGGGGGTAAGAGTGGGGAGGAACGGTGGTGTCGCCATAGTGGCCCCCTTTTTTTTATTTTTTTATTTATTTTTCTTTTTGTTACATACATACATACAGGTTTATTTACAAATATCCATTATATTGATTATGCGTTTCAATTGATGATTTATAAGATTATCAGTGACGATTGTTCTGGTGTGTGTGGAAAGTTTGCAGGAGGCACTGGATAACGTGCGGTGAACGGCCTCCCGAATTTTAGCGTGTTTCTTTCTAATACGGCGCCGTAAACGTCTCGCCGTGGTGTTGTAAATTTCCGATGCAATGGCGGCGACAAGCGCATCCTTACATTTAACCACGTCGGTCGAAGCATTGTTAAGCCATGCTGCGTACGCGTTGATACGATCCTCCAATAATTTCAGCGCAATGAAGTCATTTTTACCGAAGGTGAAGAATGGAGCCGCATGGTGTACAGCGTGTACACCGTAGTCGTTGAAATTTTGAATCGTTACGACGGGCTGGGTGTAATATTCACCGTATTCCAGAATGTAGTCATCACAAGCGACTACCGTATGAACAGTAGGACGGGTGGAGACGCCTGCAATGTTTTCCTCGTTGAAGTATGCAGCGATGGTGGTGTTGAGCTGTTTTTGAAACGTCAGCCATGATGATGATGTATTTAGGGTTGTCCAGCCATTGGTATCACACATGAAACGAATAATGGGATGCAGTTGGCCGGTGTCGTCGACATCTATGCCTAGCCACACATTTTTCGTCATTTGACTATTCAGACTGTAAAACGTCTGCAACACCAATGGTCGTAGATGATAGGCCCGCTTGTTTTGTGCCGAGAGAGTGGAAGATGAACGTTTGCCCGCCATGGCTTCTCCCTGTAGACTGACGCACTCTGACAAATCTGATGTAGTATACGAGAGCTATTGCTCAGAGTTATTTGACAGCTGGCTTGAACACCAGATTATTGTATTCGGAGCCAATGTATTCCATAACGAGATTATCTGCATGGGCCGCTGCTACCATCTGCTTGAACAACGCCTCGTCTTCGTCAAGAGCTTTCATGAATCTCGCCGGTAGAAAGCAAACGAACGTCTTGTCCACTTCCACGATAAGTCGTGACCCGAAGCGCGTTTTCACCTCTCGTATATCGGAAATTTTGTAGTCCGTTTTTACGGAGAGTTCTACCAACTTCTTCGTCGGCAGGAAGTCGTCCATCGCTCCGATCTTGTTGAGGCGTGTAAAGTCCATCGCTGATTTGAAGTTTCGTGATTTTTCGTGTTAAAATATTTAACGCACTTCTCGTTTCTATGAGCCTTTGAAGAATTGCAATATTTTGCAAGAAAACTTCTATACGTGCTTTCAACGCGCGTCTTTTTTTCTGCATTGAGCTCTACCGGGGGCTCCGTAACAATTGCAGTCTGACTACCGAAACGTATGGCCTATTTCTAGTACCGTCCCCACTACAACCGCTACCCCCACCATCACGAGACGAGGTGTGAGTAAGGCCTCGCCGAGAGAGCTGTTTCTCGACGATTTCGCAAAATCTGCTGACTTAGAGGTGTGAATCACTGCAAGACTCTCCATCACTGCTGAAGCTGAAACGATTAAGCTATAAGAATAAATACACAGAATATTTGAAGACAATTATTTATTAAAGTAACATGAGGGGATTACAATTAGCGCGTACGAGAACAGCAACCTTGTACACAATGTAAACTTTTATGATTAAAAGAGTCGCAATTATTGTGACGGCTGCCACGACCGACGGCACCGTCTGCATCTTTATATTTATCGTTCTTATTGACGAAAGCATTGTAATAGCGATTGACTATTTTGTCGTTGCGTGGTAAATCATTTGAAAATACACTTCTAAACTTATGCATACCGAAGCCAGTACACATATAATGAAGAAACATAATGCAATACTGTCCGCAGCATTGCGAATCCGGAGCTTGAAGTTGATGAGCGCTGTACCGGAAGAGTTTACAGTTTCTACGGAGTCGAATGAGGTGTTGCGGGACAATGGGGGGCAATCCGTAGCTGTCGAAGTACCATCCGTGTCCAGATCGATCGACGTACATAGCGACCCAGTGGGCTCCCGGTTGTTTATGTCCATCGGTGTTCACAACAAACGCTGTTGGTTTCGTCCAGATCTTTGGTATGCGGTCGGCTGGGTACACGCCCACAGAGTGGTTCTGTATATTACGAAGAGAGGCCAGAATCTGAAGACTGTTCATAACAGGCAGGCATCGGTCAGGCCTGGAGGCTGTGCGGTGGTAGTCCTATATTCCCATAAAGAACCGTAACGCTCGCTATGACAGAACCATGCTTTGATTCTCGTCACATTATCCAGAGCACACGTATGCTTTTTTTTGCGTATCGCAGAGTGGTACGAGCAACGTGTACCGGCTCCTGGGAGATGTTCAAATGACGTATCGTCGTCGTCTTCCTCCAAATTTATAATGTAGCAGTCGGTGAGTTGGGCCAGGTAGGATGATTTATCGGCACCCCTTACAAATACCCGCCTAGAATCGGTGGCCGTTGTCCTCAAAATTCTGGCGATCGCCCATAACGGCGTATAGCCCTCGAACCATGATATCCCGTGATGATTGTGCGTCACCCACTCGTTCGTTCTTTTCACATCGGGTGGTAATTGACGGTACGTGTGAGGTGGCGCAAGGATCCAATGGTCAGAGTACGATGAATCAAGTGAAACGATAGCCACTTCTTTGGGAATAAAATTATTATGTTTATCCCTTAGACCTTGTATGTCAATCGCGATATTCATGATACAGGCTTACGCTTTGAATGCTTAACGAGAAATGAAGACCACCGCAGCGCTCAACCGCTGAAATCTACAATAACTTGTCTGGATGCATCAATCTCCAGTACGTTATCATATTCCGCATACACGACACAATTAACCGTTGATGTTAACGCTTCGTCGAATCGTACTTCTATCCTGACGCTACCGTGTTTCACCAGATTCCAATGACTGGCGCTGTTTGCCGAAAGATCGGGCGTAAGATCAAACGCAAAAAGACAATAACCGTAGGGGTACGCGGTGCGTGTGATTGAATTCCCTTGATTGAGAAAGTGAATACCCGTACCGGAAAATAACGTATGATACGCATCCACATATAGGGCGGTGTCGGTGAAGTTGGGCTGGAGAGCCTTTGACGGTATTTGTACACCGTCAGCGTACAAAGCAAGATAATTAATTTGATAATTCTGAAAGTTGAAGGGGTTGAGGGACCGATTACCGTTGAACGCTTTATTATCGACAAAACCGATAATTATGCGCTTTGGTAGTTGTCCTAGTATTACATTGTCCAGGGTATCCCCGTGTACACCAGCATGCATCGATATAGTTTTAACCTCTACGCGTGTCAATGGGTATTTTGCCGTTGATTTGGCCAATGCTCTCGCATGAGCTAAAAGCATACCGGGGGCAATTTTTGCACGACGCACAAGGAGCGACGCCTCGGTAATGTGAATACTGTAATCTTTTGAAGACGTCATAAGACAGAAGGCGTCACTGGTACGCACAAGACGTAAACGCATCTCAACGCCGTTTATCAGAAATCTCTCTTGGTTAAAGATATCACAGTGCAAATGACCGAGCAGATCAATCTCCCCGCGCGCATTTAAAACCGTTCGACGATTAGAAAGACCAATGTTTGCGTCTGCTATATCGTCCATTTTACCGGCTGAATCACCGTACCATAGACAGCTTGTGAGATGAGAGGTTTTCGCGCCCTGCCCGTAATTCAATAATGTTTCAATGTAGGCTCTGTATGCATAAGCATTATTGGGCGGTGATACAAGTTTTTGATTCAAGAATACATCGACCTGATTAAACATTGAGTGGAGTAAATTATTAACAGGCCCCACTTTAACTGTAGGGTCGGGTTTTACAGAGTTCGAACGTATTCGAACACGCATACTTAGCATGGTATGTGCAAGGTCAATGTACTCATCACCCTGACCAGGTACCACGAACTCGATAGGTGAATCGTCTGTTAGAGACGAGATCGGTTTGTAGTGTAACCATTGTGTCCCCTCGATGGTAGTTTGAGTCGGTGGTAGTGTAAATAGCTCCAGCTCCGACTTCAAGCACTCACACGAATGAGTGTGTAAGAAAGCCATTTTTTCACGAGAAGATATCGGCCACGGTCCTAGGTCGTGATGTTTTTTTCTTCTCAGGCCTTTTGGTCGTCTTTCTACTTGCTCTTTTCACTGTTGTTCTCTTCTTTTTAACACGCCCGACGTGTTTTTTTGATGTCGCGGGTTTCTTTTTTTTTTGACCGACCCTACGCGTACCGTAGCTGTCGACTGAATGCACAAGTTTGCGAATTTTCGAACGTTTATATCCCGAACCCTGCATGAGGTTATTGAGTTTTTCTTCAGCCTTTCTCTTCAAATTCACACCCGATTCGCGCAAACGTGATTTAAAGGCCTCTCTAGGATGCATACCTGTATCTATTATATCGTTTGCTACATTAATCCCAGAACGTATAGCTTCTTTGCCAACAGTGCGTGCTCCCTGCTTTAAGAGTGGTAAAATGCGGCGAAAAAGGCCACCGAGAAAGCTACCGATGCCATGGCCCCTTTGATTCGGCGAGCCTATGTATACCTGACTAATTCCACCGTAGCCTGTTCTAGCTCCACCCGTCTGTGTATCAAAGTACACATCGTAGTAATCCATTTTTTCTCTTTCTGTGGTGCTGCGGCTAATCTATACGCTTAAATTGTAGCGTCACGGTTAGTGTTCCTCCTTCGAATGGTACCGGTTGCCCGAATTCATCCCTTATATCGATATCTATTGTCTGGAAGCTTGTGCGTAAAAGAGGCACGTAGCGAGGTGGTGAAAAACTTTTGATTTTCACGGAGCCGTAATTATAATTATTATCCGCATCAGAAGGAACGACACGTAACAAGGGTGCGTGCACATCTCCTGTGATGTATGGCTCGCAAATGTCAGTATAAACAAACAACATGTTAGGGATCCCGTTGGTGAGACTGGCCGGTTGCGGTGCAACATACTTAGAACCACTCATCGCCACAATCCCTGTACTATGGGTGAACCCTAAAATTTTACTCAACACCGGAGAGAAGTAGAAAGAGTGCTCCAAATTTTTACACGCGGTACAGATACGTTCTACCGATACATAGCCGTTACGCGTGTATTGGAACCTCAAGTGCCCCATCACACACGGGATTTCGTTTATTGATTCGAGTAACGCATTTACGCTGCGATATACTCCAGCTGGCACGCATGCACGCTCATCTTTGAAATCGATGTCGGCCTTAGCACCGGGTGTCGTAATGTTCGTTACCACGCTGACAAAGTTTTTTTCACCTTCAGGCGGTACATGCAAAATAGTCATGGGTATGTGTATCTCGGCTAAAGAAACAGCCCACTTACCCTGCAAGTTTACGCTTTGCGGTAAATGCGTCGTATACTGCGTAGTCCTGTTTTCAGGATAATACTTCATGCTACTATTGCTAGGTAAAACAACATAGAACTCATCCTTCATCTTGCTCACTTTTTCCTACGGCCTTTTGCACTCACTTGAACTCTCGATAATTCGGCCTCGTAAAAAATACCGTCAATCTCCTCGTTCTTAAGGTCGCGTAGAATGTATACGACAGGCCAGCTACTCAATGATAGGCGGTGTATCTTAAACAGTTCACTGCTCCACCCGCCCTCGTATCCTTTTGCAAAGGCCGCCTTTGCACTACTGATACGAACAACGTCACCCACTCTGTATTTAGGAGATAGCCGTCGTTTAGGTTGATTATATCGCTGCAAAAGATTATTTCGCGCTTTGGCCGCTGAAAGAAGCGTCACAGATACGGGCGTCATTTTAGTGCCGCTGTGTAGTGTATGATTATATGCAGAAACTATATTCTGCAAAACATCAATATAGCGTTTTTGGCGAGAGTACGTGAAATACCGCCACATTCTTTCTTTCAGTGTTCGATTGAATCGCTCTACAATGGCGGCTTTTATATCGGGGTTGCGTGTCGCGCGAAACTGGATATTATTTTTCTTCAGGAATGCCTGAAAGACGGCGCCCGTAAACTCTCTGCCCTTGTCTGATTGCAGACAAACGGGACATCGCCCATTTGTGCTCTTTAGGGAGAGTATGTGTGCCAAAGCTTTAGCCACTGTCGCAGCAGACTTATCGCGCAAGGGCTCGACCCACGCGTACTTGCTGAGTACATCTATGACCACAAGAAGATAAGCATAACCGTCGTTATAGCTTTTAAGCGAGCGAAGATCTACAAGATCAGCTTCCCATACATCATCAATGGTCCATACGCTGTAGGACCGACGCGGAAACCGGCGCCTCACAGGCCTGTGCTTGGTATAAGCATCCTGAGCTTCAAGCCACTGTGTCGTTTTAGCAGGGGAGATCTTTTTTTGACGGCTTACGCGTAACAGCTTTGCAGCAGCTCCGGTGAAAGACGCTTCATGGGAAGGATCATAGTATACTTTTTCGAGTACTTTCATACTGATAATTTAAGACTAGCCCAGGTCACTCGTCTTCTCTTGCAACTGCCACCGGAACCGTTCTGTATGCTGCGGCCGGATTTACTGCTCTCACTGCCGCTGTAAAACTCAGAATGGCCAATATCGCTGATAGCCCCGTCGTTTTCATCGGTGGCGCTATCACAGCGCGATTGTAATGTTGAATTTGCTCGAGACTCCAGCCAAAGTTCTTCGTTTCCCACAAATTCTCGAGGTGTCTGTATGGACCGCAAAAATTTTGCAAAGACTTTTCGGCCCGCCGGTTTAGCTACTTTTCTCGCGCGCATTGCGTCGTTCACGAGATCAATGATGTTTGAATCCTTGATCGGTTCTCCGCTGGCCGAAACCACACCGGCCGAATCCCAAGAAAAATCTGACGGAGGTGCATCATGCAAACGTCGCAATAAAAGTTTTGCTTTATTGCGGAATTTCAACGGCACACTCTCAATGATAATGGAATCATTCATTCGGGCCGTAGGGATGTCGCTTTTGGCTGGGGCGAATTGCACACTACCCTCTTTCTTTTTCATAAGAGCATGGTACTGATGTGCTCGTTCCTCATCAGCAAAATGCAAGTACCGTTGCAGAACGCTAAAATACGCCAGCCACTTTTCACGCTCATCCGCGTACGCATTAGATTTCAAAATCTCATTCATCTCCGCATCTAGTCTGCTGAGAGTCGCCTCGATTATTTTCTCTGCTTGCTTTGCTGACCCCCCGTTATCATTGGCAAAATTATTCGGCCTATGGCTACTGAGCTGTAATATGTTTTCCTCAGGTACCAAAACCATTTTTCGGGCATGCTCCATCACCCACGATCAGCAATCAGATTAGACAACACAGTACCTAGTATAGGGGCAAGTAAAAGGGGCAAAAAACCACCGCTTTGGACGACAAACTTCTTCTTACTCTTCCAGCACCCGTTTTTCGAGGCTAAGCGGCGTAGGAGGGGAGCGTGACGGCGCAGCTTTTTCCTCTGACCCGACTTGAGAGGTATATTACCTCGAAGAACGTTCAAAGCACACTCGCAAACACAGCGTATCATGCGAGGGTCTGCTTTTCGCAAAATGGCCTCGCGCTGTTCTTTACTGAGATACTGAAGGGCGTTCAATATCGCAACGCTCTTCCTGCAGAGAGACGATCTGTTGCGTGCCATTACAGGCGTAGAACTGGCAATTCACCTCTCGTGTTGCCGCTTTTAAATTTTTTTCGCGGTACGTAAACGAAATGATGAGGGTCATCGGGAAAAATACATGCGCGGAATCGACAATTGTCGGGTGTCGATTGCTTCAAATCTAGTAGCAAATAACCATGAGGCTTAGACGTTGCGTCGTAATAAACCTCTTGCAGAAAGCGTGGGTTCTCAGGACATACCTGTCTCGCCAGGTGCTGTATTTGGGCACGGTCGCGAGGATTTTTGAAAATAACGATATAGCCTGCGTTCAGAGAGATATCTCTCTGCCCATGACCCTGATGGAATAAGTTCTGCGTTATAAAAATAACACTCAAATTCTTATGATGACTACCCTTGGTGAAGAGATCGACAACGCTATTGTTCGATGCTTCACGCATCAGATCATCGATAATTAAAAGCTTGGCGCGAGGGTCGTTTGAGTAATCGGTAGACTGAGGTAAACCCTCGCGAAATTCAATAGAGGTGCCGTACTCCGCATATGCCGTCTGCCACTCGGAATAATAGAATATTATCCTCGCAAATGGCTCGCTGCTCATACACGTGATGAACTTTAAAAATTTTTTTACAAAATACGTCTTACCGCAACCTGTAGGTCCGCAGATCATCGAAGTCCACGGATGCGTCCACCGCACGTCCATTGTGATGAATGAGAAAAGGCACTTCTGAAGTAGCAATAAATACTCTACGGACGTGGCGTTTCTTTTTACAAATATATTTGCATGTAAAATATATTTTACAATTTCTAATGACGATAGCCGTAAGGCAGCGAACCGTGTTCGCCATCACGCCTTCGCTTAACACTCGACGGTTTACACGATTTTGTTTCGGAGCGCGTAACAACATGATGGAACTCTGTACGTCTAATAGCATCGTAGCGCAACATAATAGGTTCCTCTCTATTCCCTACAATGAAGGACCGTACAGATTGGTAATTTATTAACGCATTGTTTGCAAAATTAAGGGTGATACCCTTAACCTTGCAAACTTCACTCTCCGCCCCGTCAGGAGTACGCACTATAAATGCGTAAAATTTTGGCCCACCGGAAATGAAGCTTTTGATATAGCTACCCTCCCCATAATCACTCAACTCATCCGTTAAATCACCTAAGAGCTGTCCTATAGGAGGTTCGTATTCATTAGGTTGCTGCCTCGTTACATAAATAACAGAGTCTGTGTCGCAGTACAAGGCACGCCGACCGAGACGTTCCAGGTAGCTGTAAAGCTTTAGACGTGCCTGTGCCGTGGTGTATGCAGCAATTACAGCATTCGCTATATTCGAGGGCATCACAGCCTCATCCGTATTAGTATAGCTTACATACAACGTTTGATTATTCACAGGAAGCATACCGGTAATTTCGCACCCGGGGTCGGTCAATAATTCCATAAGTTTTTTTCGCGTCGATACCACGACTGTTTGTGGAAGATTCTCGCGTTGACCGAATTTTCCCCAGAATGAATTTAGACAAAGCTTTGCGAGCGAGCGTAACCCGGGGTTTTTGGCTATCGCCTGCCTGCTCAAGCGAACACCCTCAGATTGTTCAAAATGCGCAATATAACGTTCTTGCTGTGTTTCATCGTCTGCGCAGTTTTCAGGCCACCCGCTCGCCTCTTGCTTGATTTTCAAAAACGTATTGATGTATTCGGCGAACAACCCGCCTGATTGCGTATTACGATCGAATTGCGTTACTTTGTATTGCCAAATTTCGGCTATAGAAAGTATTGTGTAGCCGCATGAAACAGCTTTTCGCAGCTCGTCAACTACCCAGGTGCCCTCGAACACGCGATCAACGGTATCATCGTGTGTGCACTCTTCCTGATTCATTATCTCGCAGCAGCTACGACATAAAGAGAATAGCAACCGCTGATGCATACGCACTGGTAATACAGGATGGTAAAGATTGCGCGGCGGTAGCACCGTACATTTGACCAACCCCTCAACGCGTGTTAAATCGTTAGTCCCCCCCGTCAATTCTAAACACTCTTCAGCAATAAATACTTTCGGATGACCCACAGGGTATTTACCAAATTTGCAGATATACGGATACAGAGAACAGACATCTACGTAGCGTATACGCTCCCCCTCCCTTGTATCATAGAGTGTTACCATGTTTTCTGTTCGCCCACCGAAGAACGCATCACGAGGGTTCAATGGATCTTTTGCCGTTAGAGGATGATCCCGCACGAACTCACGAATTTCAGAGTTTGCTTCTACACGACGGTCCCACTCGCATTCCCAAATCTCCACTAGCTGGTAACCGTTCGAGCGAATTCTCTGTGATATGGCTATGGTTCGTTCTAGGCTCTCGTCCATAGACAGGCCATTGCGTTGTTTACGATCTCTATTAAAGATGTAGCATTTGGCGCAGCCGTGCCAATAGCAGCCGTGAAACTGTAATACATGTGCTGTGCCGTTTGTTTCGTAGTAGCCGTCAACTAGTAAATTCTGAGGTAATTTAAATTCGCGTGATCGCCCTGCGTGTATAATGGGGTGCCCGAGAGAATGCTCCATCCAGACGAGCCATGTGATTGCTTTTTTCGACTGATTATGAGCCCATCTATAGCCACCTAGAGGTATAATACCGATCGTGTTGCCTTTTAGGAAATTTTTACGAAAGACGCGAAAACAGGCTGACGCTATTGTTGTGCTCTCGTCAAAAGGACAGACGCGACCGTTGGTTATAAACATAGAGCGAAAAGCCATGCACGCACGTCGTAATATCGTGACGTCGTCCGTGCAATAGCTTACAAGCTCTTTCGAAAAGTCGAACACGTAATCGGTGTCTTTTGACTCCCTGTACCAGGTTAGAAATTTTTCGCGCTCTGTAGAACGCATCGTGTCAGCGGAGTAATACTCTATAGACGGCAGCGGCCCGACATAATTTTGATTTTCTGGCCTGTTGAACAAATGGGGAAAAATACCTTTAGTAATAGAACCTGTGAGGCCAAAGGCTTTAGGTAGCGCGCTAAGTGGCATGTGGAAATAATTTAGGCTGTCGAGAAATACCAATTTTTCAAGGCGCATCGAGATGATCTTTGTACCGTTCATAATTATACGAGGTAGCTGAGTCTTTTTTTCCTCGATCAAATAACGCAAAATGAATTGTGCGTCGAAGCCCCCGGCGTTGTGAGCAATACAGATCGTACGCGAAAAATTATTGACCCGCATAGCAAGCTCGACCAATTGGCTCACAGGATTATGACTAAAGACAAACTCATGGGGGCCGCAATATTCACAAGGCTCATCGATAGAATCACGCGTGCAGCAATATGTGCAAACGCGCTGCGCTACGCACAGGTTTGGTTCATGTATAAAGGTACCAGTATCGCCGTGTACATTTGTACATTGCTGCGTCTCAAAATCATAAAATATGAAAAGTATTTTAGCCAGCTCTTTGTCGTCGTGGATGGGCTTCATGAAGCACGCGTCGTTATCGGAATGGTCTGTTCTACATGTTTTGCAAAAGATCACACCACAAACATGCTTTCTCCTTTTATCCAACGGTCGTAGTGTTTTCAAGCATCCGCGGCACCGTTTGAGAGAGGCACAAACACTGTTTGATTTTCGTCTTTGGGTCTGCTTAACAACCAGATGGTTTTCAAAGCATTGCCGACCGTAAAATGTGCGAGCGCACATATCACACTCGAGTGTAGCATTTACGTTGGGATTGCAAGGCGGGGCCGTCATGCAGCGAGGGCACTTCTTTTTTGAACATCTATGACTCAGTCTACGATATTGCGAATTACACGCGGAGCAAAAATCGCGGCTTCCGACAGCAGCTCGTAAATTTAATATCGGTTGAAAGTGATGCGAGCGCTCGTAATACAATATGTAAAGAGTGTGCTGGATGCTGCCAAAAGTGTTCAAAGCTTTTTGCGTGCCATCGAACAAAGGCTCGGCCCCGCGCCCCAGAGTTAAAAATTCGTAAACCACTACCGCGATACCATCTTGCGCTAAATAATTTTGAAATAGAGCAAGCTCACGGATACCACAGCCATTCGCGGGTACTGTAACATGGGCGGCGTTCGTTAATTCACGAGCTGCGTTTCTCTGCAGTGAACCGTTAATCTGTCTCATACGCTGCCAATATGCATGTAAGTTACCCGAACGTATTTCGCCCCGCTCGGCGTAGGCGCGCGCAGCAACCAGTGATCGTGGTAAGCACAAATTATCATTATTCCTAATTGTGAGAATAGCTTTTTTTGCAACACCCTCGTGTGTTAGTTTTTTTCTACCGGAACCTTCGACACCTTGTATAATACTAACTTTTATCGTACATGCATCGTCGATATTTAGCAATGCTGCACTTTGGGCAACACTAGCTATTAATTGCCAAATATCGTTAAACGTGCAGTCTCTGACGGGTCGAAAGGAGAGCCATACGGGACCGTGCGGTAGATTACTTGAGGTAAACGATATACCTATATAATCGCTAGCTTCGCAGGAGGTTGTTATGTGCGTCAGGAGATCGCGAAACGCTCCTTCAAACCATTGTAAAATGTGGCAGTCTGGCGGTGGTTGGCGGATGCGTACGGTCAGCTCCCGACCGCGGAGTTTGAAACGCTTGAAGTAGCGGCGAGCATCCCCGATGATTTCGATGCGGGTGCCGGGTGGCTGTACATCGCCAAAGGGCTCATCGATAGGGGTCTCGCTCTGGCGTCTAGGTCTTCCGCCGCCATCCTGTACTTCTGTAAAACGGGTAAGATTGTTTTTAAAAAATGTTAACACTAGCAGATAAGGGCGCGCAACCTACAACTGATATTATCGTTAAGCTGACTTCAATGTACCTGTTATTATTGTTAATTTTAACCCCCACGGGCGTCTACAAGAGTTCTTCATCAAGTATTACGGACGCCGATGTATAACCTGTCATAAAATAGTATTGCTCACTTTTCTTTTTAAATCCCCAGAAATACAAATAAAATAGTCCGATAATTAAAAAGAGGAAATATGAAAATAGATGTGTTGCGAGAAAATAGACGCCCTTTACCTGAGTCAGTAGTAGAATCTAAGAGACGGTTTATCCAATTATCGTTGAGCTCAACAATATTCTGTATATTTTCGTCTTCAAACGGGTAGTTCAATCCGAGACCCATAGGATACTCCCACTCTTGATTTTCCCGGTGGTCATATTCCTCAACGGGGTTGTCCTCCTGTTGAGGGTCAGCATTGTTGTTGGCATCGCTCCCTTCGTTGCTCGCCGGGTGCAAATCTGTGTATGCGCCCCGCTCTATTAATCATCTATTCAAAATTATTATAATTATTATTTTCCTGCTTACCCTCATTACTGCCCGTAAATATCTCGGCAGGGTTGTACACGCTCGCTGTAGGTGACGCATAGCCGACGGGTCGGTCGCGCGACCAGTGCTCCTCTATAATGCTACTTCTAGCACTTACAGTTTCATCATTGTCATTGCTGTCGTCATTATTGGTCTCTCTACTGGGCGCATGGCTCTGTAAATCTAATTATATTTCCGCTCTGTTATCAACTATTCAAAAATATTTAGTATAATTTTTATTTATCCCTACTTACTCTCATTGCCGTCCGTAAAAATTTCGGAAGGCTCGCGTATGCCTAGTGTAGACTCACGCTCCTCGGAATCCGCAAATATATCGGAGGTGCTTGGTGGATAGGCAGCCCCCTGTGTTTCTCCTTCATCATCGTTTGACACAGGCGAAAGGTGCTGATAATCAGGGCGCCCTCTAGCACTTTGAACAGCTCTAGCTTCTTCTTCTTCCACGGCACGTGCCTCCTCAATAAGCATAGCTTCTTCATCGCTCGGCGCATCTAAGAGGCGCCGATAATCTGCGGTCGCACAGGTATTGTCACTATGCGTTCCTCACAAAAAAAAAGACGTCTTACACTACAGGGTGGCCCAAAAACCAACGATAATATTGCAAATACTGTTGGAAATGTCATTATTATTTTTTACAAAAATGTATTAAGTGACAAAAATTAGCCATGAATATGTAGCTGCTGATTGTTATCGGTAGTACGATGTTTTATTAATAGACTGATAAAAGTTGACCCGAAAAGAAAACAGCATCTACAATATTCGTGATGCTTTTTTGGGCCACCCTGTATATTAGGTACAGCTTACCGTTTATTTCGCTAACGAGCTGTCGAATACACGGCACGTTCACAAGATTTCTGCGCTGTAACTCTTCGAATGCACATGTAAGAACTCGGCAGCCCTTTAACATTCCTCTGTTGTAAGCCGTAACGATGGATCGCAGCGGTGACCACCATAGCACGTATTTCAAGCGTTTCAACAAAGAGGTTTCCGGTAAATAGCGTAACTCACTGCACCAATTATCATTGCACCGTCGCCGCAGT
>OX101793.1:4543328-4592905 GCA_944452715.1 Ophion slaviceki
AATATCCGACTCGTTACCCTGTCGATAATCGAGAGTGGTTCCGAGAAATCGAAGGTCATCGTTGATCCAGAGATTGAGATCATTACTCTCGACTAGTCACATCCAGTTGGTACATCGATGGGAGGATGGTCATCGAAACATAGGAGATCTACCCCTCAACCAACAGTCGCTGAAGCCACCGTTCAACTCGAGATCGTCATCACCGACGGAAGGACCTCCTTTCGGGTATCTGATCAACCGTCGATAAACCCGCTACGCACCGCCGCTCGTAGGGTAAGTCGCATGTCCACGTTACCATTCGCTACTTCCTTTACCGACTGCCCTATTCTCGCGAGTGATGATTAGTTACCGATCAAATCGTGACTGATCTTCATCCCTGTTAGGCACATTCCCGACTAAAGGCAGGATCTCAGGGCTCGCGTCCGTTTCCTAAAAATAGAAGAAAAATACACTAACCCAAAAATCAACGTACATTCAATCTCACAGTCCAAACCACGTATTTCGTTTCTTTAAATATATTTTGTTTATCTATCATAAATTCCCGGACGGAACAGGGTCCAATTTTTAATTGATAATTCATCGTCATTTAAATTACCTTTCAGGATTTGAGTTTACAAATGGGAAGTGTGCCACGAACGTACGGATTATAATGAATTAAGTCATATGACTTATATGACGGCAAGTTACCGTCGGAGAAGAAAAGCGCCACGTTTAAGCGGGAATGTGCCCACTTGGGATAGGCGCTTGGTAAAGTCGTTGGAGTATAATTTGACGCATCAGCGACAGTTAAGCAAATGAGAAAGTAGCGTAAAATGGTGCTTACATTGATGAGAAAGAGCAGCGGTGCGTAGCGGGTCAAAATTACTCGACCATGTGACCGAATTTGTCCAGGAATCGCCAAAATGTTCCAGCTCGACCCGACCTGTCGTTGCCCAGACGGGTACCCGGTGCTCGTGCGAATGCGATGGCCCGGTGATGCCGATGATTTTGGGAGCAGACGGGAACTACGAGGACTGGATTAATTTTATGAGGGATACATTCGCTTCGAATTAAAAATATACATATATATATATTTTTTATAATGATTTGAATCGCTGAGTGCGTGCACGACGTCCCAGGTTACGGCACCGTTGACTCACTACGTCTGGCTCCACCTCTGGCCGGTTACGGCGATTGGCGGCCAGCCGCGAGAACAAATGTTGAGAATAACCGGAGCCGACGCCCGAACACTAAGCACCGGTGTGACCGTGCCAGTCGCTGACCTACCGAATGACGGCGGGTCGGCGGGTGTGGCGTGTTCGTGCGGCAAACCTTCCGAATTTCTCGGACAATACCCTGGGTATACGTCCGATTTTGGACGGATGAGGTTTTTTTATTTGCTGAGCGAATGTATCGAAAAACGTATTCGTTTAACGCATAGATACAGATTAATATGAAATTAAATTTGGTTCGCTGAGCGAGTCTAGTGCGTGCTAGATTACAGCACCGCCGACTCGCTACGTCTGGCCCACCTGCGCCCGATTACGGCGATTGGCGGCCAGCCGCGAATACAAATGGCAAGGTCGAGGGAAATCGACGTCCGAACACTAAGCATCGGGTTAACCGTGCCAGTCGCTAACCTGCCAGATTACGGCGAGTCAGCGGATGTGGCGTGTTCACGCGTCAACTTTCCCAAGCCTCATAAAAAGCACTTCGAGATTTGTCCAATTTTGGACAGGTATGATTTTACGAGTGAGACGAATACGTGCGTTAGGAAAAATGGAGTGAGCGAGAGGAAGAGAGAAAGAGAGAAAGAAATGCACTACGATGATCTGTTCGTTGCATGTTTACCCGCACGAACGAGAGGCAAATATATTCCAATTATTTGCTCGAAAAATGATACACTTTTTGCGCGGGCCGCCGTATTTTGCGTAATTTCAGTAGCGCGAAGAAATCAAAGGTGATATGAACAATTCTGTATTTTACACGTAAATAAGCGTAGTTACATTCAATAAATAAAATAACATAAGTTTCGTAAATTATATGTTGCAGTGATTGACTTGTTATGTTCCCTTTTACTTTTATTTTGATTTAAACAATTAATACCGGTTATACAGAGACTTAGTGTTACACTGTTAAAGAGACCGGGGTAAACTCGAAAAGAATATAAAATAAAATAAAATAAGTGTACCGGTTTTCAGAGCGTCGACTCTGCGATGCGCGCTGTTGGCGAGACCAGACGGAACTGACTGCCCAGCTCCCGGAGCGCAATATGTACCCTCGCCCTCTTTGTCTCTGAGACAAAGGGCTTGGCGTCATTACCCTCGCTCTCGAGCTCGGGCCCCATGTAACCGAATATTAGCACTGATAACGTTATTTTTCTCGAGTTATACATGAGCAATGAAATAAATATTTTTCGTTATCGGCAGGATGTGCTGACTACGTGGTGACCAAGCTCCGAGGAGGTCTGCGAAAAAACTCGCGATGAAGCTGACCGCTTGGGAACAGTTTCGCGGGTTATTCGAGGACTCTCCCGTCCCCAATATATACATAATATAGATATGACAATATTTCTTATTTCTAGGACCATTGTATTATGGTCAACACGAATATACATAAATATGTTGGATACTAGTTCGGGGACTCGTGAATGTCTCCGAAATATACATGTAAGTAAAGGTATTAATATTATTATTTGTACTCCGGAGACTCTCATGGATGTCCCAGGAGTTTACCGAGTATATATATATGTATATTTGTGTGTTACTTTGAGGACTGATGTCCCTGAAGCGTATGGAGTACGTATATGTGTGTGTGTGTGTATATATATATATATATATATATATATATATATATATATATATATATATATATATATATATATATATATATATATATATTATGACGGGTATCGCGTGTTAACGTAGGCGGAGGGAGGGGGAAGGAGAAACTTGATGGGTCGACAACTGGAAAAATTCAAATAGTATTTATTTTACATCAATAAAGAAATGAAAGCTCGATACAAAAAGAAAGAAGTTAACTGATTAATTACAAAAAAAAGTTAAGTTCACGCAAGGTTCTATATAATAAATTCACTAAATAATACTCCTATAATTTTGACTCGAATTAACGGGTTACTGGACACGCGAAGTCCCTACTCGATTTCTCGACCCGTTTGAATATTTTTCATGTTACAAATTCTTGGGCGCCAGCCGTTCTCGGGCAACGCGGCCGACCGCGTACGCAAGGTATCAACAACCAAAAAAAAACCAAAACAAACGCTAGCTCGCATGAGACTCGCTCTAAACGTTACGGGACATCTCGGGGTATCGGGGACAGACGGGGTTCTACGAACGCAATGGCCTCTTATTTGGACCACGACTATTTTAAACTTTAATTTACATTACGCGATGAATGCCGCGTACCAAAAAAAAAAAGGAGAGCAAAATACGAATTGCTCGATCCAACCTTTCGCAATGTCCTCTCGCGAAAGGTGTTATTCGGTTCGGCCGACGGCCGTGGCTACGCGCCGCCAGGCCGCGGCTACGCGCGCGCGAGAGAAATTCTCTCAAGGGACAACGGGGATCCACCACGGCACCTTTTTACAAATCATACTGATCCTTAATTTTTCCCGACTGGGACAAATTATTCTAAATTACTCGTATTAACTTTTCGGAAATATTACAAAATTTACAATGACTTTTCGCGGCGACGCGCACGGAAGAGGGACGTCGATTTGGGGATACGGGGAGGGGTGAAAGGGAACGATTCTAAAGTCGCCCGAGCGACACATTTTTCCGGACAAATATTACGCGGCTCTCGCTGGCCGCTCTCGCAAAATAAGAAAAGAGGAAAGGACTTACAGGTTGCGCTGAGAACTCTTCCTCAGTCAATTTCAATGAACCCTGTGTCCTCGACTCTACTCGATTCCCTTCTTCCTACGCCGGGGCTTGCGATCCATCGCGTCCATCGCTGACCACGCTCAGAGACTCAATACTCGACCACGCCGGCCGGCTTCCTCGTCTCGCCCAATCCCGTGCTAGATGACGGACCTCCGATTGATTTTCGTGATCGATCGGTGTGGCTCGCTCTTCCGGCCGATATCCTCGATGGCTTTTCTCTCTCCCGAGTCGTTGAGCGCCCCAGTCGGTACGGCGCTCGCCAGCCATACCGCGCGAGAGCTGCAGTCTCTCCTGACGCGCGGTAAGCCGGAGCCTCGGGAGATGGCAGCCGGATGCCCTCGGACAGCCAGTCCACTTCCTGCGTTGTCGAGTTGACAGCCGGGCCGACGTGGCCCCAGTCGACGGTCCGCGTGGTCCTTTTGTGGGTCGTCGTAAAGGGGGTACAGGGGAGGAACGGGAGGGATTTGTCGCAGACTCTATACAAAGAAATCCTTAAAACTACCGTAAAATTAACAAATACATTTTTCTGTAAAGGTGCGTGGCGGAGATTAAGCCCGAGCGCGGTCACGCGGGCTTTTTCTCAAACTTCCTTGTGACGCAACGTCACAATATATATATATATATATATATATATATATATATATATATATATATATATATATATATATATATATATATATATATATACAGGGCATATATATATATACATATATACAGGGTGTCCCATTTTAATCTTACACCTGAATTTTCTCGAAAAATATTGCTCGGACGAAATATTGTGTGGAACAAAACTTCTATGGATTGAAGGGGGGACGTTTGAAAAATATTCATTTGAGGAGCCAAAATTCAAAATGGCGGCGTTACAAAGGCTGACATGTTTTTTTCAAACGGAAACATAACTTTTTTTATTGCCAAAAAATTTGTCAGCTGAAAACTAAAAACTTTTGTTGAAAAAATTTTTTGATAAAGTTCATAGTTTTCAAGTGAGAACATGATTTTCAATTATTTCAGATGTATCCAGGATTTGTGTGTGTGTGTGTGTGTGTTTTTCTACCCATCGTGATCAAAGTTCGTCAAGGATTTAAAGAAACACGTTTTTGGGCCTGAAAATGGCACAAACGCTATTAAAATGGAAAAAAACTATTTTTCATCGATTTTCCTCCAAAATTTTCTCATGAAATATCGTCCAAATTTGAAAACAAAAAAAAACAAAAAAAAAAACAAAAATTTTCAACAGTGTTCCACACGCACGCACATGCACACACACACACACACACACACACACACATCCACACACATACACGCACGCGCGCCCACACACACACACACACACACACACAAATCCTGGATACATCTGAAATAATTGCAAATGATGTTCTCACTTGAAAACTATGACCTTTATCAACAAAATTTTTCAACAAAAGTTTTTAGTTTTCAGCTGACAAATTTTTTGGCAATAGAAAAAAGTTATGTTTCCGTTTGAAAAAAACATGTCAGCCTTTGTAACGCCGCCATTTTGAATTTTGGCTCCTCAAATAAATTTTTTTCAAACGTCCCCCTTCAATCCCTAGAAGTTTTGTTCCACACAATAGTTCGTCCGAGCAATATTTTTCGAGAAAATTCAGGTGTAAGATTAAAATGGGAAACCCTGTATATATATATATATATATATATATATATATATAAATACATATATATATGTTTATGAAGAGGTACATCTGGCGACCGAATGTACATATGGTATAACGAGTATACAAATATTTACAATAGTCATTAAACGTGTACAAATCTATTGATATTTATATGTACACTCAATAAACGCCGATATCCTCAAGTTTAGAATTTGTAAGTACAACGGTTCAAACCGGGACCTCGGAAATTTATATACGGTCACTTAATAGGTCCAGGTAAGATATGCGATAAATTACCCGGACCTGTTATGTAACAATACATAAAACATCAGATCAGGTGAGTAGCATTATTATTATTATTGCACTAATGGGAAGCAATTGTTTTTATTATTATACAAAATAGAAAGGATACAAAATTTCGTATGTTAATACTATGCTCTTTCTTCGTTCACATACATACAGATAATAAAAAAAACATTGATAATAATAAAATATGATAAAGGAGGCTTATAAAGGAGGCTTTTCTGCTTATACTTTCTAATTTGTTTGGATGTTCACCCAAGTTTTAATTGCAGGAATGTTTCGCCGTGACAGGTCCGGATTTCTTTCCTTCGCCTCTTGAATTTTTAAAATGAAGGCAGTTTTCCTTTTTCAATATTTTTGCCGAATTCTCTTGATGCTATCGTTTTTTCGTTCTCATTCCATCGTACATGCTTTCAGGTTTCGTACGGTGAACCTTAAAGAAATTGGATTAAATACATTTATTTCGGTGGGGGTATTAAAATATTATATAAAGGAGGCTTTTCTGCTTGTACTTTTTTTAAATTTGGTTAATGAAGCGAAGAGTCGTCAAATGGGTCGTGGAGCGTCTGTACTATCTCATTCGGGTTTTCTCCTTCTTCGGTGACAGGCGGGTGTAGTTCACTTGTTTGACTTTCGTTGTCACTGTCATCAGGGTTACTACCTCGTCCATCTACGGCTTTCAGTAATTTCGCAACATGTAAAATGTCTCGCACCACGTTCGGCTGCCTGTAGTAAGTTTTGTGGATGTGGTCATCGTGTCCCATGAAGTTGGCGAGTTCGGCCACTTCCTCGTCCGTTAGATTGAACGTAACGCACATCGTGGCTACATGCTTTCGTAAGACCGTTCCATGCAACGTTTCTGCGATTGTCCGTGCTCTCTTAATGTCCTTTACTTCTGTAATTGGTCATAAATTTATACCACAGCTATATTTCATTTAGCATGTTCCATAAAAGGAAGGCGGAAATTTGACGACCTCGCGCTCAAACACATGACAGATTCACAACAACAAAAAAACACTGCAGCGTACATCGATATGTTATGGTAATTCGGGGACCGAATGGATCTGATTTGTGGAGTATATTACTCCCGTGGACCCGGCAAAAATCTTTGCGATGAAGAATATTTTTAGTGCGTATATCCTCGTGTAATATTCCATATCAGTATCCGTGGCAGAATGTTTAAAATGGGGACCATGGTGGTTAAAATAAGTTTAAGTAAGATCCTGAATTTTGTGTTGACGGAGGGGTACAGAAGAGCGTTTTGTAGGAAAAGAACTTCTTATCTGGATTTAAAAGGTTTTGGGGCACTATTAAATCCAAACTAGAAGTTTGGAATCAAATGGGATTTCTACAATTTTTATAACATAAGCAAATTCTCTTCTATACCCCTCCGTTAATGCAAAACTCACTATTTTATTTTTGAATTACTTGCGCTTTGCGGTTGTGTCATATGTGCGCAACCTACAGATTTCTATACGGTCCCCATCTTGACCGTCCTGGCAAGGGTACTGGTATGCACCTTTACAAGTGGATATACTTCAGCATATTCTTTATTGTAAAGGTTTTTCCGGGTCCACAAGTCATGTACTTATCCATTAGGTCTCTGAATTTACCATTACATGTCGATGTTCGCTACACAGTGTATTTTTTGTAATTCCGCCATTGTTCTGACGGAAAGGTTATAAAATGTTCGCCTTCCTCTTATGGAAGATGCAAAATGAAATATAGCTGTATAAATGTATAAAAAAATGTAGTAGCACAGAAGATAAAGAAAAGCACAGACGAAAGCAGAAAGAAGCCAAGGTGTAACATTATGACAGCGTTCATCGTGCGTTGAAATAATTCGATTTTTTAAAGTTAACTCTTCCAGTAAAACTACCTAATGGAGTCTACTATACAAGACATTAAAATATACAGAATAAAGAACATGCTACTGTTACGTCCTAGCACTCTCGCCCTCCAAATATTCATATCTGGTACGAATTGTATTAATTATTAAGATTTTTTCCTCGCGCTAAACGCGCTCATTTATGTTTTTTTCGGGGTACATATTAATCAGAACGACCCATATATGGTCGATTTCACTCAGAAAATATTCGTAAATATATCTTTAAATTTAGCATGCGTATATCTACCCGTATACTTTAGGGACAAACAGTTCCCATAATAACTTTACCGCTAAGCGTACACGTAACTTCAGGGACGAGCACATGGGTGCTCGGATTAACTTTACAAATAGCCTCATATACACGTACATATCCATTTTCCTGTACACTTCTGGGACACGCACATGGGTCCCCGGAGTACCATATCATAATGTCTCATATATACATACATATACACGTACGTGCATGCTTCAGGGACATATACGAGAGTCCCTGGAGTACCTGCTATAATAATTCCGCATGTCTATTTCCATGCATACTTTAGGGACATAAGTCCTCGAACTAACTTCGATGAATATATACTGTGACGTTGCGTCACAAGGGAGATAATGGAAAAGCCCGCGTGACCACGCTCAGGCTCGGTCTCCGCCACGTACCTTGATCGGAAAAATTCGCATGTTACTTTTAAGGTATTTTTAAGGTATTTTTATTATATAGAAGCCGCGACACTATCCCTCCCGTCCTTCCCGCACCCCTTATCGCGATCGCGGCACGACCACGCGGACTATCGACTGGAGCCACGTTGGCCCGGCCGTCAACCTTAAGACCCACCACCGCCATCTCCCGACGACGCGGATAGTGGACTGGCCGCCCGAGGACATCCCGCTGCCATCTCCCGAGTCTCCGGCCTACCGCGCGTCAGGAGAGACTGAAGCTCTCGCGCGGTATGGCTGGCGAGCTCCGTATCGACCGGGGCGCTCCGCGACTCGGGAGGGAAAAGATTTATCGAGGAGATCGACCGAAAGGGCGAGCCACGACGATCGAGACGAAAATCGATAGGAGGTCCGTCATCTATTGCGGGATTGGGCGAGACGGGGAAGCCGGCCGGCGTGGACCGGCACTTAGTCCCGGAGCGTGGTCGAGCGAAGAAGCCCAAACCTCAAGCGCAAAACCGAGCGAAAGGAGAAAGAGAGAGAGATAGAAAAGACGTCGAGAAAAGTCGAGTTCTTTTGGAAGGATCTTCCCAGCGAAAACGTAAGTCCTTCCTTTTTCTCTTTCGCAAGAGCGGCCAGCGTGCGCCGCTAAAATCAGTTCGGGAAATTTGGTCGCACGGGCGACCGTTAAAATTCGTTCCCGTCCGTGTCGTCGTCCCAACTCCGTGCGCGTCGCAATAAATGAAGTGTAAATTAGATTAAGGTAATTAAAATCAGTGCGTGCGATTCGAGTCATTAGCCGAGAAATTCCGTTATAATTAGCGCGAGACACGTGTAACAAGGTGTTCGTGGCGGATCCCCGTCGTCCCTCGTGAAAATTCCCGAAAAAACACGACCGTCGGCCGACTCGAGCAATCAGCCGTGAGAGTAAATCGCGGCGCGATAAAATCGCGCAATTAGTATCTCGAAATTTTTGGTTTTTGCGTATTATTCGGTCGAGTCATATAAAATAATGTTTCAAATAGTCGTGGTCCAAATTAAGTGGCCATCGTGTTCGAGAACTCCGTCCGTCCCCAGATACCCTGAGACGTCCCCATTTTAATTTGTATAGAGTCTCTCGCTTGCCGGCCGAAGGCCGCGTGTGTTTTGGTTTTTTCTTGTTTACCTTTTCTTCTTCTTTTCGAGTTTGAGAACTTTGCGTACGCGTTAAGCGCGTTGCCCGAGAAAGGCTGGCGCCCAAAATAATTACGAAATTTATATAGTAGAGAATATTTAAACGGGTAGAGAAAATAGAGTTGGGACTTCGCGTGTCCGGTAACCCGTAAAATAATTAGAGTCAAAATTATTATTATTATTGCGAAACCTTTTCATTATATCGAGCTTTAATTTCTTTATTTTCGTACAATAAATTATATTTGAATTTTTCTAGTGTCGACCCTTCAGTAATTTTTCCATCTCCCCCCTCCTCCGCCTTAATCCACCCGTCGTAATACATACTCTAGAACCTCAGAGTCCTCATATACCATTCGTATACTCTTATGCATACTTCGAAGGCATTAGTCCTCGGAATAACTTTAGTGAATGACTATAATATATATATATATATATATATATATATATATATATATATATATATATTGTGACGGTGTTTTCTAGCACCGTCCCTTGAAATAAAGGAAAAGTAAAAGGGAAGCTTCCTATCTGTCTCTGCTCGACACTTCGGCCACGCTACGCTCCCGCAACGTTTTTCTAGGGCATTAAATGTTAATATTTTGATTATTAATTGCGTCCCGCGACCACGTTTGTTCTATGAGCCATTCGGGAATCCTGGAGGAAAGGGAGAGGGGAAGGAAAGAACGAATTATCGAACCAGCGAAAGTCCAAGGAAAGGCGACCAAAGAGACAAGGAGGACAAAATATCGGGTAGCATCAGCGTATTTCGAGCAAGGCTCATACGCTTGTCTCGAGCAGCTCTCAAGGCCAAGGCTTGGACGAAAGATTCAACACAAAAGGAAAGAGGGAAGAAGACAGCGAATAAAATCCGTTAAAACGCTGGAATTTTCGAGAACGAATATTCCGTTGTTCTCGTGCGCGCGCCTCTCTTTCCAAAAACCAGGGCAGTAGGAAAAATTAGAATTCTCCCGTCATCAAATTCATGTCATCGCCAATTCCCGCTTGGGAAGGTTTTCTCGATATGCTACGTCATCAATTCCCTCAAAACCATTGTAAAATAGCGAGCCAGGGGTATAGGGCGTCGTTAAAGACGAGTAGCCTTTTTCAATAAAAGAACGAAATATTCGCTCGGCGCCCCGTCTCACGCTCGCGTTGAGATCTCAGGAGAAGGACCTGTCGATCATCGGGGAAATATTCGAAGCAAGTAGAGGAGTGGGAGGGAGAGTCCACTGCCCTGCTCGCGACACGGAATTCGGGGAGATTTTCGTGAAGTATCGAGCGGAGAGGACGTCTAATCGCACTATCGGAATTGTAACCGTGAGTTATATTTTCCAGCCACTTTCCCGTTTGGTCAGTGGGTCGCGATCGAATTGTCCCGGTCAAACCAATTGAGTCTTTGTAACTTCAATCGTTCTGTCGAACCCGGGATAATTTAACGGCGGATTTTCCTTCTTAAAAATCCCGAGAAAACGCGGTCGCGGTGACGACTTTTCCACGTTTTGGAAGAATCGCCTAATAATTACTTCCTATTTTCCCGTGCTCTCGGTGCGCGGGCGAATTAAGTAATTAAAATCGTGGCCGTACGCGAGAATCTCCAATTTTTGGTTAGTGATTATTCGTGAGAGCTCGAAGAGAAGAATCGTGAACGGGTTGCGGTACGTGTGTGTGTGTGAGGAGAATTGAACGAGTGGGCCGGTGATACAAATTCCCGCGAAAGACCAAGCTCGGCCGAGTAACCGACTATCGGGGGCTCGGTTATTTATTGGAACATCTTGCGATCTAATTAAAACATCTTTAATAAAGTCCCGTCCACGAGTAGCTCCGTGGCGGAGAGAAAACGAGCACGCGTTAGATTATAAAGAGTGTAGGATCCCGGCCGAATCGAAAGAGCGCGCGTGTGTGAGTGAGTTTCCGATTTTTCTCTCGAGTTTCGGTAATAAAAGCGCGTGATTTGCCTCGTAACTTCATGCTTTCGTGAGCAATCATCCTGGACAGATATTATTGTGGACTTTAAATTGTTAATAAACGACGGGAAGAATGTTCGTCTCGAAATTCCACCTGAAAAATTTATTTTTGAACTATTTCCAGTTTCGCCCCGCCCTTCCCGCTGAACAAAGCCGGTCAACCGTCTTTCTCTCTCCTCATCGTTGAGTCGCTTTGCGACTGGCGCCCACGGATTTTGGTAATCAAATAAAATCAGCGAAAAAGAGAGAGAGAGGCTTTTGTGGCGGAATAATTTTTACTTGATTAAAAATTTGGTCACAAATTTGGCGCCCAACGTGGGGCAACGTTGGAAATTTTTCAGTTGGAATAGCATCTCTCCCGAAAATTATTATTGTTCTGGGTTTTTCTTTGTGTGTGATCGTCCGAAGGATGATATCTCATGTAAGGAGACGATACATATAATTGCGTGTTAAATTTCAAAAGTTCGCGAATATCCAGTGAAGTTTAAAAATTCGCTTTTCCTTTTCCGTTTTCGTTTCGCGTTGCCGAGAGCGCGCGGTAGTGAGCCGTGTTCATGTTGACGTTTTTTTTTTTTTTCCTTTCTCTTCGACTTCTCGCTCGATCAGAGGGGTTTTTGTGTTGTATTGCGCGTCGAGAATCGTAATCTTTGTCAAGAATAAGAGCTGTGAAATCCTAACACAGAGAATAAATTTCAGAAATAATATTTCATCCAATTTATTTCGACGGGAATATTTTTCTCGATATCGTTGCTTCGAGAATTCCGTGTCCCGTTACTTGTGCCGCTTTTAATTTGAATTCGCGAGCGATTTTATTATATGAATTTCAAACAATTAATTCGATTTTCCGTATCGACCGAATGCCGGTTATTCATTGATTTCATCTATTTATTCATTTTTTTGTTTTACTTGAATTAATTTATTTCTGGACTCCGATCATTTTATTATTTCGACGTTTTATTCGTTTCACGTTATTTAATTGTGTTTTACCTATTTATTTTTACGGATGTTTTGTGACGTCTTTGTTTATTGACAATTTTATTTATTCTATTTATTCGGAATTATTTATTGATGATTTTATTCTCGTTTTAATGTTGAATGTTTTACGTTTTGTTTTGTGTTGTTTTATTGACGATTTTTTTTTTTTTTTTTTTATTTATTTATTATTGTCCCTTCCTTTCGGAAGGCGGTACGGGAGGAATGTTTGAAATCTATTTCTTGTTTTGTTAGTATTGGCTAACTATTCTCATTAATTGCCCTGCTCGACGAAAATTTAGGATTGAATCTTCAAAATTGTATCCCGTTGTGAAGAGAAAAAGGAGTAGAGAAGAAGGAGAGGAGGAAAGAAAGAGAGAAAGGAGGAAGAATTGGTTACCGTGAGACGGCTCTCGGAGTAACTAATTATTATCAACCCTGAGTTTTGATCTGGTGGTAAGTTTTTGAATATTTCCCGGTAATTCCATTTTTAAAATTTATTGGAAAATTGCTACCTAAAAGATTGGAAAACTGAATATTATTATTATTATTGTCCTCGATTAATGTGAAACGGAAAAATTGAGGAAAAGCAACCATATCATTTTGATCTGAATCATCTAGGGTAGCTAGAGAATTAGTTCAGGGTTTTCTTTTTTTTCTCTCCCTGCCTTATGGATTATCGATGATTTTTGCGAAGTCTTGATAATTTTTTTTTGGGCTGCACGAATAATTACTATTTGGAAAATTTTGGTTGTATGTTGGAGGTTTCCTCCGCTTACTGTAAAGTGATCACATTTTGGGATTTTTGGCAATAGATTTAAAGCGCTTTAATTAAAATAGTATACCTCCCAGTGATTTAACGTCACGGCTAGAGGAATAGGTTAACTAGGATAATTAGTAGTAAAGTTAATGGCCATAACTATTAGTTGAAGGTAATAAAACTTAACGGAAATACGATTCTTGTGGCGCGATTGACCGTCAGCAGCCTAGAATCCCGTGAAAATAATTTTGTTATATTAATTACATTGCTTGTATTTGGGATCGATTGATTTGATCTTTATTTATTTAGTGACCTTTTTTTTTGTTGTTGGTCGACATTAGGCACAACCACTGGTGAGTTTCGGAAACTGCGATCCTGGTTTCTATTACTGAGATTTGTTTTAATTTTAGTTTTTTTTTATGCGGTATATTTAAAACTATTAGTTGAGAGGAGAGAACATGGCTCAACGAAGGGGGATTTATTCGGTCAAATCGTTGGAAGATTTATCTGATGAATGTATTCGGGCGAAGCTTATTCACCGTAACGCTTCTGCGGAAGGTACTCGTCGAGAAATATTAGATCGGTTGCGCTATGTGATTCGGCGACCTTTTAGTCCAGAACATGACGAAACTGGGTTTACGCAGTGGCGTGCTCGTAACGGGTTAGATTTGGCAATGGACTCTAGACGTCGTTCTGTGAATACAGGCGCTTCAGGTTTGAGCTTGGAGGATCCCGTTTCTACTGCGAACTATCGAGTTAGTTTCGTTTATCCCCCGGCTACTACTCAAGTTCACTCACATCTCGGTAATCGCTCAGTTATTATTTCAATGCCGAGTGAAGAAAACTCGGTTGGGGTTCGGAATTCTGGGATTGAAACAGTGGTGTCGAGCGTTGGCCCGCTTCCGTCTTTTGCTAATAATGTTCCTATGGGACAATACGTGAACGCTTCGTTCACCATACTACATACGACCCCATCGCGACATCGTGACCATCCCGTGACACCGATTGTAAGAAGTGCGATTTATGAGGACGTAGATCGTATGCTTGCAGCCGATGTTATCGAGGTTTCAGACAGTGACTGGTGTACACCTATTGTTATGGTTAAAAAGCCTAACCACACCTACCGTTTTCTCTCGATACAAATATTGTCATCGGTAGTTATCTATCTAAATCGTTAAGATAAATAAAGAAGAATTGTCATTTTTGGTAATTTTGGTGAGTCGTGTTTTTCCTGTACCGATTCGTCATTTCAGGGTGCTAGTATGGTTTTGTGTTGTCTTTGTCAAAATTCGTGTTGTCTGGTTTTGGTTCTGTCGTTGTTCGGTCGATTGGGAAAATAAGAAGAGGAAACGTTGTTTCGTCATGAAATGTTCGATGAGGAAGGCGTTGCGGAAAAAAAGAAAAAAAAGTCGTGGCCGCGACATTATACGATAGTTTTTTTTTGTTGGAGAGATTGCGACTCGCTGACCGGGGCGGTCAGTGTCTGGAAGGGGGGAGTTGTGACGGTGTTTTCTAGCACCGTCCCTTGAAATAAAGGAAAAGTAAAAGGGAAGCTTCCTATCTGTCTCTGCTCGACACTTCGGCCACGCTACGCTCCCGCAACGTTTTTCTAGGGCATTAAATGTTAATATTTTGATTATTAATTGCGTCCCGCGACCACGTTTGTTCTATGAGCCATTCGGGAATCCTGGAGGAAAGGGAGAGGGGAAGGAAAGAACGAATTATCGAACCAGCGAAAGTCCAAGGAAAGGCGACCAAAGAGACAAGGAGGACAAAATATCGGGTAGCATCAGCGTATTTCGAGCAAGGCTCATACGCTTGTCTCGAGCAGCTCTCAAGGCCAAGGCTTGGACGAAAGATTCAACACAAAAGGAAAGAGGGAAGAAGACAGCGAATAAAATCCGTTAAAACGCTGGAATTTTCGAGAACGAATATTCCGTTGTTCTCGTGCGCGCGCCTCTCTTTCCAAAAACCAGGGCAGTAGGAAAAATTAGAATTCTCCCGTCATCAAATTCATGTCATCGCCAATTCCCGCTTGGGAAGGTTTTCTCGATATGCTACGTCATCAATTCCCTCAAAACCATTGTAAAATAGCGAGCCAGGGGTATAGGGCGTCGTTAAAGACGAGTAGCCTTTTTCAATAAAAGAACGAAATATTCGCTCGGCGCCCCGTCTCACGCTCGCGTTGAGATCTCAGGAGAAGGACCTGTCGATCATCGGGGAAATATTCGAAGCAAGTAGAGGAGTGGGAGGGAGAGTCCACTGCCCTGCTCGCGACACGGAATTCGGGGAGATTTTCGTGAAGTATCGAGCGGAGAGGACGTCTAATCGCACTATCGGAATTGTAACCGTGAGTTATATTTTCCAGCCACTTTCCCGTTTGGTCAGTGGGTCGCGATCGAATTGTCCCGGTCAAACCAATTGAGTCTTTGTAACTTCAATCGTTCTGTCGAACCCGGGATAATTTAACGGCGGATTTTCCTTCTTAAAAATCCCGAGAAAACGCGGTCGCGGTGACGACTTTTCCACGTTTTGGAAGAATCGCCTAATAATTACTTCCTATTTTCCCGTGCTCTCGGTGCGCGGGCGAATTAAGTAATTAAAATCGTGGCCGTACGCGAGAATCTCCAATTTTTGGTTAGTGATTATTCGTGAGAGCTCGAAGAGAAGAATCGTGAACGGGTTGCGGTACGTGTGTGTGTGTGAGGAGAATTGAACGAGTGGGCCGGTGATACAAATTCCCGCGAAAGACCAAGCTCGGCCGAGTAACCGACTATCGGGGGCTCGGTTATTTATTGGAACATCTTGCGATCTAATTAAAACATCTTTAATAAAGTCCCGTCCACGAGTAGCTCCGTGGCGGAGAGAAAACGAGCACGCGTTAGATTATAAAGAGTGTAGGATCCCGGCCGAATCGAAAGAGCGCGCGTGTGTGAGTGAGTTTCCGATTTTTCTCTCGAGTTTCGGTAATAAAAGCGCGTGATTTGCCTCGTAACTTCATGCTTTCGTGAGCAATCATCCTGGACAGATATTATTGTGGACTTTAAATTGTTAATAAACGACGGGAAGAATGTTCGTCTCGAAATTCCACCTGAAAAATTTATTTTTGAACTATTTCCAGTTTCGCCCCGCCCTTCCCGCTGAACAAAGCCGGTCAACCGTCTTTCTCTCTCCTCATCGTTGAGTCGCTTTGCGACTGGCGCCCACGGATTTTGGTAATCAAATAAAATCAGCGAAAAAGAGAGAGAGAGGCTTTTGTGGCGGAATAATTTTTACTTGATTAAAAATTTGGTCACAATATATATATATATATATATATGTGTGTCTAGGGGCAAGAACCGGGACATATTCTGATATTGCATGACACTTGCCGGGACTTTTGTCGTGTTCCTGGACCGTCCTGGAACCCAATTATGTCCAGGGGCATGTTTCGGGACGTCCTGGAATGCTACACTTATGTTTTTTGGCACATTTCAGGACTGTACATCGGAATGTACGTACAAATTAATGTACGCTGATGTACAGGCACTTTCCAGGACTTTTTCGATTTCCAGGACTGTACATCGAAATGTACGTACAAATTAATGTACGCTGATGTACAGCCACTTTCCAGGACTTTTTCGATTTCCAGGGCTGTACATCGAAATGTACGTACAAATTAATGTACGCTAATGTACAGGCACTTTCCAGGACTTTGTCGGTTTCCAGTACTGTACATCGAAATTTACGTACAAATTGACGTACGCTGATGAACAGGCATTTTCCAGGACTTCTTCGGTTTCCTGCACTGGACATGAAAATGTAGGTACAATTGTACGTATGCCGATATACAGGGATGCTCCAAGGCTTTGCTGATATCCAGGACTCTATAGAGCATATGTATGTACATATAGATGGATCTAACTATACACCCACAAATCCACAGATTCCAAGGCTGTAAAAAACGAATGTACGTACATACGAAAGAACACGTCCATCTATACGTACTTCGGTTCCGGGACACAATAATCGTCTCCCAGGACTTTGCAAATTCAATGCACATTTTGCCCACTTTTGTATATACATTTTTTTAAAAATTAACATCGACCACTTTCAAGACTGCCTCAAATTTTGCAAGTAAATGAGGTTTTCTCGACAACCCTAAATACAGGGTGCGCCAGAGAAACTTACTTATTTGAAAAAATTCCCGCGCGGTGAGTTGGGCGGGTAGAGGGGCGAGAGGGGGCGCATCTGGAGGGGGAAGTTCCCAAGTTTGTTTCTCCCTCCAGTCAGTTGCCATCATGCTCTGGTCTAGAGAGCAGCGGGCCTTCGCAGTCGAGAGCTTCTTTTCTAACGGTCGCTCACTTGTTGCTACGCAACGTGCCTTCCGCGCTCGCTTTGAAATTCCTCCTCACAGACTCGTTCCTGGCCGTAATTCGATTCTGTCGTGGGTTAACTCATTTCGGGAGTGTGGAAGTGTCGCTAAACCCAGAAATGGACTTCAACGGACCATCAGAACTCCGGAAAATGTCGAAAGAGTGAGGCAGTCAGTTGTGCGTTCTCCCCGGCGTTCGGCTCGCAAACACGCAGCTGCTATGGGAATTTCTGACACCACTGTTCGACGAATTCTCCATGAAGACCTTCAATTTCATCCCTATAAATTGGCTGTTGTGCAAGAATTAACTGAACGCTCATCTCTCTCAGAGGCGATCTCCAATGGCCGGCACGCTCTCCAGATTTGACTCCATGCGATTTCTTTTTATGGGGTTATTTGAAATCTCTGGTTTATGTCGATCGACCACGGACACCTCAAGAGCAACATTCGCGACGCCATTGCCAACATACCGATTGATATGCTGCAAAGAGTGGATACGAATTTCAAAAATCGACTTCATCAGTGTATGCGCAATGGGGGTCGCCATTTATCCGATGTCATTTTCAAGACTGCATGAAAAAAAAATTGGGATATTGTATTCTCAAATAAAAAAAAATTTTAAACAATAATTGAAGTACTTTTGTTTTTATTGACCTTTCAAATAAGTAAGTTTCTCTGGCGCACCCTGTATGAACAAACTGTGTGCCCTGGAAACTGCCAAAATAGGACTATCCGGCAGTTTTTGCGACTCGCATTTATATATATTTAGTACAATTAAGGGTTCAAACATTGAATCTCACAGAAATATAATGCATCAGTATTTATAGTTTAGTGATTAGAGACAACCATGATTTCTGAAGATGGGTAATTCTCCAATGACTCGAAACTCTAATCATAAAATTTATTATTACGTTTAAGATACTTTAGGATAAGATGTACTGATTAATATGTCGTAATATTTATAATATTAATCTGAGACCTTGGTTTAGAAATACTTCAAACAAAAAGCTATGCACCACAGAGTGAGAAGAATGCATGGCAGTCTATACTGGCACGGGATTCCCACAATTTTCCCGTGCCCTCGGCAAATGGGTTACAGCGTAGCTTAAGACGGCTGTGGACGCAACGGAAGTTAGGTTAGCTCAGCAAAGTGCGGGTAGGAAGTGATAGGAACGGGTACGAGTGAGACGGGTGAAACGTAAACACCTGCAAGGGTGTACGTTGGAACTGAGGAACTCAGAAATAAAAGAGAAGGAAAAAAGAATGAACGGCACTAGAGAGACATATTAATATTTATATTTATTATTTTTCATAATACTCACACGTCATTTATGGATGCGTCATCCATTTTAAAATATATACTTTATTGTATCTTTACTAACGTATAGAATAGTTTACGAAAAATATAGAATTATTCATATAACGCATTCGAACGCAATTCGAACGCATAAAAATGTATTAGTATCAATAGTTTGTATTTTTACAAACTCATAAAATACGCGCTACAGTTTTACTGTAGACATCGTGCACGTTATCATAGACGTGAAAGAACCAAATAAGAAAGAACGCGTCAATCTTTCTTTTTTGTTTGGTTATGAAGCCACGTCTTTATAACTGCAGCATTTCGTCCTTGAAGGGCTTTGTAGACTTTTTGTTGCTTTGCAATTGCGCGTAACGACGGTAAGGTCCCGTCCTTTAAGTAACAGCCAAAAGCTTGAAAGGCCTGTTCTTTCTCATCAACCGTCCAACGACGTCGCTTTACATTTCCACTAGGTGATGCTGAAAAAAGTACATTGGATTAGATGTAGATATTAAAAGTATCGGAAAGATGTTCAATTTTCACAAAAGTCGATGTCCTTGTTACGTCCTAGCACTCTCGCCCTCCAAATATTCATATCTGGTACGAATTGTAATAATTATTAAGATTTTTTCCTCGCGCTACACGCGCTCATTTATGTTTTTCTTGGGGTACATGTTAATCAGAACGACCCATATATGGTCGATTTCACTCAGAAACCCCGTTATATGAAATATTCGCAAATATATCTTTAAATTTAGCATGCGTATATCTACCCGTATACTTTAGGGACAAACAGTTCCCATAATAACTTTACCGCTAAGCTTACCTGTAACTTCAGGGACGAGCACATGGGTGCTCGGATTAACTTTACAATTAGCCTCATATACACGCACATATCTGTTTGCCTGTACACTTCTGGGACACGCACATGGGTCCCCGGAGTACCATATCATTATGTCTCATATATACATAAATATACACGTACCTGCATGCTTCAGGGACATATACGAGAGTCCCTGGAGTACCTCCTATAATAATTCCGCATGTCTATTTCCATGCATACTTTAGGGACATAAGTCCTCGAAATAACTTTACCGAATATATATATATATATATATATATATATATATATATATATATATATATATATTGTAACGGGTTTTTTGGTCCGCACACTTCCGGGCCCGTACCGCTCCCGAAGCCTACCGGGTGCCCGAGAACCCGCCGGGTGGACGTGGGCGCCAGGTACCGGAGTACCGCCGACCGACAGTCGACTTGTGAATTTTGTCCACCCGCGCGCGGTCCCTTGATGTTGGGACACCCGGTGTGGAACGGCACGACCCGGGCGGTCCAGCTAGCTCTGCTCGCCGGAGGATATGGTAGAGGGGCAAGGTCGAAGGACGAGTGCCAAGGGTGACACCTGATAGGAGGTATCCGCTGAAGTACTCAACACGTGTTAACATTATGACTGGTATTTGTTTATTGGGCCCGAGGCTTGCCAATACGGCGTACAATTCATAAGGGCGCTTGACATAATTTTCCAACTTCTATCCACGCTTGGATAAGCTATTGGCGCATCGGCGACAATCTAGCGACAACCCGGACCACTCCCAGTTTCGAGGGAAATACGGCCAGGGGCGCGACGTTGGCAGTAGGGTCCTGTCCGAAGGGCGTAGATACTGGTGTAGGCAACGGTGTAGATAATCGTGTAGGCAATCATGTCGGTACTCGTGTACTAACTCAAAAGAGCGTAGGCAATTGTGTAGGTAATTCGTGTATTAATGCAAAAGAGTGTAGGCAGGTGTGTAGATAATCCGTGTGTTAATGTAAAAGGGTGCAGGCAATTGTGTAGGTAATAGTGTATTAATGCCAAAGAGGGTAGATAATTGTGTAGGTAATCGTGTATTGATGTAAAAGGGTGTAGGTAGTTGCGTAGGTAATCGTGTATTAATGCTAGCGGGTGTAGATAATGGTGTAGGTAATCGGGTATTAATGCTAGAGAGTGTAGATAATTGTGTAGGTAATCGTGTATTAATGCAAGCGGGTGTAGATAATTGTGTAGGTAATCGTGTATTAATGCTAGAGAGTGTAGATAATGGTGTAGGTAATCGTGCCTTAACGCAAGCGGGTGTAGATAATTGTGTAGGTAATCGTGTAGAGAGTGTAGACAATTGTGTAGGTAATCGTGTATTAATGCAAGCGGGTGTAGATACTTGTGTAGGTAATCGTGTAGAGTGTAGATAATTGTGTAGGTAATCGTGTATTAATGCAAGCGGGTGTAGATACTTGTGTAGGTAATCGTGTATTAATGCAAGCGGGTGTAGATAATTGTGTAGGTAATCGTGTAGAGAGTGTAGATAATTGTGTAGGTAATCGTGTATAGAGTGTAGATAATTGTGTAGGTAATCGTGTATTAATGCCAGCGGGTGTAGATACTTGTGTAGGTAATCGTGTAGAGAGTGTAGATAATTGTGTAGGTAATCGTGTAGAGAGTGTAGACAATTGTGTAGGTAATCGTGTATAGGCCCAGACAACGGAACTCGATTATGTATGGTCGCCGGCACGGACACCCGGTAGGTGCGCTTCGATGGGCCAAATAATGACCTAGGTGACCAAAAGCCCGAATAATGTCCACTAACTTTCCGGACACCCCGTATGTTCGCTCGAAATACAATGTATTATGGGGGTCGATCTAAAGACCAAATAATATCGACCGACTTTCCGGACACCCGATATATTCGCTCAAAATACAATGTATTATGGTGTTCGACCGGAAGCCTAAATAGTACCGACCGACTTTCCGGACACCCGATATATTTGCTAGAAACACCCTGTATTATGGTGTTCGACCGGAAGCCTAAATAGTATCGACCGACTTTCCGGACACCCGATATATTCGCTCGAACTACAAGGTATTATGGTGTTCGACCAGAAGCCTAAATAATATCGACCGACTTTCCGGACACCCGATATATTCGCTCGAAATACAGTTGTCGCGGGGCCGATAATAATCGGGTGAATATTACCAAGGGTTTTGCGCGAGTATAATTCTCGAGTAAGCTGGATTTCGGCAACTCGTAAACAACGCGTGAGAACAAAGGAAACAAAGACAGAAGCTCAAAGGTAAACAAACGCGAGACCAAGCGCTCGATGGCCCTGAGCGCGCGGAGAGCCTGGACGAGAGATATACGCACGAACTATGTCGTATTACATTTTCCGACTCGAAATAAAATATTACTCTAAATTACATAATCTCGCGGAAATTCGTACTTTTCTTTGGGCCAATTTTCGCGGGACCCCAGCAAACATTTTTGATTTAATACCTTAGGCTTAACGAACGATCACGTTAATTAATGATCGATAACAGAAAAAATAATTCGCTAATTGACGCGATACGCAGTAAAATTGACCGGAACTTGACGGAACGATCGAGGATAAGGTACGAGCTCCTTTATAAAATTTTCTGACTGACCGGAACTTCCCCAGAGGCGGAAACCCGGAAGCAAACGCGACTTTATCGCCGAAAAACTCTCGCCGGGTTCCGGCCCTCTGGGGCACGAAATTTCCCTCTACGGGGCAACCCGTCGCCACTTGGCGCAATTAATAAACATGAAATTAACCCAAATTTAGAGCTCGTACCTTAAGAACGTAGAGAGACGAGAGAGATCGGGCTCACCGCTGACGAGTCGCAGCACGGAGACGCTCGCTGCCTGTCTTGAGAGGATCCCGGCTCGCCGTCGATCGGTGGTCGAGCTCGGGTGCTTTGAGTGACGTGGCCGGGCGCGTGGACTCCGAAATCGAGACTACTCAAAAATCGCCGCGCTCTCGCGGTGCTCCCGGCTCTCGCGTGCCCCACTCACGCGCCCCTCCCCTCTTTTCACGCGCTCACGTGTGATCGCGTAAATCTTCGTCTAGGAGATTTTTCCCCTATTTCCCTCCGATGCCACGGCCACGGCCCGCCCTACCGCGCAACCCCGCGCGTACGCGACTGTCCTCGCAGCGATTTATTGACTGCCCCTCGAACCTCTTCCCCTAGGAACCGAGGCGGGACCTCGAACGCGGGGGGGAGGCCTCCCTCGCATTTCCCCAGCGTCCTGGGAATAGCGGTGGGCCCACGCGATATACCACCAGGTGAACTGCACCCCCGGTCGCCGATCCACCGCGACGACCCCCTTCGACGGGGCGCCGGTCTTACGCGGTCCATGAGGCCCGAGGGGACAGTAGGGATGGTGCAACTCCGGGTTGCTGAGTCGAGAGGGACGGGCGACACGGTAAACTTGGCCTTATTCCGGCGTCTCCTCCGGCATCCAATCCGCGAGCACTGTTGTCCGACGCTCGCCTGCCTCTGAGTGGAGGCGCGTGTGTGTCCTCGTGGACCAACCCGCGCGAAGTTTTGCGGAGCGCGAAACCGGAAGCCGGGACATCTCGGGTAACGATATTACGTTACTTCGGGGTAATATGGACGCGCGAGCGATCGTTCCCCGATACATCGTTTCGTCACCCATACTAACCGTCCTAAAAAAACTGTCCCAAACATTTTATTTACAGGTTAACAATTTCGTCCATTCATCCGCGGCTCACGAGCCGGTAGGTAATCACACAGGTAAGACGTGGCGGTTTCCGGAATAAAATTACAACAAAAAGGTATAATATTCCGCCACGCCGTGAGTCGACGATTTCGGAGCCAACCCGAATCGAACCAGGACGCCTCAGGGTCGTAAACCCGACCCACTGGTCGACACCGTTTGAAAATGGACGTGACCCCTTAATTTGTCACGTCACAATATATATATAGAATATATATATATATATATATATATATATATATATATATATATATATATATACATACTCTAGGACCTCAGAGTCCTCATATACCATTCGTATACTCATATGCATACTTCGAAGGCATTAGTCCTCGCAATAACTTAGTGAATATCTATAAATATATATATATATATATATATATATATATATATATACATATACGTACTCCATACGCTTCAGGGACATATAGCCGAGTCCCGGGGCAATATTCCATACATATCTACTTTCATGCATACTTGGGACATAAGTCCTCAAAGTGGAACTCACCAATATACATATATATATACTCGGGACATCCAAGAGAGTCTCCGGAGTACAAATAATAATATTAATACCTATACTTACATGTATATTTCGGGGACATTCACGAGTCCCCGAACTAGTATCCAACATATATATGTATATTCGTGTTGACCATAAAACAATCGTCCTAGAAATAAGAAATATTGCCATATCTATATTATGTATATATTGGGGACGCGAGAGTCCTCGAATAACCCGCGAAACTGTTCCCAAACGGTCAGCTTCATCGCGAGTTTTCTCACAGACCCCCTCGTAGCTTGGTCACCACGTAGTCAGCACATCCTGCCGATAACGAAAAATATTCATTTCATTGCTCATGTACAACTGAGAAAAATAACGTTATCATTGCTAATATTCGGTTACATGGGGCCCGAGCTCGAGAGCGAGGGTAATGACGCCAAGCCCTTTGTCTCAGAGACAAAGAGGGCGAGGATACATATTGCTCTCCAGGAGCTGGCCAGTCAGTTCCGTCCGGTCGCTCCAACAGCGCGCATCGCAGAGTCGACGCTCTGAAAACCGGTACACTTATTTTATTCTATTTTATATTCTTTTCGAGTTTACCCCGGTCTCTTCGTCAGTGTAACTATAAGTCTCTGTAAAACCGGTATTAATTGTTTAAATCATAATAAAAATAAAAGGAAACATAACATTTACGAAACATATATTATTGCCTTTATTGAATGTAACTACGCTTATTTACGTGTAAAATACACAATCGTTTATATAACATTCGATTTCTTCGCGCTATTAAAATCACGCAAAATACGGCGACCGCGAAAAAGTGTAACATTTTCCGAGCAAATAATTAAAATATATTTGTCTCTCGTTCGTGCGTGTAAACACGCAACGAACAAATCTTCGTAGTGCATTTCTTTCTCTCTTTCTCTCTTCCTCTCGCTCACGCCATTTTTCCTAACACACGTATTCGTCTCACTCATAAAATCATACTTGTCCAAAATTGGACAAATCTCGAAGTGCCCTTTTTATGAGGCTTGGGAAAGCTGACGCACGAACACGCTACATCCGCTGACTCGCCGTAATCTGGCAGGTTAGCGACTGGCACGGTTAATCCGGTGCTTAGTGTTCGGACGTCGATTTCCCTTGACCTTTATATTTGTATTCGCGGCTGGCCGCCAATCGCCGTAACCGGGCGGAGGTGGGCCAGACGTAGCGAGTCGGCGGTGCCGTAATTTGGCACGCACTAGACTCGCTCAGCGTACCAAATTTTATTTCATCTTAATCTGTACCTATGCGTTAGACGAATACGTTTCCCGATACATTCGCTCAACAATAAAAAAACCCTCATCCGTCCAAAATCGGACGTATAAACAGGGTATTTTCCGAGGAATTCGGAAGGTTTGCCGCACGAACACGCCACACGCGCCGACCCGCCGTACTTCGGTAGGTCAGCGACTGGCACGGTCACACCGGTGCTTAGTGTTCGGACGTCGGCTTCCGTTATTCTCAACATTTGTTCTCGCGGCTGGCCGCCAATCGCCGTAACCGGGCGGAGGTGGAGCCAGACGTAGTGAGTCGACGGTGCCGTAACCTGGCACGTCTTGCACTCACTCAGCGGTTCAAATAATTATAAAATCTATACATGTATATTTATTTTTCGAAGCGAATGTATCCCTCATAAATTAATCCAGTCCTCGTAGTCTCCGATTGCTCCCAAAAACATCGGCATCACCGGGCCATCGCATTAGCACAAGCGCCGGGTACCCGTCTGGGCAACGACAGGTCGGATCGAGCTGGAACATCTTTGCGATTCCTGGACAAATTCGGTCACACGGTCGAGTAGTTTTGACCCACTACGCACCGCCGCTCTTTCTCACCAAGGTAAGCACAATTCCACGCTACTTTCTTATTTGCTTACCTGTCGCTCATGCGTAAAATTATACACCAACGACTTTACCAAGCGCCTATCCTAAGTGGGCACATTCCCGCTTAAACGTGGCGCTTTAATTCTCCGACGGTAACTTACCGTCATATAAGTCATATGACTTAATTTATTATAAACCGTACGTTCGTGGCACACTTCCCATTCGTAAATTCAAATCCTGAAAGGTAAATTAAAAGACGATTAATTATCGATTAAAAAATGGGCCCCACGACGTAAAATCCTAATCGTTTATATGAATTGATCGCAAACCTTATGGCTCGTATGGCAAAAGCACTTTTAAAAAAATATTGAATACATTAAATATATCAATGCACGTAGGTACACAACACTTTCTATCCTAATAGTTGAGAAACTAGAAATGGTCTTCCACGATCCGTAAGGTCATTTTATTATCCGCTCAGTTTTGGTCAATTACGGCGTCTTCTCACTTTACGATGTTCAAAAAATCGATTTTTTAATTTGATAAAGATCGGAGGAGTTTAACTGTATTTTTGTGTGACCTTTACTTTATTACCTGAGCACGTTCATCCGCGCACGTTCAAACTTTAAGGGGTTACCCCCACTTGCGATCTTGAAAACATCGATTTTTTATTGCATTTTTTTGAAGTATAAGTATCTGAGAATATGTCCTGAAAATTTCAAGTCGATCCGAACAAAATTGACTGAGATATGAGCGTTGAAAAAGAAGAATCCGTTGTGTAAACGACCGGCTAGTCTAAACTTTAAACGCGTTTTTCTCAAAATGGCATTTCTGAAGTCGGTGACCAAGATTACTCGAACACTAATGAACCGATCTTCTTGAAATTTCGCAGGCTTATTTAATCCATAAAAATGTAGTCTTTAATCGTTCGATTCTTTTTTTTTTCGAAAAAAATGGCCGTTTTATAGCCAAAAAACGGCCGTTTTTTTTTTTCGTTAAAATCGAACCATTAACTTTGACTGTCCGCCATTTTGTGAAAAATGAATATTTTCTAAAATCCTTCGATTAAAGACTAGTTTATACTTATATTTGACTAAATCCATCCGCATTTTTTTTTCAGATGATCCACTTCGCCGCAATGTTGGTCACCGCAAACCGTGTATATAAAAACATTATTTCATTGACGGCCATTTTCCACTAAACAATGTAATATTTTTCAATAAAAAAATTACTGAAAGTTCTTCAAGATGTGTTCTTTAAGATGGTATATTGATCGATTAAAAAAGTTTTGTAGTTTTCTTTTAAAAAAATCATGAAAAAGGCCTTTTTTGCGCTACAAGTGGAGGTAACGCCTTAAACGCGTTTGTCTGGAAACCACGTTTTTCGACGCCTTGTTGATAAAATCTTCGAAACTCCTGAACCGATCCTTATGACATTTTAACCACATATTATTTACAACTATAGCTCATTAGAGCGGATTTAAAAATTTTTTGATATTAACTATTTTTTTGCCAAAAATGGTGAAAAAAACGTTGTTTTTTTGTTTTCGACAAATATTCGCCATCTTGTTATTGTTGCATGTATCAAAAATCGTATTATTTGCGCTATAGGCATTAATATACTGAATATAAAACCGTTTGATTTTTTTGGTTCAGATGATCCATCTCCGAGATTTCATCAACAGCGCAGACCTACCATTTTTAGGACTTTTTTTAACTACCATTTTTGTCTATAAATAGTGAGTTGATAAATAAAAAAAATGTTTTTAGCGCATTCCAAAACTGTGCAACAACTTTTATAGCAATATCTATAATGTGAACCTATCACAAAATTTCATAAAAATAGCCTTTTTTAGCGTCTAAAATGAGAAGACCGCTTTAAAAAATTAAGCTTTTTTACCACACACTTTATAATCACGTTTTTTAAAATACTTTTGCCATAAATTCTCAATACGTTACTCTATTCTCTTCATTCAACATCACATATATCGAAATATCCTGTCAAAGCGGACTGGCAATATTTACATATGAAAGGATCCTTAAAATGTTCCATTATACAGCAAAATTGAGGCGAAATATTTTTAACTTAACAACCACTAAGATAGTAAAGATTGTTACGAAAGTACGTCTTTCATTGTTACCATCATAAAAATATATGCTTTATTTTCTTCATAATGTAAATACAGTGAATTAAAAAATTAATTCAAAATGAAGACATAGTGAAATAAACGCAACTATTAATTGTAATCGACTCACATGAATCTCGCTTTGACGTACCCGTTGAACCTTTTTTTTTATCTTTTCCCCTCGCAGCTTTCGATTCAGTGTTTTCAGATGAAGAGAGCTCCAATAGGCGGGACGAAATGCGACTGCGTTTTCGAGAATTTCGTAGGGAACGTCTTCTTTCACCCGAACTGGCTTTCCGTCATTCCATTGAATCGGATCGCTTACGTTTTTTCGCTGTCTGTGCACTCTTTCTTTCGGTGGCCTTGTCATTGATCGAACCTTGAAAATAGGGAAATAAATTAAGTGCATGCAAAGATAATCAAATTTGAGTTGATTACGTTGTTTGAGCCAAGTCGCGAAACAGAACACATTACCCCATCGATAAAAAAAAATGAAAAAGCGACGGTTTGGAGAAAATTCTATTGTGTTTGCAATTTAATAAAATATGAACGAGCAGTGAAAAATCAAATTTGCAAATAAGAGTAAAAACTCTTATTTGCAAAAATTATGCTCCAGAAAATGAAAGAATAGAAAACTATTCTTTCATTTTCTGGAGCATAATTTTTCATGAAATTGCGTTATTCCATTGCAAAAGAATCTCGGTTACTATACAGCAATTGCAAGAACATATTTGATTTCTAATTTTTAACGATGCTTACTTTTAAATAAACCCTCTTCAACCCGGATGTCCTCGTTGGTTATATCTGCTGTAACATCTGCCTCAGGCGTGGTGTCACGCTCGGTCATGGTTTCTGTTATAGCCGTATCATCCTGATTTGTACTGTAGCCATCAGTAATAGACGTCGAGTTGAGCCCGATAGACTCGTTTATGTTGGAGCCGCAAGCTTTTTCTAAGATTTTCGGCATGTCGATAATATCCGTAGTAGCAAGAGACTGGCGATAGATGTCACGGTGTATTTTTTCGTCGTGCCCCATAAAATTGGCCACATGCGAAATTTGCTGATCAGTGAGCTTGTAAGTTGAGCATCGCGTGGCCAATTGCTTTCTTAGATTTGTTCCTCTCAAAGAGCTCGCGTTCTTCGCGTTACAATCGGCAGAAAACTTCCTCATCAATTGGCATGCTCTGAAGTATTTCCATCTGGTTGCATCGTGACTCTGAACTCCAAAAACGAATGGGTTTTTCGCCGGAACGTTTGCTTTTTTCCGGTGCATAAGAAGGAGTTGCACGGCTTCCACTTCCACTGAGCACATGAGGAAAGCGACCGAACTGTTTTTTTTCCACGTATGATAATGCGCGAGTACTTCCGAGCCGATAGTCTATCCCGGCGAGATAGGGATTGATACAGGTCATCGCTTTCTTCAATGGTCATCCGGTTATCAAACTGATCGTTCGTGAGGCGCTCGAGCTCGCCAGCCCTCTTACGATTAAAAACTTGAATTTTTATTAGGACTGCTTCGGCCAAACTCGTCCACGCGGACATATCGAAAGCGTTTGACAGGCGCTGCATGTTTTTTGTAATGATGCTGTCGAGATGGTTATTTAGCTTCACGATATCACCCACGTTTGGTAAGTTCACTCCTTTTCCTTGACGAGCCTGCGTTTGTGATTCAGCAACGACTTTGTTGACGCTACAACCGTAGTCCTCTTCGAAAAGTTTCAAAAAATCTTTCACGTTCTTCTTTCTTGCGGAATCGTGATTCTTTATGCATTCTGCCTCGAGTATCAAACCCATTTTTTTAATAGCAGTACCCATAGCTGTAGCGTTCGATGGAATCGTATACAATTGAGTTTCGGAGTTCAAACCTGCTAAGACGTGGATGGCTGCGATCACTGCGTTGTAGTGCTTAGGATCGAAAATGGAGGCCATATCCGTAATATCGGCATCATTTTTTTTTATTATTTCAAGAATCCTCCCGGCTCGTCTGAGGTGCGCTCGAATTTCGTCATGCTGATGAGGCAATGGAAGTTTCTTGCACAACTTATTACCATACAGTATGAGAAGTTCATCGTATCGAACCAACCGTGTTATAAGATCATCTCTCATGACCGGGAATACTTTTCGTCGTAGTACTGTGGAAGCAAAAGCGTGTATTCGACCAACAATGCTACGAGCCCGGACCAAAACGCTTTGTGGTTCTGCAGTATCGCGATTCGCGCAAGTACGATTATGGTGACGGAGATTATTCTTGGCATATAGCCCACGACAATTTGGGCAAGTCTCGAAATTGGTTGCCGGCTGTTTACTTTCCTTTGACGGTCTGCGAACAGGGATAACTTTCCCGTTATTCCATTCAGAATTCACATTGTATATAAAATTTCCTTTTTTGCGAATTATCGCGATCAATTCTCGGTGTTCAGCGCACTTTTGTGGGAGATGCACGAAATTGTTTACCTCCTTTTCTTCGGAGTGCTTATTGACAAGGTGCCGCGCAATTTTACTCTGTTCGGTGTGGCCATAAAAGCAAAAGTTTTTTTTTCGGCCTCCTTTAGCACCTTTTGAAAGTTCTGCGACTTGGTGTTGGTTGTCGCACGCCGAATTCCCGGGTATGTTGAATGACATGTCTAAGCTACCATCGGTAACACGGTCACGGCTATTCATCGCTGGCGGTGCACCGTTCGCTGTAACGTTCCCTTGTTCGGACAATTCAGGATCATCAACAGTTTCTTCATCCGATACGACGAAATCCGAGTCCTCTGTGTTGGTCCCGAGTGCCGCTGTAGAAACGGTAGACGTTTGACTTTATCGATGGATTCTTCTTCACGGTATTGTGGATCAGCTTTTTCATTGCTGATAAACGGCGCAGCGCTAGTTTCGACGTTGGCTGGTGAGTTATCTTGCGGATCCTCCGTTTGTGCTCTATTTTTGTTTGCTTGGCATATAACATATTGATATTGCAACGTTAAACTTTAATGGGACGGATTATCTTAAGACGTGTTATTCCTCTTGGGGTGGCCCAAAAATTACCGCCCAGGAGAAAAATCTAGACGCCTCATAACAAAGCGTATTTGAAATATCGTCGCATATATTCTCAGGCCTCTCATATGAATCCGTTCGATGGAGGTTTGCGATGGACCATTCAACTAAATTCTGAAGCAGTTTTTTTTGTAAAAAAATTCAGTGTCTGGACTTTACAACAAAATTCTTTACAAGTCTATTTGAAACATTCTACGCTGGACCTTTTGGGGAAGTTTTATGCTACAGTATTTGAAAACTGCGGATAAAATACTCTGTTTATTCCACGGTTTCCAAATATACTAGCATAACATTTTCTCAAAAGGTCCAGCATAGAAAGTTTCAAACAGACTTGTTAAGAATTTTGTGTAATAGTCCAGTGTCAGAAGTTTAGAACAGACGTGTATAGAATTTTGTCGAAAGGTCCATCGAAAACCTTCATCGAACAAATTAGCAAAGATTATATCGAAAAGTGCAGCACTAAACTATTTTAACAATTCTATGTTATATCATTAACAAAAGTTGACCTTTAATAAAGTTCTAAGCTAGCATGCGTGAACAATTTATTTTCTCTCCGAATTTAACAGTTCTGCATTGGGGAAATTCATACATCTTGACATTTTAACAATATCTTTTAAGTATTTTCTAAATCTATAGATAGATCCAGCATCGGCATTTTGAATAGCTGAGATGAAATTTTAATGAAAAGTCTAGCACAGACCCTTTTTTTGTTGAAAGGTCCAGCCATGGACGGTTCGACAAAATTCTCAACAAGTCTGTTTTAAATTCTATATGCTGCATCTTTTGAGAAAGTTGTATGCTAGTATACTTTCTAGACTTGTGAAGAATCTTGGAAAAAGGGCCAGACACTGGGTCTTTCGACAAAAAACAGTCTGCGCTGGACTTTTCATTAAAATTCCATTTCAGCTATTCAAAATGCATATGCTTAATCTATCTATAAATCGATCTATTGATCTAGAATATCCTTAAAGGATTCTATGACATTGTTAAAATGTCGAGATCTATGAATTTGCATAATGCAGAATTGTCAATTGGAGAGAGAAAAGAAATGTATTGAGCATGCTAGCTTAGAACTTTGTTAAACGTCGGCTTTTGTTAATGATATTTTCAGAATTGTCAAAATAGTTTAGAGCTGCACTTTTCGATATCATTTTTCCTAATCTGTTCAATAAAAGTGCGACACTGCATCTTTAAAAAAAATTCTTCCCAAGTCTGTTTGAAACTTTCTACGCTGGAACTTTTGAGAAACCTTTGTGCCGATATATTTTAAAACCGCGAAATACGCAGAGTATTTTATCCACGGTTTTTAAATACCGTAGCATAAAACTTTCTCAAAAGGTCCAGCGAAGAAAGTTCAAAATAGACTCGTAAAGAATTTTGTTGAAAAGTGCAGACTTTCTGACAAAAAAGTGTGCGCTGGACTTTTCAATAAAATTCCATTTCAGCTATTGAAAATGCCTATACTGGATCTATCCATAGATCTAGAATATAGTCGGAAGAATCTATAATACTGTTAAAATGTCAATATATACATGGTGACAATTATAAAGTGGCCACCCCTTTTTTTAAATTCTTGCGCGGCCATTTTGGGACGGCAAAGGTGCGCTTTTGAAATGGTTTTTCGAGAATTCTTCGAAAAAAAATATAGCGCCTATGTGGGAAAAGTATATTCCACCAAAAAAAAAACTCTGGGTAAAAATAAAAATGGCATTCCGGGCTTACAGAAGCAAAGTGGACTTGATTCTGAACACGTAGGACCCGGATGAGGGCCTCAAAAAAATGGTACCATTGAGAAAAAGACCATTAAAAAATCAATATCGAACGATAGTTCAAACTGAAGTCCGAGGAACGGCGGAGTTGGAATGGCCAGGAACGGAGTGGGCGTTGGAGCATTCGCCGCTATCTTCTTAGCGTGGCTGTCATGAGGTTGCAGAAGTCACCGAGAGATGTCGGGTCGTGGCTGACGTTACGATGACAGGCGTTCGAGTGTGCGAGTGTAACGTGGAATATGAATGTCGAACGGGCTTCATTTGTTTGCAGGACCCGCGGAATCGGTGGAGAAAAAATACGAAAGCACCTAAAAGCCCTGGCCATGGGTCAATAATTAAACGAGCGATTGTCGTGAGACACTCAACGACTGGCAGAACGATTCGAGCCGCGCTGGGTCGATGTACCGTTTGTGAACGCAAAGAAAACGGTCTTTCCGAAATCGTGTTTAAGGGGTCAATTAAGATAACAAAGAATGCGTGACGATTAAAAGTGAATGCGGTCTTAAAGATCATGAGGAAGTAAGTTCACCTTAGAGTTTTACGGCAAGAAGAGGCGATTGAGAGCGGGATTTAAGGGGTTGAATTGCAAAACGGGACGCGTGCAAATTTGTTTGTCGAAAACGGATCAGAGGACTTCCCTCAAACGGGGCGAACGTTTCGTTTTTGGGTGTGAGGAAGGTCCTTAGCGAGAAGTTGATTATCGACGAGAAATGTTAAGGGGCTCACGCTGAAGAAGCGTACGCGTGAATCTTATTTTGAGTCGAAGTAGAGAATTTTTACGAGATAAAGTACATTAATAGACTTGTGCAGTGGCAGTTTAAACTTGAACGAAAACTCGACTTTGGGGAACCGCATTTAAGGGGCCAAATTAAGAAGAGCGGCATTACGGCATTCGCGATTTATCGTGGAACGGGTTTAATGAGTTTGTGAAAATATGGAATAGAATCAATCTACTCTTTTCAGATGCAAAATAGCGACCTAACTTTGCCTCGAGTCCGGGACCTCATTGAAGGTGTCAGACAGTGGTCCCAAATCCCAAAAGGCCAGCCAAAAGTCAAAAACGTATTCAATTCGGGTGAAAGTTTGTACTCGGGGGTTTTCCGGGTCGCTGAATACGAATTCGGAGTCAAAATTTATAAAAACATAATAGCGGAAAATTCCTGCGGAAACGTATTCAATTCGGGTGGAAGTCTGGACTCGGGGGTTTTAGAGGTCGCTGATTACGAATTCGAAGTCAAAATTAAGAAAAACAAAGTGGCCAATAAAATACGGCGGAAAATTTCTCCTGAAACGTATTCAATTCGAATGAAAGTCTCGACTCGTGATGTTTTCGGCGTCGCTGATTACGAATTCGGAGTCAAAATTTAGAAAAACAAAATGGCGGATAAAATACCGCGGAGAATGTCTTCAAAAACGTATTCAATTCGGGTGAACGTCTGGACTCGGGGGTTTTCGGGGTGGCTGATTACGAATTCGTAGTCAACATTTAGAAAAAACAAAATAACGGAACATTTCTTCGGAAACGTATTCAATTCGGGTGGAGGTCTCGACTCGGAGGTTTTCGGGGTCGCTGATTACGAATTCGAAGTCAAAATGTAGAAAAACAAAATGGCGGATAAAATACGGCGGGAAATTTCTTCGAAAACGTATTCAATTCGGATGAAAGTCTGTACTTGGGGACTTGTGGGATCGCTGACGACGAATTCAAAGTCAAGTTTCGAACGAAAAAAAATCGCGGCTCCAGTATAGCTAAAAAATGGCGCCGCGGCGGGTAATCATTTAATTTCTTTCGAATTTCCTGCATAGACATTTTCGAGGTCACTGATTACGAATAAGTAAACATATTCCCAAAAAACAAAATGGTGCATTCGATGTGGACGGCTTCATCGTCGAACGTCAATTCGATTTGCACGGAATTCACTTTTTAGGAGTCTTCAACGTTGCTAATAATGAATATGAAGTCAAATTTTCGAAATTATGATTTTGAATAAATTAAATGGAAAATGTAATGACAGTTGACATTTGAAGATTTGGGAAGAGGAGCATTGGAATACAGTGATTGATCATTCTTACAATGACAATGATGATTTATAATGTATTTCTTTTATTCTTTCATTTCTTATCGATATAATTTTAGCATCTCTTACAATTAATCGCTGTGCTGCCACTTGTCATCATCGCCATATTTATCGCTCGTATTATTTGAAGAAATCTGACGTGATTCTGTAACTGAAGGTGGAATCAATAGTTCAACCGCGTATGGGAATAACGATGTTAGTTTCATTGGAGGAAGTTTTCGCAGACTGGATATTATTGGATCCGACGTTACTGAAAGTCTGCAAAACAATGTCTTCCATGTTTTTTATGCAGTCACATTTCCGTGAAAAATCTTCTCGGAATCTTTTAATACACTTGTTACATGATTCCTGAGCTTCTTCAGACATTTGTCCGACGAGGAGTAACGAAGATTCCACAATTCCATGACCGTGAATGACAATTTGATGTACTGTTGTTGGCATGAAGTACCACGAATAGAGTTCGACTAATTTTTGTGCAGTATCTTCAGTGTATTTGCGAAATATGGGTATAGTGTTCTCGAAACCACAAGAAATTACCTGAAATACAACATGACATCGCTTTATCCATTCTTCATCAATTTCCGTTATCGAGGCGAAAATTTCAGAAATTTCGAAAAAACTCCTCACTGTATTTCCGTCGTTATCATTGAATTATTTGGACGTAGGACCGCAAAGGTAGCAACGCATACTTGTCGATGTTTTCGTAATAGAATTAAAAACTTTACCATCTATCACAACACAAGTTTGAAATTGATGTTAATTTCTTTGCCGCCCATTACGGTTTGAAAGGGCACGAAGTTTCTCTCTTGCGCTTCGATACAATCAAGTTCTGCCCTAGTTGCTTCGCCAGTTTCGGGCAAGAATTCAATTTTAACTAGGCTACAAAATCTTGGCGGCGAAGGACGTGGATTTTTCAAAATAATCACGCGTGGGATTGACTCGATCAAAGATTTGGAAGGAAATAAGTGAAATAAAGATAATGATGACATCCGATTCATTGTCGTCTCCGTCGCTAAATTTTTGTTTGTGAGTACTTCGACCAGACGTGCCATCGCATCCCCACTTGCATATCAATTCTAAATTACCAACTTTATATTGAGAATACTTCCAATAACGTCCGATTGTACCATTAATATTATTTCAGCTCTATGATATAGCAATGCTTGAAGTCCAACTACGGCTCCACTTTAGTGACAGAATTTTGTGACTTTACAGGGTAACAATTTGTTTAGAATACAATACACATTTATGAGGCGGGTATAATTTAGAATTTTTTTTCACGCTTACAGAACGTATTAATTGGTATCGACTTTTGGTTTCTTTACCTTCTACATGGGTTTTTTTTCGAGTCTTGCGCGGTGATTTTACGACTGAAAAAAATAGGCTTTTTGATGGTTCTTCAAGCCCCTTTTGAAAAAAAATAGATCGTATTTTTGTCATGAACAGTATTTGCCAGGGAAAATAGTGTATTCTGGAAAAAAACGAAATTTCCATTCGGCGCGCAGGAGAATGAAATGTGGAAAATTCCGAATACGGAACGCTCCCGAAAAACTTTATTTGAGCCCCCCGTCATGCAGAAAAAATTATCAAACATACGATTTAAAGTCGATAGATCGAAATTTTATCAGTGGAACAAATGAGCCAAATCAGACACGGGCGCGCTATAGGAAGTGCTAGTCTGCTGACGTCACAGCTGCAACTTCCGAATGTTCGGCTGTCACAGGAAGTTGGTCCTATGACACGCGGTCGAACAGAGGGATCTGAATGTGTCCCTATCCGAGAACGTTATTGAAAAGAATGTCAATTTCGAAAATGTTCGAGGATGCTCTAATAACTTTGAGAATAAATAATTCTAGCAATAAACTTTTTAAGTAATTTGGCGTGAAATGATTATTTTTTACCAAATACTACGAGTATTTTTGTTTTTTAATGTTGCATAAATAATCTGAACATTCTGTAGTTACATAATTTTTAAATCGTAAATTCTAAATACAAAAATATTCTACATAATTGTAAATACAAAAATAAATATCGTAAAATTCCGGAGTTACAGGATTTTAAGATAATTTATGAAACAGTAAAAAAAAACCAAAATACTTGTAGGATTTGGTAAAAATTAATAATTTCACGCGAAATTACTTTAAAATGTAGTGTTAGGATTATTTATTCCAAAAGTTGTTCGCGAATCGCATATGATTAAAAATATTATTTGCGGAGCATGAAATCCTCGAAGATTTTCGAAATGGACATTATTTTCAATGAAGTTCACAATCGATCGATTAAGTTCAATCGGTTATCTGAACCCGTTCTTATTATTATTTTTTTTTTTATTGGTTTTTTCCTTAGGTACACGCTTGTCGCGTTTGTTACCTATTCTTTCCCATCATTATGACCGTTCTTTCCTCTACTGTTTACTCCTTTCTTCTCCATCTTGCCCCTGTTCCCCCCCTCTTGCGGCCGCAGCCGACTTCCCCCTCTGTATTACATTTATCATGACATTTCTGTCATGGGTATAGGGAAACTGCGGAAAACCTATACCAATACAGCCGGTCATCGAGTTCGCCCCCCAGTCGTGGAACTAGTCTTATTTCGCCGCGAAATGCCGAAGAAAAACATTTCACGACGAAATGTACGCGACTGGGATTCGAACTCGCGACCTCCCGGTCCGCTGGTTTAGTGGCGAGCACGCTAACCACTAGACCATCGCACTGGTCTCGGTTATCTGAACCCTTAATCCGTGAAGGCATTTGAGGCACCTTAATCCCGTGAACCTGGGTCGTTTTCGTTTTTGCACTACCAAACCAACAATTGTCAATGAAAAACATCTGAAAACATGCATGGTCAATCTTTAGGCCGTACTTCTCAAGGGAAATAGGGTTCTTTTCTTTCCAATGTTTAATATTTTTTGAAATTAAATATTAAGCGATCTGCGAAGAAAATGATCTTGGGCAGGACGAAAACGAACCACGTTCGCGAAATGCGGGTTAAAATTCTCTGCACTATCGGTCAGATTTGATCAAAAAGTCTGACGATTGTGCGAGAACGACGGTAGGAGCATTGTTTATTTAACACAGAAAAATTCGGTGCTCGGAATGGTTCTTGGGGCATCGATCGGACATTCCCGATGATATTGCCCCGAATTCGTCTCCGATTTTATCTTACTTCCGGTCAGATTGGGTCGAGAAGTCTGACGATGCCGCGAGAAAGACGGTAGGAGCTTTGTTTATTTAACAAAGATAAAATCGGTGCTCGCAATGGTTCTTGGGGCATCGATCGGACATTCCCGATATTACTACCCGAAATTCGTCTCCGATTTTATCTTACTTCCGGTCAGATTGGATAAGGAAGTCTGACGATGCTGCGATAACGACGGTAGGAGCTTTGTTTATTTAATAAAGATAACATCGGTGCTCGGAATGGTTCTCGGAGCCTCGATCGGTAATACCCGATATTACTGCCCCGAATTCGTCTCCGATTTTATTTTCTTTCCGGTCAGATTGAGTCGAGAAGTCTGACGATGTGGGTCGAATATGGATTGAATACCCTCCATATTCAATACGTCCACAATCTGGAGGTTGATTCGATAATAGAACACAGAACAGAATTTCAATGGACCATTTCTTCATATTGGATTCGTATAGATCCGATAACAAAAAACCGTTGAAACAGGCATATTTATCAACGTCGAATCTCATGTGAATCACTCTTCTCTGGGAACGAATCCGAGTCTGCATGCGAGTGTTTCTGTTGCGGAATAACCGCAAAAAACTGAGAACGCCGCGCTGATAGTAGGATTCGTTCACGTTCATAGTCCACAGCAGCAGTAGTAGTCCAATAATTATTTTCGTGCCGAGGGTGATAAATAAAGGAAAAAATCCTTCTGTGGTAACGAATCCGAACAATCTGAAGGTTCTTTCAAAAATTAAATACAAACCAGTATTCGAATATAGCGTTTTTCATCTTGGATTTGTCTCGATGCGATAACAAGAACGGTTGAAACAGACGCGTTTATCAAAGTCAAATCTCATGTGAATCTTTCTTCGAATCGACGTCTTTTACATCTGGGAACGAATCCGAGTCCGCATTTAAGTGCTTCTGTTGTGGAATAACCCCTACAGACGGAGACCGTCGCGCTGATAATGGGATTCGTTCACGTTCATAGTCCACAGCAGCAGTCGTCATGGTCATTTTTGCGACGAGGGTGATAAATTTCTAAAAATCACTCACTGAGAACGAATCCGAACAATCTTGAGGTTGATTCGATAATAAAACACCGAACAGAATTTCAATGGACCGTTTTTTCATATTGGATTCGTATAGATCCGATAAGATAAAACCGTTGAAACAGGCATATTTATCAACGTCGAATCTCATGTGAATCTCTCTTCGAATCAACGTCTTTTACATCTGGGAACGAATCCGAGCCCGCATGCGAGTGTTTCTGTCGCGGAATAACCTCAAAAAACTGAGAACGCCGCGCTGATAGTGGGATTCGTTCACGTTCATAGTCCACAGCAGCAGTAGTAGTCCAATAACTATTTTCGTGTCGAGGGTGATAAATAAAGGAAAAAAAATCCTTCTGTTGTAACTAATCCGAACAATCTGAAGGTTCTTTTAAAACTTAAATACAAGCCAGTATTCGAATATAGCGTTTTTCATCTTGGATTTGTCTCGATGCGATAACAAGAACGGTTGAAACAGACACGTTTATCAAAGTCAAATCTCATGTGAATCTTTCTTCGAATCGACGTCTTTTACATCTGGGAACGAATCCGAGTCCGCATTTAAGTGCTTCTGTTGTGGAATAACCCCTACAGACGGAGGCCGTCGCGCTGATAAGATAATGGGATTCGTTCACGTTCACAGTCCACAGCAGCAGTAGTAGTTCAATGACTTTTTCGTGTCGAGGGTGGTAAATAACGAAAAAAAAAATCATTCTGCGGTAAAGAGTCCGAAAACGCTGAAGGTTTTTTCAAAGATGAAATACAAAACGAAATTCGAATGGACCGTTTTTCCCATTGGATTTGTCTCGATCTGATAGAAAATGGTTGAAACAGGCGCGTTTATCAACGTCGAATGTCATGAGAATCTGTTTTCGAATCGACGTTTTTTACATCCGGGAACGAATCCGAGTGCGTGTGCAAGTGTTTCCGTTGTGGAATAATCCCTACAAACTGCGAACGCCGCGGTAAACATTGGATTCGTTCGCGTTCATAGTCCACAGCAGCAGTCGTCATGGTTATTTTTGCGACGAGGGTGATAAATTTCTAAAAATCACTCACTGAGAACAAATCCGGACAATCTGGAGTTTGATTCGATCATAAAACACCGAATAGAATTTCAATGGACCTTTTTTTCTTATTGGATTCGTATAGATCCGATAAGAAAAAACCGTTGAGACAGGCATATTTATCAACGTCGAATCTCATGTGAATCTCTCTTCGAATCGACGTCTTTTAGTTCTGGGAACGAATCCGAGTCCGCATGCGAGTGTTTCTGTTCCGGAATAACCCCAAAAAACTGAGAACGCCGCGCTGATAGTGGGATTCGTTCACGTTCATAGTCCGCAGCAGCAGTAGTAGTCCAATAACAATTTTCGTGTCGAGGGTGATAAATAAAGGAAAATAATCCTTCTGTGGTAACGAATCCGAACAATCTGAAGGTTCTTTCAAACATTAAATTCAAGCCAGTATTCGAATATAGCGTTTTTCATCTTGGATTTGTCTCGATGCGATAACAAGAACGGTTGAAACAGACGCGTTTATCAAAGTCAAATCTCATGTGAATCTTTCTTCGAATCGACGTCTTTTACATCTGGGAACGAATCCGTGTCCGCATTTAAGTGCTTCTGTTGTGGAATAACCCCTACAGACGGAGACCGTCGCGCTGATAATGGGATTCGTTCACGTTCATAGTCCACAGCAGCAGTCGTCATGGTCATTTTTGCGACGAGGGTGATAAATTTCTAAAAATCACTCACTGAGAACGAATCCGAACAATCTTGAGGTTGTTTCGATAATAAAACACCGAACAGAATTTCAATGGACCGTTTTTTCATATTGGATTCGTATAGATCCGATAAGATAAAACCGTTGAAACAGGCATATTTATCAACGTCGAATCTCATGTGAATCTCTCTTCGAATCAACGTCTTTTACATCTGGGAACGAATCCGAGTCCGCATGCGAGTGTTTCTGTCGCGGAATAACCTCAAAAAACTGAGAACGCCGCGCTGATAGTGGGATTCGTTCACGTTCATAGTCCACAGCAGCAGTAGTAGTCCAATAACTATTTTCGTGTCGAGGGTAATAAATAAAGGAAAAAAAATCCTTCTGTTGTAACTAATCCGAACAATCTGAAGGTTCTTTTAAAAATTAAATACAAGCCAGTATTCGAATATAGCGTTTTTCATCTTGGATTTGTCTCGATGCGATTACAAGAACGGTTGAAACAGACGCGTTTATCAAAGTCAAATCTCATGTGAATCTTTCTTCGAATCGACGTCTTTTACATCTGGGAACGAATCCGAGTCCGCATTTAAGTGCTTTTGTTGTGGAATAACCCCTACAGACGGAGGCCGTCGCGCTGATAATGGGATTCGTTCACGTTCACAGTCCACAGCAGCAGTAGTAGTTCAATGACTTTTTCGTGTCGAGGGTGGTAAATAACGAAAAAAAAAAATCATTCTGTGGTAAAGAGTCCGAAAGCGCTGAAGGTTTTTTCAAAGATGAAATACAAAACGAAATTCGAATGGACCGTTTTTCCCATTGGATTTGTCTCGATCTGATAGGAAATGGTTGAAACAGGCGCGTTTATCAACGTCGAATGTCATGAGAATCTGTTTTCGAATCGACGTTTTTTACATCCGGGAACGAATCCGAGTGCGTGTGCAAGTGTTTCCGTTGTGGAATAATCCCTACAAACTGCGAACGCCGCGGTAAACATTGGATTCGTTCGCGTCCATAGTCTACAGCAGCAGTCGTCATGGTTATTTTTGCGACGAGGGTGATAAATTTCTAAAAATCACTCACTGAGAACGAATCGGAACAATCTTGAGGTTGATTCGATAATAAAACACAGAACAGAATTTCAATGGACCGTTTTTTCATATTGGATTCGTATAGATCCGATAAGATAAAACCGTTGAAACAGGCATATTTATCAACGTCGAATCTCATGTGAATCTCTCTTCGAATCGACGTCTTTTACATCTGGGAACGAATCCGAGTCTGCATGCGAGTGTTTCTGTTGCGGAATAACCTCAAAAAACTGAGAACGCCGCGCTGATAGTGGGATTCGTTCACGTTCATAGTCCACAGCAGCAGTAGTAGTCCAATAACTATTTTCGTGTCGAGGGTGATAAATAAAGGAAAAAAATCCTTCTGTTGTAACGAATCCGAACAATCTGAAGGTTCTTTCAAAAATTAAATACAAGCCTGTATTCGAATATACCGTTTTTCATCTTGGATTTGTCTCGATGCGATAACAAGAACGGTTGAAACATACGCGTTTATCAAAGTCAAATGTCATGTGAATATTTCTTCGAATCGACGTCTTTTACATATGGGAACGAATCCGAGTCCGCATTTAAGTGCTTCTGTTGTGGAATAACCCCTACAGACGGAGGCCGTCGCGCTGATAATGGGATTCGTTCACGTTCACAGTCCACAGCAGCAGTAGTAGTTCAATGACTTTTTCGTGTAGAGGGTGGTAAATAACGAAAAAAAATCATTCTGTGGTAAAGAGTCCGAAAACGCTGAAGGTTTTTTCAAAGATGAAATACAAAACGAAATTCGAATGGACCGTTTTTCCCATTGGATTCGTCTCGATCTGATAAAAAATGGTTGAAACAGGCGCGTTTATCAACGTCGAATGTCATGAGAATCTGTTTTCGAATCGACGTTTTTTACATCCGGGAATGAATCCGAGTGCGTGTGCAAGTGTTTCCGTTGTGGAATAATCCCTACAAACCGAGAACGCCACGGTGAACATTGGATTCGTTCGCGTTCATAGTCCACAGCAGCAGTCGTCATGGTTATTTTTGCGACGAGGGTGATAAATTTCTAAAAATCACTCACTGAGAACGAATCCGGACAATCTGGAGTTTGATTCGATCATAAAACACCGAACAAAATTTCAATGGACCGTTTTTTCATATTGGATTCGTATAGATCCGATAAGAAAAGACCGTTGAAACAGGCACATTTATCAACGTCGAATCTCATGTGAATCTCTCTTCGAATCGACGTCTTTTACATCTGGGAACGAATCCGAGTCCGCATGCGAGTGTTTCTGTTCCGGAATAACCCCAAAAAACTGAGAACGCCGCGCTGGTAGTGGGATTCGTTCACGTGCATAGTCCGCAGCAGCAGTAGTAGTCCAATAACTATTTTCGTGTCGAGGGTGATAAATAAAGGAAAATAATCCTTCTGTGGTAACGAATCCGAACAATCTGAAGGTTCTTTCAAAAATTAAATTCAAGCCAGTATTCGAATATAGCGTTTTTCATCTTGGATTTGTCTCGATGCGATAACAAGAACGGTTGAAACAGACGCGTTTATCAAAGTAAAATCTCATGTGAATCTTTCTTCGAATCGACGTCTTTTACATCTGGGAACGAATCCGAGTCCGCATTTAAGTGCTTCTGTTGTGGAATAACCCCTACAGACGGAGAACGTCGCGCTGATAATGGGATTCGTTCACGTTCACAATCCACAGCAGCAGTAGTAGTTCAATGACTTTTCTCGTATCGAGGGTGCTAAATAACGAAAAAAAATCATTCTGTGGTAACGAATCCGACTACGCTGAAGGTTTTTTCAAAGATGAAATGCAAAACGAAATTCGAATGGACCGTTTTTCCCATTGGTTTCGTCTCGATCTGATAAAAAAATGGTTGAAACAGGCGCGTTTATCAACGTCAAATGTCATGAGAATCTGTTTTCGAATCGACGTTTTTTACATCCGGGGACGAATCCGAGTGCATGTGCAAGTGTTTCCGTTATGGAATAATCCCTACAAACTGAGAACGCCACGGTGAACATTGGATTCGTTCGCGTCCATAGTCCACAGCAGCAGTCGTCATGGTTATTTTTGCGACGAGGGTGATAAATTTCTAAAAATCACTCACTGAGAACGAATCCGAACAATCTGGAGGTTGATTCGATAATAAAACACAGAACACAATTTCAATGGACCGTTTTTTCATATTGGATTCGTATAGATCTGATAAAAAATGGTTGAAACAGGCGCGTTTATCAACGTCGAATCTCATGTGAATCTGTTTTCGAATCGATGTTTTTTACATCCGGGAACGAATCCGAGTCCGCATACAAGTGTTTCTGCTGTGAAATAATCTCTACAAACTGAGAACGCCTCGGTGAACATTGGATTCGTTCACGTTCATAGTCCACAGCAGCAGTCGTAGTCCAATGGCTATTTTCGTGGTCAGGGTGATTAATTTCTAAACATCACCCACCCGGAACGAATCCAAAGAATCTGAAGGTTATTTCGATAATAAACCACAAAACAGAATTGCAATGGTCCGTCTTTGATATTTGATTCGTCTCCATCAAATAAAAAACGATTTAAACAGGCGCGTTTATCAACGTCGACTCTCATGGAGACGTCGATTCGAAGAGAGCTTCGAATCGACGTCTTTTACATCTGGTAATGAATCCGAATCCGCATAAAGTGTTTCTGTTGTGGAATAATCCCTACAAACTGAGAACGCCATGGTGAACATCGGATTCATTCATATTTATAGTCCACAGCAGCAGTCGTAGTCCAATGGCTATTTTCGTGCCAAGAGTGATACATTTTTAAAAATCACCCACTGGGAACGAATCCGAACAATCTGAAGGTTATTTCGATAATAAACACACAAAACAGAATTTTACTAGACCGTCTTTGATATTGGATTCGTCTCGATCCAATAAAAAAAAATGATTGAAACAGGCGTAGTATTTCGAATCTCGTGAATCTCGCATCGAATTTCGTGATTCTCTCTCGTGAATCTCTCTTCGAATTCGCCAGCAGCGAATTCGAGTCCGCATGCAATTGCTTCTGTTGTGGAACAATTCCTACAAACTTAGAACGCCGCGGTGGACATTGGATTCGTTCACGTTCATAGTATGAACGTGAGTAGACGCAGCAGTCCAATGGCTGTTTTCGTGCCGAGGGTGAAATATTTTGAAAAATCACCCATTGAGAAGAAATCCGAACAATCTGAAGGTTATTTCGATAATGAAACACAAAACAGAATTTGAATACGCCGTTTTTCATGTTGGATTCGTCTTAATCCGATAAAAAACGGTTAAAATAGGCGAATTTATCAACGTGGGATCTCATGTGTATCTCGCTTCGGATTGACGTCTTTTACATCTGGGAACGAATCCGAACGCGCATGCAAGTGTTTCCGTTGTGTAATAATCACTACAAACAAAGAACGCCCCGCTGAACATCGGATTCTTTCGCGTTCATAGTCCACAGCAGAGGGTCGTCATGGTTATTTTTGTGTCGATGGCGATAAATTTCTAAAAATCACTCACTGGGAACGAATCCGAACAATCTGAAGGTTATTTGATAATAAAACAGAACACAGAATTTCAATAGACCGTTTTTTCATATTCCATTCGTCTCGATCCGATAAGAAAAAAACGGTTGAAACAGGCACGTTTATCAACGTCGAATCTCATGTGAATCTCTCTTCAGATCAACGTCTTTTACATCTGGGAACGAATCCGAGTGTGCATGCAACCGTTTCCGTTGTGGAATAATCGCTACAAACCGAGAACGCCGCGCTGAACATTGGATTTGTTCACGTTCATAGTCCACTGCAGCAGTAGTAGTCCAATGGCTATTTTTGTGTCGAGGGTGGTAAATTAAAAGAAAATCATTCTCCAGTAACGAATCCAAACACTCTGAAGGTTATTTCAAAACTGAAATACAAAATTGAATTCGAATAGACTTTTTTCATATTAGATTCGTCTCGATATGATGAAAAACGGTGGAAACTGGAGTATTTATCAACGTCGAATCTCATGTGAATTTCTCTTCGAATCGACGTCTTTTACATCTTTGAACGAATCCGAGTCCGCATGCAAGTGTTTCTGTTGTAGAATAATCCCTACAAACTGAGAACGCCACGCTGAACATTGGATTCGTTCACGTTCATAGTCCACAACAGCAGTAGTAGTCCAATGGCAGTTTTCGTGCCGAGGGTGGAACATTTTGGCAAATATTCCACGTACGCAATTGCCGCTGCCTGTCCATTGATTCGGCATTCTCCATAACACCCGATCATATCCGCATGTTCTCCAGTGGTATCGTCGCCCATACCGGCTTCGATATTCTCCAATTGTCTCTCGCACTAGATCGCTCGTGCTATGCTCCGCTCGCGTTAGTTACTGAGACGGTTCGCCTTGTCGATCGCCGTTCAATTGTTTTGCAATCTTCTGTTTGCCTCCTCTGATGAAAACTTTTTAAAACCCAAACAAACGCAAACCCACGAAACGACGATCAACAAGGCGAATCTTCTCAGTAGCTAACGTGAGCGGAGCATAGCGCGAGCGATCTAGTGCGAGAGACAATTGGAGAATTTCGCGAGAAAATCGAAGCCGGTATGGGCGATTATACTACTAGAGAATATTCTGATATGATCGGGTGTTATGAAGAATGCCGATTCAATGGACGATTCAGGACGACGGCACCCAAGCCACAACGTAATTTCGGCAGCGTTTAACCATTTGCGCGAATGTGGAAACGTGATGCCGAATCGCAGTAGTGCGGGTCGGCCGCGAACGTCTCGAACCGTCCGACGGGAAGAAAATATACTTCCAGCGGTTGAGGAAGACCCGACTACAAGCACGCGCGCCGTGGTCCAAGCGCTTGGGACGAGTGCATCGACGGTGCATCGGACCCTTAAATCTGCAGAAATGAATCCATTCCACTACACGCGTGTGCAGGGTCTGAGTGAGGAAGATTATGAGAGGCGGATAGAGTTTTGCCGTTGGTTCTTAAATGCGCACGAGGTGGACAACAATATTTTAAGGACGATCATTTTCACGGATGAAATTTCGTTCGGCCGAAACGGGACCTGGAACACGCGGAATTCCTACTACTGTGCTCCCAAGAACGCAAATCATCACCTTGCCATCGAAGCCGGGCATCAACATCGTTTACCGCCGTTAAACGTGTGGGCTGGAATAATGGGTGTCCATTTGGTAAGATTTTTCGTTGTTATCAAACAATAAGTTGTCAAACCCTTGTTGTCGACTGTGGGTGGATTCTACGCCACGCCTATTTTCCGTTAATTTAAATAAAAATGTTAATGTAAAAAAAATTTAAGTACATCACATTTTCACTCTAATACGCAGTTCATTTTTTTCCACAAAATTTCTTACCTCTTTTTTCAAATTAAATACACTTTTCAAATAGCTCACTATTCCACTTTTTTATTTAAAGATATCAATCTCAACCAAGCTCAAATACATTTTTAGTCTTTTTTATCGAAAAATAAAAAAGGTTGTGATTTTTTTTCACAGAACGTATCGTTATTTTCAATTTTTTGCATAGTTTGATTTTTTAAGCACGCTTTAATTAAATATTTGGTTATATAACCTATGTATTTTTAAAAAGTATCCATGTCAGTACTTTCAAACAAATTTTTAAGTAAAAATATCCAAAAGTTCATTTTTTACGACGATTTTTGTGGTTGGAGTCCAAATTGCCCCCGTGTGTCAAGCATGTGATTCTGCAAACGTATGTCAAACAAGGGTTAAGGGAATAGAGCCTTGGTCAGAAGTATTAGGCAACTTGTGAGTGTTGTATCCGGCCAAAAAATTGAATATCTCGTCGAAAAAAAATCTCATCCGAACATTGCCAAATAGGGTTTTGAATCGGACAAGCAAGCTTCATTTTGATTTTTCTTACGAGTTATTACAAGCATTTATTTAACCTTACTTCTTATGAGATGCAAAACAAAACTTCCCTACTACTTAGAAGTTTGAAATTTTGCAAACATGAATACAAGAGGTGACAATGCATGATTCAACGTAAAAGAAAATAATGAAATACATTAATAAATAAAAATAACAATTTTCTGTGAGATGCAAAATGGAGAATCGGTATTCGATCAACTTTCACATTATTTAACGTACTGAAAAAAATAGAAAATCAAATTTATAGGTAAATGTTTTTTTTTCAGAACAATCTGTTGTTTAATGTAAAAAACATAGAAAATAATTGTGTTTACCGAATCACCGATATTTGACTATATATAGAAGATTGGGGCACTCAACTTTTGAAATGTTTAATAAGTTTGATCAATGTAGTTTCACAAACGGTATTTAAGTTCGCATAATTCGACATTTTCAGCGTTCCAAGCTTCTTTCACAGTCACAAATGGGTAATTTGGTTAGGAAAATTTTGTATTTTGCTATTTTGGAGTCACTGCATTTTCTCAGATTTTCTTTCAAATTTCTTTGCTTCCCTATTTTTTTTATTAATAGTCAACAGAAAATACCTAGGCAAAAAAAATTCGAAATGAAATCTAAAAAAACATTAAGTGACTTCAAAACAACAAAACACAAGTTTTTACTTCTTCGACTAAAGTGTTCTAAACCTCATAGTTTTCAAGTTACGGGGCACTCTGCCGGCTCTTGAAAAACTTGCCGGTTTTTTTCAAAAAAAAAATTGAATAGCACCGCGAAAAGAAATTGCAAAAATAAAAGGAAAAACGAAACTAAAGCTAACAGTGTCCTTTTCAAAGGATATTATGGCTAAATGCCGAAATTTTTCAAAGTCCGGCACGCGATTTTCCTACGTACGAAAATCGTGATAAAACCGGCATTTTCGAAATAACGTACCGGCTACAATAAAATCGTCAAAATAAAAAAAAGGCATAATGAAGCTTGTGCTCTTTCAAACGCCGTTCGCTAAATTGCTTAATGATTTTTTTGCCGGGATATTCGATTTTTGCCCGATTATGAAATTACAGGGTGCCAAAGGGTCAAGCCTTCCGGACAAGGCTGTACATTAATGAGGATTTGCATTTCGCATTCGAAAAATGCGACATCAACGATAAAAAATTTCAACACAACGATGATCGGATATTGTTCCTTTCAGATTGGACCGTTTGAATTTGCGGGGCATTTGAGAAGTGTGCAGTACGCACACTTCATTTCGACTAATTTACTGCAATTGTGCCGGCGTGCGGGTATAGGAGAAGCAACTTTAAGGAACGCCGTATTTCAACACGACGGTGCGCGGCACATACGAGCCGAATTACAAGGCAGGCGGTGGCTCAAATATTTGGCAATCGATTCATTGATCGAGGGGGGATGCGCGACTGGCCGGCGCGATCCCCGGATTTTAATCCGTTGGATTTTTTCCTATGGGGCCATGTGAAGTCGCAGGTTTATCGCCAACCCTTGCGTGGTCGGGCCCACCTCGACCTCCGTTTTAAAGATGTCCTCCGCACTGTAACTCCGGATATGCTCGAAAATTGCCGGGAGAGCCTGTTGCGCCGAGCCCGTTGCTGCGTCCAGGCAAACGGGGGCCATTTTGAGCATTTGTTATGAATAAGTTGACGGTATGTTTTTATGATGTAGACGTAGACGTTGGGAAAGAATTTAATAAAACTTCATCAATTATTATCGACGATTTATTTTGCAAATGCATTCAAGTGGCTCTGGTGGCATCATGGCGGGACCAGCTTCCGGGTAGGGCACCTGTCCGAAC
>OX101793.1:4593105-4765605 GCA_944452715.1 Ophion slaviceki
ATCTTGTCTGCGTACGCGCATCTTTATAATTCATTATGTGATTCCCAGCGTAACGTAACTCGCTATTTGTAAAATATTGTCTTTCGTATTGGAATGTGAAATTTTGTTCTGCGTACTCGCATCTTTATATTGCGTTATCGGTGAATCCCAGCGTAACGTAACTCGCTATTTGTAAAATAATGTCGTTAGATTGAAATGTGAACTTAAGTCTGCGTATGCGCATCGTCATATATTGTCGGTTGCGATGTCCAGCGTTAATGTACTTCACGTAGATTTCAATAGGCTTCGCTTTCTTTCGGAGGTATGTCTCCGGCAGACCCAAACATAATTCTGTGATAACCTAGGCATATTTCAACAAAGACTGAGGGAATAAATTATATTTGTGAGAAGAAGTTTAAAAGAAATACATGATATAGAATAATTGTATTGAATGCTTTATAATAAATAGGGAATTCGTTACAAATTATTTTCTTTTTTTTCCAATAAAACAATTCATAACGGTGGGGTTTTTTAAATTATTTTCAATTGTAAAGTATATGAGCAGGAACATTGGATTTTTAATGAGAATAACAAAGTCGATTAGGAAAAATTCAATTTTTATTCATATAATAATTCTATACAAAAACCGCAGTCGTAATGATCGTTAAAACAAACAAGGCAATCATTTTTGCGACATCTTACGCAATATACAAAAGCAGATTTTTTACACTCGCAGGGCGTTTGCAATACATGTCCCATTAACATTCATGAAAATGTTTCTAGTAACTGATAATTTTGAGGCAAACCAGGCGTAATGAATCAGGTCTCGGCATATTGGTGACGATAATTGATGGTGAATTATTGAATGGATTTTTATACAATCTTCCCGGGAATTGATTTCACGATTCTGCTCTAACAATTCGCTGCAATTTTGTAAGCGCTTTATGAAATTTTTAACTGTAAACATTTTTCCAGTCTAGAAACATTTTCATGAATTTTAATGGGACATGTTTTTGTACGGATGTATTGCAAACTCCCTGCGATTGTAAAAAAAACCGCTTTTATATGTTGCGCACGATGTCGTAAAAATTATTGCTTTGTTTGTTTCTACGATAATTACCACTGCGGTTTTTGTATATAATTATTATATGAATAAAAATTGAATTTTTCCAAACAAACTGTTATTCTCATTAAAAACCCAATGTTCCTCCTTATATACTGTAGAATGGAAAATAAAAACGCACCGTTATGAATTGTTTTATTGAAAAAAAAGAAAATAATTTAAAAAATAAAAATCATTTTAAAAAAATAATGTAAATGAATTTTAAAAAATAATGTAGGGATGAGAAACGTTTTGAATAATTGTTGGGATAACAAAAAAAAATAAGAGTCGAAGGAGGAATCGAACCCGAGACCTCCGGCGCAAAAGATCGAGCCCTAACCATCTAGACTAGACGGCGGCTCGACAAGTGCCTGACATTTTAAACTCATAAAGCGCCTAAGACACTTTGAATCGATTTTTCTCGGAATTCACTAATTTTCTGAGGTGCGTCCTACTACTTTAACCACGTGAGGTGCTAGGCGTCCTCTTTCACCACAAAAAAATTCGGCCAAATCCCCGACCTCACGGTCGTGCCGTCTCCTTGTTAGCCGTACTCGTACGTGCTCGCGTATATTAAATCAGCTGTATCAAGATATTATTGAAATGAAACAAGAAAAAGGGTCACTGTAAAATAACCGTGAGCGGCCACCTCACTGTATAGTCATGGAACATGAGCTGACTAAAGAAATCATAATGAATTGCTGGTCTCTCGCGTCATATCATTGTGACTGTTGCAGATAAAAAAAACATTTGTTTCACTTTACATATAATTAGGACCGGGTTCGAAACCAAGATGATCCAATGACATCAACGTTTTAAATGACTCTTTAGAAAGTAATAAATGGCTGATTTTAAGCTTGCTACTAGTAACCTTGCGACGATATGGACAATAAAATTGTACCCAACGGTACTCGTTCCGGGGTCTCAACCATTTCATCTACCGTGGTGGCTTCCTGTTCTTGTAGAGTGATAAGGACATCTACATTGCCTTTTAGGGACGCTGCCTTTTCAAGGAATTCAGCCGCCGTTATTTCATGAAGGTGCAGTTCCCGCGACGCTGAATTGAATATAAATTTGAAAGTTGAATTTTGAGGCAAGAGGTTAGTAGCTATCCGATACTCAATTTATGTAAACTCAAGAATGTGACAAAATTAAAACCACACGATGCATAAACGAGTGTTGTATTAATTCCATCCACTAATGTTCGTTAATTTCGAAAAAGTATTCGAAAAAGTAGCTAATCGTGAAAAAAACGTACTTCAAACTTTACCAAGCCGCACTGATCGCGAATTTTATTTCAAGTTGAAGTTCCCATTGAAAAGTGCCTTCCGCCTATTTAAAATTAAACTATTTTTAACAGTGTCGAGATGCTAACCTTTCATCAACGAATTTTGTTTGAACACGGTTGTGTACCGTGCGTGCCTGCTTATTTGGCCGTTATTCCGAAGGCGTCGAATATCGGCTCGGACGTCAGATTGTAATTTGAGGAGCTTGCCTGTTGCAAAGAATTGAATTTATATCACAAATTGAATTGTGACGTCATACTTTTACGGTCAACTGCTTTTAATATTTACAAACAAAATCCCAGGCACCGGGGCCACTTTCCATCCTTTGTATTAATCTACTATGGTAGGATTCGATGATGTTGTTCGTTCGCCGACTGAGGTCGTACACGCTGAAGCCATGCGGCGTCACGGTCCGCAGCCAATATCGATAATAATATTCGTTAAATTGCCTAAACCGTCGACTCATAGCAGGAGATAAAGTGCACCGGAGTCTGCGATATTGCTGCTCCACTAAATCTGCGGGCAAGTACGCCAACGCTAATATATTTTTGAAGAATCCCTTCGCTTCGGCGTCCCTCTGAATTGCACCCTGCAGTCCCAGAGCTTTGACTTTCCGATAAATGGCCTAAAAGATGATAATTTTTTTACACTTCCTCTTCCGTAATCATCTTTTATTGCATCATCGATTTATACGATCCTTTGTTAACCCTTATTCAAATACATAATTATAAAAACCTACGCGGTCATAATGAGTGTTGCAGCCGGTACTATGCGCCGTAGTGAAAACTGTTCCAATTACATTTCGCAATCCTCGCTCAAAATCACTCATAGTTAGAATGATTCTGTTTGACGGGAGTACGTGGTCTTTCACGTGCTGCAAAACTGCGGTATACGCGGCCTGCGTTTTCCGCGTCATTATGATCCACGCAAATGGGAAATCCTATATGTTGCAAAAATGGAATTCATTGGAAGAATGAGTTACATATTAATGGATATTTACTACACGAGTTAATGTAAAACCGAAGAACTATACCCATCCACTTCGCCGTGATTTTTTATGAATCGTCTGTACGCATTAATCGAAGTATTGATTGCACACCGATAGACATGCACATGTACAGATTTTACAATACGATAATACGTTTTTTTTTATTTCTATGACTGGCATAATAATAACAATAGCAATTGTTTTTTTTTTCATGAAAACTGAAGCTAGATTTCGAATTGAGCGGGCGGGTTTATTTTTATGGAAAATTAATTTGGCATGGAATTTAACGTGCACAAGGATGGCTCACCAAAGGTTTTTTTCTTATGAAATCCATACGTGTGCTCATGTTTTGTTTAAAACAGCACTAACGGTGAATTCAGAGTGTGGAGTTATTTTACTGGCCAACTGAGGACTTTAATTAAGGTACAAATTGTGCATGCCGAAAAATTCTTACATGATTGAATTTGATGCCCATGATCGTGAGCAACTGATATACTCCGCGTATTTGCGGCCTGGACTGGAATGTTGCGTCGATCAAAAGTTTATCGACGTCACCCATTTCTTCACGCACGAAATTCCGATCAAACAACGCGTGGTCAGCACCATTCCCATCAATTATTAACTCTGCCGTAAGCCGCCCCGTTTCGTAATCTAAATTACGTTCGTTTTCCGGGTCCATAAGGCGGTTCACGAATTGTGAAATATTTTCTGGACTCGGTGGGTAATGCCTCCTTCTGCATTTCCGCATGTAGCTTCTGAGGCTCTGATACGACGTTAATTCCGCGGCTTCGGGGTGACTACTGTAACGGGTCTTATTTCGTTACAAATAAATGTATAGGTTCGGGGACTCGAACAGTGAAGAAATTAATTGAAACTCAGGTGTTTTGGGTATTTTAACAAAAAGTATGTTTATTCAGGTTTTTATGGCTCGATATAATGCAATAATAAAGCGATGTACAAGTGTAGTGAGTTGTTTGTGTTGTTTTTGTATTCTCCGCAATGTTTTTCTCGGTCGGTCAATTACTTTTTACTCGCCCGGTACATTTAGTTCGGCAGGATCAGTTATCCTGGATCGGTATTGATTATGCCCTGTCTTCTATTTCGGTGGCTTCTATTGGCCTGAGTTTGCGGCGTGTTCTCGCTAGCGGCGCGATGTGTATCGTTGCTTAGCCTATAGCGCCGCGGGCTTTCCGTTGTATCGTTCCCTTAGGGCGAGTCGAGTCGCGGCGCTCTCTCGCTCGTGGCGCTAGGACTCGCGGTCTACGCGCGCTCTCTCGCGCCGCGGTCTATTCTCCTACCCTAGCTCTGCCCTTCGCGCCGCGGTGATCGATGCTCTCTCCCGATCAATTATCGCGCGTCGATAATTGATCGCCCGGTCCTTGATCTAGGCGTTCGATGTCGCCACCGACCGGTCTACGCTAGTCTACTCGAGAGATGTGCCGCGAGCACTCGATTTACCCTTTTTTGCATATGTTTCGGCACTCTTGTAATTTCGGGATACCTCTTTCTCCTTTCTTCGATCCTGATCCATATAGCTCGATAATCACGGTGTGTGTGTGCGTGTGTGTGTGTGTGTGAGTGTGTGTGTGTGTGTTTCGTATGACTGTAGCGTACTCTTCCTTATCCCCTAATGTAATATTTCTTTTATTTTTCAAATTTAATATTTTCCCTTACATCTATTCGCAACGCTCGCTCGCTATGCTACCTTCTCTGATCCTATTTTCTCCTGCTCTAATTTTTCTCTCTATTTTCGATAATTGTTCGCTCCCCTTAAGTAATTAACTTTCCTTATTGCTCTTTTTATTTTTCTTTGATTTTCCAGTATTTTCTCGTAAAAATAAATTCATTTTAATTCCTTCTAAAAGCCTTTTAGGCGCGACTCCGTTTTTTCCTTGTTTTTCAACGTTCCATGTATCAGACGTTTCCGATCTGCGAGGGATGTACTTTGTCCAATCGTACTTGTCGATCCACGAGGACTGAAAGAAGCGATCTTTCTAATGCTTTTTAGGCGCGACTCCGTGTTTCTCTTGTTTTTCAACGTTCCATGTATCAGACGTTTCCGATCCGCGAGGGATGTACTTTGTCCAATCGTACTTGTCGATCCGCGAGGGACTCAAAGAGTGCCTTTCCTCCAAATTTCTCGTCCTTTTATACACGGGTTTTACCGCTTTTCAAATCCCCTTCTTCATCTTCCCTTAATTCAATTAGTTTGTTTTATCCGGTTTCTGCCGGTTTTTCCCCTTAATTCGATTAGTGTAACGTCTAAATAAATTTTTCATGTACGACGGTTAGTCTCCCTCTCTTATTGTCCGCCATTAATTTAATTAGCGCTGGTTCGACCGACATGGCGGGTCGCTGGGTATGTTTTTCTCTTCACCCCTTCCTTTCCCCGAAATCGGTTGACTCCTAAATACGCTTGGGGCGATAGTTTCTTGGTTTGTTTATGAGACGGCCTTTTCCGTCTCATTGTCCCTCTTGACTCTTTGTGTTTTGGATCACTTTCAGCGATCCAACTCACGAAGAGTCAAAAAAAAAATTTTAAACCAAGGTCTATACTTCTCTTTGTTTTGATTTTCTTCGTTCCTACCGGTCTATTTCCTTGAAGGTCGGCCTCTGGTCTCCTTCTTCGTTTTCCCCTCCCCCTTAAACTAACCGCTCGCTTATTTATCAGGGCCGCTGCCCATCGCTCGCAATAAAAAAAAAGGATTTTTCCTAACACACATTTGGGTTTTTAGAAAGAGTTTTTATTATATTGATGCGATACTATTATTATCGTCGCTTGATTCCTCCTCCTCCACCTCCTGGTGAAGGCCAATTTCCCGCCAAAAGCGGTCCTCCTCGCTGTCGTACCCGTCGCCTACGTGGTCGTTCAGCACGGTCTCGACGTCGTCGTCGTCATCGTCGTCGCTTTCTTGGCCCCCTCCACCGCCGTGCATGTTGTTGGTTGTTGCTCTATACTCGTTGTTTCCGGTGTTGTTGGTGGCCCATTTTTGCTCGGCCTCCCGATGGTACGTCGTGTTCCCGAACAAACTAGCCTTGCTGTTGAGGGTGCATGCGGTTGTGCCTGCTGTTTTTTTTGCTGCTCCCATCTCGATAAAAATTTCGGCCATAGTTTTTCCGTTGTTCAGGCCTTCGTTCTCGAGGTAGAGGTTCACAAGGATGGGCCCATTCGTGCTTGGTCTGCCCACGACTTCCATGGTCCACATCGCGTTCTGTACCAGGGACCGGCAGTAATCAATTTCCTCACTTTCCCAGGATTCCTCCACCGGAACGAGGTCTCCATGGGTCACCGATATTGCCTGGAGCGGATGGATGAATGCTATGGCCGGGGCGGTATAGCACTGCTCTTGGTTGCCGTATACACTATTTCCCCAGTCCCCCAGCCATAGTACGGCTCTTCCGTCCACGGTCTTCCGGTGATACGTGGCCCGGTAAAAGGTGGCTTCGTGTCGCCAAAGTATCGAGGCTCCGGGAAAGAGCTCCTCTTCGAGGCAAGGGTGGATCTCTGGTTCGTCCGGACTGATGTTCTGCCATGTTCTGATAATGGACGTCCCCCTCCCATCGCGTTCGCTCAGGTGTATCCCAAATTCGTTTGGACTGATTAGTCCCGCCACGGTGACTCCGCGGTATCCTCCTCTTAATTTTTCGACGGGGTAGTTGCGATACATCCTTTCGAGTGTGTAATTGACGGTTGACTGGCGAGCGATAGCGTCGATCCTTGATTAATTTATCCTCCCCTCCATTTTACCATCCCGATGATTTTCCGGGGTACCATTCTTGAATATTTTCGTCTGAAGCCTCGAATAATTCGAATTCATCGACGTCCGGCGCGCTGTGTTGATTCTGTTTTATCGTTTGATTTTCGTAGATCTGGATTCTTTTATCTCCGGTTGCTGATTGGTCTCTTGTGCTTTCTCTTGGAATTTCTGCCTGTTTTCTCCTTTTGTTCGTTTTCTGTGACGTCGGCCACCGTTTTCTCTTCTCCGGTGTCTTGCTTGAGGACTGTTTGGTATTATTTTTATCTCCCTCCATTTTCTTTTTAACTGATTAATTTTTGGCGCGACATCTCTTTATATACTCCTCGTCCCGTGATTAATTTCTCATAAGACTCTCCGCTCCCTTCGAAATTATTTATATCTCATTTCTCTTTTCTTCCGCTAGATATCGCTTTAGGAGACTTGCGTGGAATTTTCCTCGTTCTTTTTTGTTTTGTGTGTCTTCTAAGAGGTATGTCGCTATTCCCACACATTTTTTTATTGTATATGGTCCTTCGTATAGGGGCATAAATTTGGCGGTTTTTTGTTTCGCTGGATCCGATACATTTAGTGCTCGGACCAATACCCGCTCGCCAATTTTGAACGTGACTGTGTTGTGTGTGTTATTAAACCTTTCGGCCCTTTTTGCTCCTTTTTTCTTTATCCTTTCTCGGACTAATTCGATTTTTTGGTCGTAGGTGAGAGTTGGTTCTTGTTCCTTTTTTAATGCGAGGACCCATTCTTTCCAAATACGATAAGGCTTCTTTTTTAATTGTAATTCGGTCGGCGTGAACTCGGTAGTTTCGTGCTGTGTGTCGTTAATGCAGTCTTGTATTATGGGTACCCATCGATACCATCCTGAGTGTTTTTCAGTGAGGAACGTTCTGAAAAATCGTCCGAGCTCTCTGTTTACGCGTTCGACCATATTTCCTTGGGGATGTCGTATCGATGAGAATACCCCTTGAATTCCTTCTTTTTTTAGTTGTTCCAACCAAATTTTTGAAGTAAATTGTGTTCCATGATCGAATTGAATCCTTTTTGGCTTACCATATTTTGGGATGTAGTCCTTGAATATTCGGTTAATGGTCGCCGCCGTATTTGCCTTTTTTAATGGGTATAATTTAATGAACTTGGTGAATGTGTCAATGGTTACTAGGATGTGTTGTACTCCCCCGACCGATTTTGGCAGGGGTCCATAAAAATCTATGGAGACGAGGTCGTTCGGTCCTTCCGGGATAATATTTTGCATGTTGGCATAATTTGTTTGGACTGCCACTTTTACCCTTTGACACACGTCACACATGGCTATTGTCTGCCGTACTTTTTTAGCCATATGACTACACGTAAAATCTTCATTTATCAGGTGGAAGATTTTTCGTGCCCCTTGATGACCATAAATCTCATGGCATTCTTTTATGAAATTGTGAACCAGTTCTTCCGGCAAGATGACTTTCCATTTGCCGGTTCTGTCATACTTTTGCAAGCATCCTTCATTTATCCGGTATTGTTTATTTTCCTCCTGGTTTTGGCAGTTTTTCCATGTTTCTTGGAGGTTTTCTTGGCTCTGTTGTAATTGTCCAATTTTCTTAAATTTTTGTTTAATCTCCCCCGATGGTTGTCGAGCAAGAATGGCCGTGAGTACGATTTTCCCGGGTGTATTTTTGTGCTCGTCCCCCTGGAAATCATACGGCCTGCTTAATGCGTCGGCGACCTCGTTGTTTTTTCCAGGACAGTGCTCGATTTCCAGATCATAGTCCTGAATTAATAGTGCCCATCTTAACATGCGATCCCCGATGAATCGTCCCGTTTTCAGAAACGTCAACGCCTTGTGATCAGTTATTATTTTGATCCGGGCACCCAACAAATGGTTTCTGAATTTTTGAAGCGCCCACACGATTGCCAGTAGTTCTTTCTCGGTTGTTGTTATCCTATTTCTGCTCCTTTGAATGTGCGGCTGGCGAAGGATATTACCCCTGTATCGCCCGTCGCATCTTCCTGGCTTAGGACGGCTCCAATCGCGTAATCACTTGCATCGGTTGTTAGGGTGTATTTTTGTTTCGGATCGGCATGTTTGAGCATTACGGTCTCCACAAAAAGTTGCTTAACTCGTGTAAATGCCCTTTCTTCTTCCGTCCCCCATCTCCATTTTTGTCCTTTTTTGAGTAGTTCTAGAAGAGGCACCGTTTCCCTAGCGTGTTTATCAGTAAACTTGCTGTAGAAGTTGACAAGTCCGAGAAATCCACGCAATTGTTTTATGTTCCTTGGTGGAAGGTAGTCCCTGATTGCTTGGATTTTTTCTGGTTGTGGTCGTATTCCCGTAGTTGTTAGAATATGTCCCAGGAACGATATTTCACGCTGGAAGAATCTTGATTTCTTGAAGTTCAAAGTCATGTTGTTGATGCTGATTCTCTCGAATAATTGGTGTAAATGTGTCAGATGGTGCGTTTCGTCTTTTGACATACACAGGAGGTCGTCTACAAAATTGATTACCGAGTTTCCAAGATCCTGAAGCACGATATCCAAACCTCTGATCAGGCTTGCCGTGCTCGTCTTCAATCCGAAAGGTGTTACCGTGAATTGGTAACATTTCCCGTTGTGCTGGAAAGCGGTATACGGTCTTGATTCCTCCTCCAGTGGTATTTGCCAGAAACTACTTGTCATGTCCAAACTCGACATGATTTTTACACCTCCACATCTTTGAAATATTTCTTCGGTTGGTGGGGCATTATCGTGGTCTTCTACGAGAAACGTATTGAGTTGTCTGGCATCCAGGCATAGTCGTACCGACCCATCCTTTTTTATAACCGTAACCAGTGGATTAATAAAGCGACTCCTTGCCCGTTCGATAACGCCATGGTCCAACATTCACTGGATTTCCTTTTGTACTTTTTCTCGATATTGTATTGGTACGGGATATGAGCGATGGATGTATGGCTCTGGATCCTTTAGTACCAATTTGTGAATGTATGCTTGCATCCGTCCTGGTTTTTTACTGAAAATGTGCCTATATTGCCCGATTAATGCCTTGAATTTGTTTTTCGTATTCTCAGGTATATTTGGACAATTTTTTAATTTTTGATCGACTTCGTCTTCGGTCAGTTCATAATCTGTGATGCTTCCGATTTCCGAAATTTTTACCAATTCTTTATTGTCCTTTTTCCATACCCATCTTCCTTCCTCAAATTCCGCGACGATTTCATTTTTTACTTTGAGGGTTCCCTGGTGTGCGTCGATTCCAACTCGTAACTCTAGTATCCCGTCGACGCCAAATATGGCCGGTCTGCTCATTTTTGGGATGACTAACAGTTGTAGCATTCCTGTTGCGTCGTAGAGTTTTGCTTCGGCTATTATTTGTTTTTTTATACGGCCGGATTTTCCTCCGAATGCTCCGATGGCTTCTGTGCTTCTTACCGGTACTTCTGGGCAGTTTTTTAAGTCTTCCTGGTGTTGGTTGTAGAATTCCTCTGAAATACAGGATATTTCGCTCCCGCTGTCGATCAATATTTCGGCGGTAATTCCTTCGAGGTCGATCGGTAAGGTAGGGCATCGTGGGTGAATTTCCCGTATTATTCCCCGTTGTCCGGGTTCTTCCATGAGGAATTCTTTTGGATGCTCGTATGCGTCGTTAGTTTTTATTTTCAGTGCCTTATTCTTATTTTTTTGTGTTTGTTGTTTTTCTTGGTTTCCATTCTTCCAGTCTTCTTTTTCGATGTGGTTGTTATGAACTATTCTGATCATCCCCATTGTTATCGGTTGCTCAGAATTTTTATTATCTTCGGGTTCCAGTTTCTTCTTCCTTCTTTCCTTCTTCTTTTTGTTTCGACGCATCCTTTCCAAAGCTTCTTCCATGGCGATCTGTGCATCCTCGTCTTCTTCCGTTGCGCCTCGTCATATTTCATCCCGTGGTATCTGTACGGGCGCAACGTTTACTCGTTTCCCTGGTTCTGTGGGCTGGTTCTCGGTGTTTCGTTTTGTGCTGGGATATTGCTGGTACTTGGACCGCCCTGTGGATGCGGAGTCCATGGTGCAGCGGCGGGGTTAAGCGGAGGTCTGTTATTCCCGTGTCCCGTCTGCCACGGTTGTCGTCTGGGATATGGCGCTGGCATCGCGTTGTTATTCCCGTATCCCGTCTGCCACGGTTGTTGTCTGGGAAATGGCGCTGGCATCGAGTTGTTATTCCCGAATCCTCGATTACCCTGTTGTTGATATTGGAATGGTGGTGGTGGTCCCTGAGAACCTGGATTCCCTGGCCGCCATGGCTGGTTGAATCCCATTGGCCGTGGTCCCCCGAACGTTCCAAACTTTTGGTTTTTCCATGGGTTATTTTGTTGCCATGATGCACCGATGGGTTCTTGCCGATGGGGCAAAGATCTTTTTGCATTAAGTGGTCCTGCCCCATCCATGCTTTCTAACAATTCGAGGAATGAATCGATTGTCTTGATTCCGCTGACGCGTACTGCCATTCTGATCGATTCGTCGAAATGATTAGCGAGTTTCCTGATTATTTGTTCTTCAGCCGGGCCTTCACTCAAATCCTTGGCATTTCCGAATATCTGGGTTGCATATTCGGTCCGAGTCATCCGATGTCCGTCCCATTCGTAAGCCCCGAATTCGAGATTTCGGCGTACTTTATCCTGAATTTCTTGGCTCCAGTAACGTCCGCGAAATTTTTCCTCGAATTCGTTAATCGTTTGGACCCTCTCCTCGACAATTCTCCACCAATCTTTGGCGGTGTCTTTTAGAGATTGGCTGATCAAATAATGGAGGTCTGTGTTTCCAGTGATTCTCCAAAATTCCTTGAAGTCTTGCAAAAAACGCATTGGTCGTTCTCTGCCGTCGCCATTATACGTCGGCGGTTTTTGTTTTGCCGCGTATGCTTGGCTGACGTTTAATCCCGCTCCCCAGGAGGTGTTACAAAATGTGTTTGCGTTTTGTGCCCGGATGTTTTTCTCGCACTCCGTGATACGTTTGGAGTGGTCCGTGACCACTTGTCCCACATCCTTAGAAGAATGGAGGAGCTGAGATATGGTTCGCCGAATGGCTTCCATTCGAGTGTCGAAATCCTCGATTTTGTCGTCGTTTTCTTTTCGCAGTTGATTTTGGCTTTGCTCTATTAATTTTTGAGCCACCACGATTTTGCGTTCAGTGCGCTCCTCGATTTTCTGGACCTCATTTGTTATTTTTGTGTTGACTTCCTCGTGCAGCTGGCGCGACCTTACAATGCAGTTATCGTTCTGTTGATTGATTTCTGCTTTGGTCGTTATTCGTTCCCTTCGTTGCTCATTTCGGATACTATCCATCGCTTTGATGAGGGCTTTAATTGTGTCACTTTCCTCCGCACCTCTCTCATCAGTCTCGCCTGACTCTTCGCTGATGTTGAATGTCTCTGCATTTGGTGTTTCTATCGGTCTGGGTCCGATCGCCGATAGTCGCCCAATATTTCGACGATCCCTTTGACGGGCCTCTTCTAACAGTCCATCCGCTGTAGTTGATTCCCAATGAAGGGAGTTTTCATTGTTTTGTTGTGCCATTTTATTCTATTCTAATTTTTCTCTATCTTATTCGATTTGGTTTTCTCCTAAATTGTTTGATTTTGTTTTATTTTATTTTGTTTTAAATTCTTTTATCTATTTTTATTAATATTATTATTATTATTTTTATTTGAACACCTTTTACGAGTTTTTCTTTCTTATGTTCGAGCCCCACGTTGGGCGCCAAAATGTAACGGGTCTTATTTCGTTACAAATAAATTTATAGGTTCGGGGACTCGAACAGTGAAGAAATTAATTGAAACTCAGGTGTTTTGGGTATTTTAACAAAAAGTATGTTTATTCAGGTTTTTATGGCTCGATATAATGCAATAATAAAGCGATGTACAAGTGTAGTGAGTTGTTTGTGTTGTTTTTGTATTCTCCGCAATGTTTTTCTCGGTCGGTCAATTACTTTTTACTCGCCCGGTACATTTAGTTCGGCAGGATCAGTTATCCTGGATCGGTATTGATTATGCCCTGTCTTCTATTTCGGTGGCTTCTATTGGCCTGAGTTTGCGGCGTGTTCTTGCTAGCGGCGCGATGTGTATCGTTGCTTAGCCTATAGCGCCGCGGGCTTTCCGTTGTATCGTTCCCTTAGGGCGAGTCGAGTCGCGGCGCTCTCTCGCTCGTGGCGCTAGGACTCGCGGTCTACGCGCGCTCTCTCGCGCCGCGGTCTATTCCCCTACCCTACCTCTTCCCTTCGCGCCGCGGTGATCGATGCTCTCTCCCGATCAATTATCGCGCGTCGATAATTGATCGCCCGGTCCTTGATCTAGGCGTTCGATGGCGCCACCGACCGGTCTACGCTAGTCTACTCGAGAGATGTGCCGCGAGCACTCGATTTACCCTTTTTTGCATATGTTTCGGCACTCTTGTAATTTCGGGATACCTCTTTCTCCTTTCTTCGATCCTGATCCATATAGCTCGATAATCACGGTGTGTGTGTGCGTGTGTGTGTGTGTGAGTGTGTGTGTGTGTTTCGTATGACTGTAGCGTACTCTTCCTTATCCCCTAATGTAATATTTCTTTTATTTTTCAAATTTAATATTTTTCCTTACATCTATTCGCAACGCTCGCTCGCTATGCTACCTTCTCTGATCCTATTTTCTCCTGCTCTAATTTTTCTCTCTATTTTCGATAATTGTTCGCTCCCCTTAAGTAATTAACTTTCCTTATTGCTCTTTTTATTTTTCTTTGATTTTCCAGTATTTTCTCGTAAAAATAAATTCATTTTAATTCCTTCTAAAAGCCTTTTAGGCGCGACTCCGTTTTTTCCTTGTTTTTCAACGTTCCATGTATCAGACGTTTCCGATCCGCGAGGGATGTACTTTGTCCAATCGTACTTGTCGATCCACAAGGACTGAAAGAAGCGATCTTTCTAATGCTTTTTAGGCGCGACTCCGTGTTTCTCTTGTTTTTCAACGTTCCATGTATCAGACGTTTCCGATCCGCGAGGGATGTACTTTGTCCAATCGTACTTGTCGATCCGCGAGGGACTCAAAGAGTGCCTTTCCTCCAAATTTCTCGTCCTTTTATACACGGGTTTTACCGCTTTTCAAATCCCCTTCTTCATCTTCCCTTAATTCAATTAGTTTGTTTTATCCGGTTTCTGCCGGTTTTTCCCCTTAATTCGATTAGTGTAACGTCTAAATAAATTTTTCATGTACGACGGTTAGTCTCCCTCTCTTATTGTCCGCCATTAATTTAATTAGCGCTGGTTCGACCGACATGGCGGGTCGCTGGGTATGTTTTTCTCTTCACCCCTTCCTTTCCCCGAAATCGGTTGACTCCTAAATACGCTTGGGGCGATAGTTTCTTGGTTTGTTTATGAGACGGCCTTTTCCGTCTCACTACATATCAAAAAGTGGTAACATGATGGAAACTTTATCCGTAAATAAGACATAATTTAATTTGTATTATTGCAAGTTACTACATATCAAAATCAATTAGTTATGAAGATATGCTGTACAATTTCCAAAAAGTGCTATCATGATGGAAACTATCCGTAAATGAGACATGATTTAATTTGTATTTTTGCAAGTTATTGCACAATATGTGACATTGCCGACCACTTCATCGATGTATATTATGCAGCATCAATATAATTCATTTATTTCGATTTCATTTTATTTCGAGTCACGTCGGCAGAGTGCAAACTTACACTTAATAGGATTTCAGTACAATTTATTAATATCGATGTCACATACGTAAGAGTTGTGCAGACCGATTATAGTGCGTTTGATCATCTTATTGTACTAGAGTGGCACAGTTCTCTACTTTTGTGGAATGTTTCGGGTGTGACTCGAAAAAAATTGTGAAAAATCCTGATAAACATAATCTAGAACTTATGTTCGTAAGTGGTATTGTCACAAGACCTGTTTCACCTGATATTGACTAACGTTGACGCTCCATAAGAAATTTTTTTTTTTGTGAAAGAAAACAAGTTGTGTATTTGAAATGAAAAAAAAAATAAACAAAGACGTGCCGACTAACGATAAAATTCTACCATAGATAAAATTGCAGTTTTAGGAATTACCTGATGAAATATGCAGATTTTGAAGAAAAACCCGTTTAACAATTGTGACGAAAATTAAATTCTCTCAAAAAACGATTATATTAATTTAAAAAGGGTATTTATGAGGAAACTTTGAAAAAATGTTCGTGGAATTTATCGAATGAGCATTTCAAGGATTACCAATGTTGACAATAATATTTTTTTTCCGACATGTATCAGGCAATTTTGGTAACTCGTTAATTCGCGTATACTGAACTATAATAATAGTAATGTTATTTCATATCAGCGCAAACATTGAACAAATGCATTTGCCTAAAGAATGGTTCGGATCAAATTTAACATTCCGATAGCTCAAATGCAGGGACATAGTTTTTGCTCATAGCTTCATAGAACATTTCGAGCTAACATTCCTTGGAAACAAAAACTAATACAAAGCACGGGTACGTATTAATTGAGTAATTTACAAAATGTTCTTGTTCAATTTTTTCTTTCAGTCCCCAGAAAATACCGTAAATAATGTTCAAGAAGTGGGACAAGTACATTTATACCCGACGAAAATCTGTGGAATACATAAAAAATATGGCCAAGTCCATGTAGTTTACGTAGTATTAATTAAAATTGGAGGCGATTCTGTATGAAGTGTTCGTATTGCAAACAAAAATACTCCATTCAAGTTGAAAAAACTTAATTCAAAGTTGAAGAGAAAGAACGATTGACATTCGCAAAGAAAATCGATTAAAGTAATTTTTTTTAACGATAGGAATTGAATAAAATAATACTTGGCGTAACTGGCGAAAAAAAGAAAAAAATATGTCTAATTATACGTCGCACCAAGTACTTATCATTTTTTAAAACTTCTATCCATTTTGGTTTCGAACTTTAATCGTTTTTTCTTCGAGTTTTTATTGATTTTTTCAACTTCAATCGAGTATCTTTTGAAGTAAATTTTCATCGGTGTTAAACCATGAACTTCGTTTTGCGACTATCTCCTTCGCCCTCATGCAATATTCTCGCCCATGCGTCATGAAACCACATTGAGGCACGACACGTTTTCGTTTGGAAGCCCCATCTCACATAACATTAAACATCTGATAACGTACCCTTATATCAATATGAGTAGAGCGTGCTACTAAATACAAAAATTGTGCAATAACTTACACGGCTGCTAATGTATCGTAGAGAGGCTTCAATCTGTACCAATGAGTTGATAAAGCCTCCACCAATGCTTCTTTAAATCGGACAATGTGTTCCTCGGTATTATCCGGTATGCAATACTGTGAATGGGCATTCAAATCGTGAATGACACCATTCATTATTTTTGCCATCCCTTGGCAAATCGTCTTTTTTTTACATCGTAAGTAACTGTAAAATGGAACAAGGCTTTGGTTCAGTTCGATTTGCTATCAATTTTTCAGAAACGAACCCTGCAAATTATAAATTTGCACATTGCTTCCTCATCTAATTGCATCGTTTTCAGGGCTTCCTTCATCGGGATGCACGCTTTTCGATTTGGGCTTCCTCATAAATGGAACTTTGTGAACGATGGAAAAAGATGAAGTAATATGAAAATTTGACATTTGGAACATTCTGGTCATTTTCATTAAACACAATTGTTCATAATCGTATGCATTTTATGTCAGTTTATTAGTAAATTAAAACTTTTACGTTGGAAGATCCGGAAAATATGTTTTTTAAAGTAAATACTCTCTAGTTGGGCCGAGGCGACGGTTATTGCCGAGGGATCTGAGAACGAACCTGTAAAACACGACGATAATGCGGCGTTGCTGGGCAAATATTTTTCTAAACAACAGGACAAAGAACGAGTCAAAGCCTCCACAAGGGGTTCGGGGTTAAATATGCAGTCTCGACTGTCCTCAACCCCGAAGCGTTCGCGAGTATACATGCTCAAATCATACATCGATTATCGACTTCTCTCTTTGTTACACCTAAAATAATTTAATGCTTGAAAGACAATATATCTATTACTATAATTGTACGAGGCTATCGGGCTACCGATCTGAATAAAACGAAAACGAAAATTCTTCTAATTTAAATCGATGAAAACTGAATTTATTAGTTTCATTAATTTGAATAATTATATCAATCTTATCACTTTTATTTTACACCTGTATTATTCTGTCTTTAAGCTTTTTAAATGAAATTATCTTAAAAAATGAATCTATTTTATAATATTTTTAACAATAATAGTATAAATTATTTAACGATAACGTTATCTATCACTTCATTAAATGTATGAATTTTAAATAATTGAATTATTTGACATTTTAAGTTAAAAAAACCATTTATCTTCTAAATTAAAATATAAATTAACGTTTAAATCCTAATGATGTTATAGTAAAGAAGAATTACTTTTTAAATAAATTTACATTTTATTAGTTACAACAGACCCATTACTTAAAATTTCATAACTAGTCTGCATGCATAATTACACTAGGCAAAAGAATTAAAGGATATTGAAAATGTCCGCCAATTTTAGGGTCATTTTCAAATAGCTGCAAGTCCTCGAAAAATGCCCAGATAGACAGTCGTGATCATCACGCCGTGCACACAATTGATGAAGCAAATTTTACAGCATATTGACTACATGTCATTATGCAAAGCCGTGAACTCATTTAGTATAGTGAATGTACAAAGCATTTTGATCTCAATATGTCGTTTACAAATGCATCGTACGTTTGAAGCACGTTGAACTCATATCGCTGTGCTCAAGTGTACACAATTAATATCTGCAAATTTTACGTCATATGGAAGTCATCCAATGACTGTGTTGATGAATTCACTGGGTTAGCACTGGTAGTGGACATTCCATGCAAGCAATTCTAAGTGATACATTCGTTGAGCGCAATATGACGGCGACATGTATATTTTGTCAGTGATACATCCCAGGAGCACAATATGATGGCGATATGCATGTTTCTCAGTATTACATTCCATGGAGGCAATATGCATGTTTTCAGTGATACATTCGGTGAGCGCAATATGACGGCGATATGCATATTTCTCAGTGATACATCCCATGAGCGCAATATGACGGCGATATGCGTGTTTCTGTGATACATCCTATGATGGTGATATGCATATTTCTAACAAGGAGAAGGCAGAGCCTGGATGTCGCAAATCGGGTTCGCCTTTCGCGTGGTGAAAGTTGAAGACCTCCGAATTAACGTCGCTTTTGATTTTTGTTCCAATAAGCCTTAGTTACTGAGATATCGCGATTTGAAAATTTGGGAGTTTCGTCTCGTGCCTAGAGTTCGTTGAGCGTTGACACTTGAGACAAGAGCGGCCGTAGCTAATACGGTAAGACGATAGACCGGCACTCTGAAAGTTCATGGTTCGCGTCCCTATGCTTTTTTTTTAATTCAATTTTTTTTTAATTTTATAATCGATCATAAGACTTTACATGTGCAGGTAAATAAGAAAATTCGAAAATATGTTTTACTAGTTTTATTTGTCTATTATATTTAAATAATTAATCCAATAATGAAGTCACAATTACAAAGCAAAATAATATGGTATAAAAAATAAATAATTAATCTAATTCACAGGAAAGCATATTTGAAGATCTATATATTCAAATATGCTTTCCTGATAGAATGTATAAGGTTAAATATGGTTGCGGTGGTATTACGTTCATTTTATGTTCGTGGTGTCTTAAGCCTTTGTGCTACCCTTGCTTTTACGATGGTTTCCACCCTCCAATTTGTCAACATACTGATCTGATAGAAGAAGAATCAGAATAATTACCTGCCGCGAAATTTGCAAGTGTGAATTAGATTAATTATTTATTTTTTATACCACATTATTTTGCTTTCTCATTGTGACGTGATTAATAGATTAATTATTTGTTATACAATATTATTTTGCTTTGTAATTGTGGCTTGATTATTAGATTAATTATTTGTTATACAATATTATTTTGCTATGTAATTGTGACTTCATTATTGGATTAGTTATTTTAATATAATAGATGAATTGAACTAGTAATACATATTTTCGAATTGACTTTTTTACCTGCACATGCGAAGTTTTATGAGAGATTATAAAAAAAAAATAAAAAAAAAATTCAAAAAAAAGCATGGGGACGCGAACCGTGAACTTTCAGAGTACCAGTCCGTCGTCTGACCGTATTAGCTACGGTGGCTCTTGTCTCGTGTCAACGCTCAACGTACTCTACGCGCGAGCCGAAAATCCCAAATTTTCAAATCGCGATATCTCAACAACTAAGGCCTATTGGAACAAAAATAAAAAACGACGTTAATTCGGAGGTCTTCAACTTTCACCAGGTGAAAGGAGAACCCGATTCACGACATCCAGGCTCTGCCGTCTCCTTGTAAGTGATACATTCGACGAGCGCAATAAGACGGCGATATGTATATTCATCAGTGACACATCCCATAAGCGCAATATGATGGCGATATTCATCCAAATCCAGAATGATACAAATAGGCAGACACAAAAAAAATTGTACAAGTGTTAGAATGGGTAGGTAGGTAGCGCGCTCGGCTCTCGATTTAGAAGACGTGGTTCAAACCGTAGGTAGGTACAAAATTTTACTAGGCAGAATACGTTTTTAATCCATTTATCATATAGGCAGGAACATCAATAAAGCGTATGGGGATAATAAAAATCCTACCAGATTTTTTTTATCAATATTTTTGGATTTTTTTTATTTTTCACGCTATGACACTCAAATGAGCTCCATATGAGCACATCATAGTTACGTCACGCCATGCCGCTAATATGACCTCCGTATGAGTACAGCATATTTACGTCACGCCATGCCGCTAATATGAGCTCCGTATGAGTACAGCATATTTACGTCACGCCATGCCGCTAATATGAGCTCCGTATGACCACAGCATAGTTCCGTCACGCCATGCCGCTAATATGAGCTCCGTATGACCACAGCATAGTTCCGTCACGCCATGCCGCTAATATGAGCTCTGTATGAGCACTACAGTTTCTTCACGCCGTGACACCCATATGAGCCCCATATGCACTCACTTATTGTTAGATATTCGTGAGCCAAATTTGCTAGTCTGATGAATTCACTGCATGCATATTCGCGTGAGAACAACTTTGCTTCATTTGGATGTATTATTGTGAATCATCATGTGATGCAAATATGACTTCAACGGGAGCACTCATAAGGGATACACAGCTGTGAGACTTTCTATGCTGCAGTGATGATGTACATATGATGCCAATATGAGGTACATCTGTCTATCTGGGTGGTCGTACAGTAAAATAAAAAAAAAGCAAATTGAAGGTGTGAATCTCTAGTTTTGAGATCTTGAGCTCAAACATTTTTCGCATCAGCCAATTTTTAGTAGCCATAAAAATACCAAAGTAAAAAAAACTTCAAAATGTTTGCTCATCTTTCACAGTCTGCACGGACTTTAAATTTTTGAATGATCGGATTCAAAGGATCGTGTAGCTGGACTCTTTCTCTTTAATTTGAGCGGTGGGAGAGCTCTGTACGATTTTTTCTCGCTGAGTTATCGATGTTCAAAGCAAAAATGACACTTTTGACTTTGATGACTGATGACTCGAAGCCTAATGATCGCACAGAAAAAAACCAGAGGGTTTTGGAAACTTTGAAGTATTCTCTATAAGATGCTTTTATCTTCTTTTTATCAAGATTTTTTTTTTATGCGGGAAAATGGATTAAAAAAAACGTGAAAAATGGCATATTTACGAATATTCTTTTAATTAAGGATTATTTTGCCAATATCGAATAGATCAACAAAAAAATTTCGGTTTTTTTATAACCTCAAAGTATCCTAAAAAAGCACTCAAAAGTTTAAAGCCCTGCGATTTTTTTTTCATTGTGTTCCGAATGATCGAAATTGTGGTTTTTGCCAAAAATTCACACCTTCAATTTGCTTTCTTTTATTTTGCTGTACGACCATTTTTCGAGGAGTTACAGCTATTTGAAAATGAACCTAAAATTGGCGGACTTTTTCAATATCCTTTAATTATTTTGCCTAGTGTAGTATGTAACTGCAAATATGCAATACATTTTTTTAAACTACAAGTGTATTCAAAATTGACGTTTTTCCTACTAATCATAATGATATTGGAATTCTTTATTTTATTTTGGGAATACGATCTGGTACAGTAGGATCATCATTAAGTTTATTAATTCGTATAGGATGAGGCTATCCTGGTTACTCAATTAATAATGATGAATTAAATAATTCCATTATTACATCTCGTGCATTCATAAATTGTTTTATAAACTTATACCCATTATAATTGGAGGATTTGGTAATTGAATAATTCCCTCAATATACGAAGCCCCAGATATATGTTTTCCACGCATGAATTATATATGATTTTGACTTTTACCTCCTACTAATTTGCCAATTATAAGAAACATAACAAATAAAGATGTAAGAACAGGATGAACAGTACATCTCTTTCATTAAATTCAGATCATGAAGGAAGATCATTAGATATACCAATTTGCTCTATTCATGTTGCAAGATTATCCTCAATTATTGGAGAAATTATTTTTTGACTGCAATCAAAAATATAAAGAAAATATATGTATTCACAACAATTAATTACAACAATTTCATTATTATTAGGTGTTCCTGTATTAGTAGGGGTTATCAATATACTTTTGACGGACTGCAATTAAAATACAACTTTTTTTATCCACGAGATGGAGGACACCCAATTCTATACCAATATTTATTTTGATTTTTTGGACATCCTGAAGTTTGTCATTGGTATAATTTATGCAGTATGAACTATTGGATTTTTAGAATTTATTGTGTGAGCTCTTCATATATTCACATTAGGAATAGACGATGATATTCGAGCTTATTTCACTTCGCCAACTATAATTATTGGAATCCCTACAGCAATTGAAGTATTAAGATGGGCAGCTATCATTCGTAGAAAAAAAATTTAATTTAATCGTTCAAATCTTTGAAGATTAGGATTTGTATTTTCATTTACAATTGGAGGATTAACTGGAGTAATTCTAGCTACTTCATCAATTGATATTATTTTACATGATACCTATTATGTAGTAGCTTATTTTTGGACTTCCGTTTCCGGAGTGGATGAGAGAGAGCGTGTGTGAGACAGCTGGGAAGGAAAGCGGGGAAAAGTGAGTGTGAGGGTGGTGGAAAAAAGCGAAAGTGAGGTGAACGGTGAAGGGGAAAGTGGGGAGTGTGGTGGAGAAGGAAAAAACAGGGCGGCGGGAGAACTGAAGAAGGAAGAGGAGGTGAAAGGTGGAAGCGAGGTTAGAAAGGAAGGGCGAGGGAGGGGCGGTGAGGCAGAGAAAACGGGAAGGGAAGGAGAAGGCGAGTGGAGTCGGTGAGACGGCAGCGGCAGAGGACGGCGGAGATAGGAAGCGGTTGGAGGAAGGAACGTGGCGAGGCAGTTAGGTAAAACAGGGAGGCGGTAAAGGACTCGACGGGTAAGGAGGTAAGGAAGGTATGGGCGATGAGGGAGAAGGTAAGGAGCGCGAAGAGGCGAGGGAGCGAGTGGGGGCGGCAGGGAAAGAGGAGGAGGAGATAGCAAAAAGGAAGGGAAGGAAAACCAACGCGGAAAGGCTCCGCATGGAAAGAAGCACGAGCGTGGGGGAGATAAGCGAATTGTGGAAGAGGAAGAGGGAACGGACGGAGGAAAAAGAGCAGGAGGGAGAGGAGGCTTTTCAGAAAAGCAGAAAAGTACAGAGGTCGCCAGAAGGAGGGCGACAGGAGGGGGGAGGGCTGGAGGGGATGATCGCAGCGATGAGGGAGGAGGTCAGGAGGGGATTGGCGGAAGTAAAGGCGGAAGTGCAGGGGCAAGGAAGGAAGGTCGAGGAGGAATTAGGGAGGATGAGGGGAGAGATGAAGTTGGGAGAGGAAAGATGGAGAAGAGAAAAGGAGGCGATGGAAAGGAGGATAAGGGAAGTAGAAGGGAGGATGAAGAGAGTAGGGGAGCAGGAGAAAGAGATGGAAAAAATCGGGGAGAGACTGAGAGAACTGGAGAGTGCAGAAGGAAGAAGAAAGCAGGGGGGAGGAGAGGGGGAAGAAGAGTGGTTAAGAGGAGAGAAGGGACAGACGGAGAGGAGGGTACAGGAAATGGAAAGAAAAATGGAGAGAAGGGAGAGGGAGGAAAGACGAAGGAACTTCATCATAAGGGGAGCGACGAGGGAAGGAACGACAAGGCAAGCGGTGGTGGAGGTGCTGGAGAAGATAGGAGTGGAAGGGAGAGTGGAGAGGGTGAGAGAGTTGAAGAATGGGGCAGGACGAGGAAAGGAGAGAATGATAGAAGTGAGAATGGAAGAAATAGAGGGGAAGAAGGAGGAAAAGGGAATTAAGAGGGAGGAGAGAAAGAATAGAGGACGATTTGACATGGAAGGAAAGGAGGATGCAGTGGAGACTGATAAGAATAGGGGACGAAGAGGAAAGGAGGGGGAAAAGGGTAAAGCTGGGGTACGGGAAGGTGATAATAGAGGGGGTCACGTGGTTCTGGGACGAGAGTAGGGAAGTACTGAGGGACTGGAGGGGAAAGGAAAGAGAGACGGAAGAAGGGGCGGGAAGAAGACAAGAGGAAAGGGAGGCGGTAGGGAGCAGAGAACAGCCAAAAAACGGGTAGAAAAGGGGAAAGGAAAGAGGGAAAAAAAGAAAGGAAAGGAAGGAGGGAGCTGGAAGGTGGCGTTTTGGAACGTAGCGGGTCTCACAAACAAGGACAAGGAGTTTTGGAGGGGGCTGGAGGATTAGGAGGTGGTGGTGATGGTGGAGACATGGGTAGAGGAAAAAGGATGGGATAGAATAAGAGAAAGGCTTCCTAGGGGATACACGTGGATGATACAATGGGCGAGGAAAATAAATAGAAAAGGGAGGGCAATGGGAGGGATGGTGGTAGGGGTGAGGATGGAGATGAAGGCGGAAAGAAAGGGAGAGAGGAGGGAGGAAGAGGGGATAATGCCGGTAAAGGTGGAAGCAGGGGAGGACAGATGGACCATAATTGGGGTGTATGTGAACGGGGACATAGAGAGGAAAACGGAGAAATTAAAAGGATGGATGGAAAAGCAGGAGGAAGGGTCATAATCGGAGGGGATTTCAATGCGAGGACTGGAGAAGAGGGAGGAGGAGGATGGGAGGATAAGGGGGAGGAGGAGGAAGGAAGGAAATCAAAAGACAAGACGGTAAATACGGAAGGGAGGAAATTAATCAAGGTGCTAGAGGAGACAGGGTGGGAAATATTAAATGGAAACATAGAGGGGGACGAAGACGGGGAATTCACATACACAGGGGGGAGGGGGGAGACCGTAATCGATTATGTGTTGGGGAGAATGAGAAGAGGGAAGGGGTAGAGAGCATAAGGATAGGGGATAATGTTGAGTCGGATCATCACCCAGTGATAGTGACGATGAAAAGAGGAAGGCGGGAAAGAAGAAGACAGGGGAAGGGGGAAAGGAGAGCAGGGTGTGGCAAGTGGTCGGAAAGGATGAAGGAGGAATACGGGAGAAGGATGGAGGGGGCAGAAGTGGAAGGACGAGGGGTCCAAGAAGTAGTGAAAGAAATTAAAGGGAAAATAAAGGAGGCCATGAAGGCAGGCGAGGAGGAAGTGGGCAAAGAGAGGAGAGCGATGAGGGGAGGGTGGTGGGATGAAGAAGGGGGAGATGAGGGAAGAGCTAAGGAAATGGAGGAAAGGAAAAAGCACGAAAGAGCGTTATAGAGAAAAGAAAAGAGAGTACGGAAAGTTGGGCAAGAAGAAGAAGGAGGAGGAAAGGGAAAGGAGAATAAGAGAGATAGCGGAAGCGAAGACGGAGAACAAGGTGTGGGAAGTAGTGAATAGGGGAAGAAAGAAAAGGAAAAGAGTGGAGGAGAAAATAAAAGCGGAAGAATGGAAAAGATATTTTATCGGGTTGTTGGGAGGAACGGAAGGAAGAGAGGAAACGGGGGCAGAGAGAGAGAGAGAGAGAGAGAGAGAGAGAAGAGGAGACACGGAGGAGGAATTAGGGAGAGAGGAAATAAGGAAGGCGGTAGAAAGGGTCAAGGACGGAAAAGCGATGGGAGGAGACGAAATCCCAAATGAAGCATGGAAATGGGGAGGAGAGAAGGCGATAGAGTGGGCATGGGAAATCTGCGGGAAGGTATGGAGGGGGTAAGGATGGCCAGAGGAGTGGAAGGAGGGGATAATTGTGCCAATAATAAAAAAGGGGCAAGGAACGAGGGTAGAGGAGTACAGGGGGGTGACGTTGTTGCCCTCGCTGTACAAGATTTATGCGACAGTATTGGCAAAAAGATTAGAAGAAGAAGTGGAAAGGAAAGGAGCGGTGCCACAAAACCAAACCGGCTTCAGAAGGGGAATGGGAACAATCGACAACATCTACGTCCTGAATCACGTAATAGGAAGGCAGGTGGAGAAAAGGAAGGGAATGTTGGTGGCGCTCTTCATCGACCTGAGAGCGGCCTTCGATTCAGTGGACAGGAAAGAATTGTGGAAGGCGTTAGAGAGGAGAGGAATAAGGAAAGGGCTAAGGGAAAGGATAAAAGAAATATACGAGGAGACGAAGAGCAGGGTGAAGGTAGGGGGGGGAGACAGGAGAGGAATTTTGGACGGAGAAAGGGGTAAGGCAGGGATGCCCGCTAAGCCCGCTCCTGTTCAATGTTCTGACGGCGGATCTCGAGGAGGAATTGAAAAAAGGGTAATGGGGGGGGGGATAAAGATAGGGAGGGAGAAGATTTTCTCTCTAGCGTACGCGGATGACGTGGCGGTGCTGGCAGAAAGGGAGGAGGACATGCGGAACATGATTAGGAGACTGGAGAGGTATTTCGAGGGTAAGAAGCTGGAGGTGAACGTGGGGGAGACTAAGGTGATGAGGTTCAGGAAAGGAGGGGGGAGGTTTAAGAAAAATATATGGAAATGGGGAGGGGAAGAGCTGGAAGAAGTAAGAGAATTCAAGTACCTAGGGTACATGTTCAGGAGGAACGGGGGGCCAGAGGGGCACATGGAAGACAGGGTAAGAAAGGCGGGAACAGTGATGAGGCAGGTGTGGGGAATAGGGAAAAGGGAATTTGGGAAAGACGTGGGGAGGAGGATGTGGTTGTTCGACACCTTGGTGTGGACGGTGATGGGCTACGGAGCAGAGATCTGGGGATGGGAGGAAAGAGGGGCGATGGAAGCGATGCAGGAGAGATATGGGAGGTGGGTATTGGGGCTCGACTGGGGAACACCAGGGTATTTGGTGAGGGAGGAGCTGAAAAGGGACAAGATAAGAACGAGAGCAGGTAGAAGAGCGTGGAAATATGAGGAAAAGCTAAGGAAAGGGGGAGGGAGCGAATGGGCAAGGAAGTGCTGGGAGGAGATCAGGGAAAGGGAGAGAAGAGGGGATCAAAGGAGATCGAAATGGGAGAAAGGCAGGGAGGAGTTCAGAAGGATTGGGGAGGGGAGGGAAGAAGAAGAACAGGATCAAGACGAGCAGGGGTACGAGAGGAAGGAGGAGGAGGATAGAGAGGAGCAGAAAAGGGAAAGGTGGGAAAAGATAATGGAGTCGAGATACAACAGATGGTACAAGGAGGTAAGATTGAGAGGGCTCCCAGGGTACCTAAAGGCGGGATGGGGGGAAGAGCGGTATAGGAGAGTGGCAAGATTCAGGATGGGGAACGAGATGAGAGAAGGAAGATACTGTGAGAAGGAGGAAGAGAGGGAATGCAGGATATGTGGAGAAGAGATGGAATCGTGGGAACACGTGGTGGATAGGTGCGGAGGAGGAGATGGGGAGGAAAGAGGGATAGGAGAAAGGATAATAGAGATCCTGGACGAAGAGGGCGGGGGGGAGGGATGGATGAAGAGTCTGGAAGAGAGGAGGAAGGAAAGGGAAAGGGAGGGTGGGGAGGGAGAGGGAGAGGAAGAGATGGAGTGAAAGAGGAATGGAGTGGAAGGAGGAAACGGAAGTCGGACGGCGGGGAGAAGAGAGAGAGGAGTAGCATTAAGGAAGCGAGCGAGATAAAGATAAGTAGGAGTAAGGCGGTGCGGCGCAGGCGGCGGAGAGAGAGAGAGAGAGACAGCGGCGAAATAGATGTAAGATAGGTTAAGTAGAATAAGAAAAGTGTAAGGAAGAATGTAAGGGAGGAGCGGAAACGGAGGCCTTTGTAACCCTACGGGGAACGAATAAAGCATACATACATACATACATAGTAGCTTATTTTTATTATGTATTATCTATAGGAGCTGTATTTGTTATTATATGAGGTTGTTATTTATTGATACCTATTAATAACTTGTTTAAGACTACATAAAAAAAAATTAAAAAATCAATTTTATAGAATATTCTTTGGAGTTAATCCAACTTTTATTTCTTAACATATTTTAGGTCTTATGGGCACACCTCGGCGATGTTCTGATTATCCAGATTCATAAATAATTTAAAACATTTTTTCATCGGTAGGATCTTAAATTTTAGTATTAATACTTATATATATATATAAGTATTAATACTAAAATTAATACTAAAATATATATATATATATTTTAATGTGAGAACGAATATCATCTCAACGTTAAAATTTTTTTTCTATGCATGCAATTTCTTTACTTGAATTTAATTTATCATTATTAATTCATTTTAAGTTAATAAAATTTTTACCTGATCAATAATTAATATAGAAGATGCTTATTTACCAATTACAGAAAATGTAAAAAATGTTCAAGATCATTCATTAATAATTTTATTAATAATGTTATAATTATTTAATTATATTTATGATAAAATTATTCATTGAATTATAATTATTTATATTATTTTTTCTTTATTAATTAATAATTTCAATGATAAATTTGTCCAACAAAATGAAAATATTGAAATTATTTGTACGTTGATCTCCATATTAATTTTAATTGATGTAGCGATTATTTCTTTAAACATTTTATTTTTAATAGATGGAATTTATATATCTACTCTAACAATTAAATCTTTTAGCCAACAATTATAATGATGTTATGAAGGCAAATTTTCGGAAGTGAGGCTCCTGCTAGAATCAGGCTAATTTTTTTTCTTATTTCTTTTAATGATCATAGCAGATGATACGAAGTAATATCATGTCGGCGCACGTCTCCATTCTCACATTTTTTTCTTAAAAAAAAATATTAAACAATTTGAACGTATTAACATTTTTTTATTATATTAATGTTATTTTGAAACGTTGATTCTCGTTTAATTATTTTTTAAATTTTATTTTAATAACTTTATTCAAAGAATTCAAAATTATTTTTCAAATAAATTTAAGGACAAACTTCCGAAAAGCTGTTACACCCGGTTTGGTTGAAATTTTGCACAGATGTTTCATTTAATATATAGACATCACCCAAAAATCCCCCGAAGGGATTTTTGCGCATTCCAATACTTCACGAGAAATCAAATTTTAAAGTTTATTTTTTAGCCCGCACGAGTATATCCACGGCCGATCGATAGCCCCACTCCTCCGACTTCACTGGTGGCTAGGCGTGCCGCGCTGGCCCCTGCAAGTATATCAGTACTGCAGGCGCCTGCAGTACTGATTTGGGTTACCCCGGGGTAACCCAAATCCCCCAAACAAACAAACAATACCCAAACTAATTCAATATCTCGTAAACTATTGGAATGCCCCAAAAATCCCTTTAGGGGATGACTTTATATATTAAATGGAATATATGTGCAATATTTCAGCCAAATCGGGTGTAACAGCTTTTCAGAAGTTCGCCCAAATTTTATTGTTTTAATAGAATTTATTTTATTACCTTATTTATATTAATTTCAAGAAATAATTTTATATATTTTTTTACAAGTCCCACATATATTTGAAAGATCTAGACTTTTAATTTTTTTCAATTAGTATTTTCCTCCCGTTTTGATACGGTTTAATAATTTTTCTTTAATTAAACAATACAATCTTTGCATTTGCTCATATAATCCCCCAATATTTATTTGAATACCTTTCATAGTTTTAATTGAAACAATTACAAATATTATTCGTCCTTTAACTTTATCAATTCGATTAATAGCAAATATAAGTGCAGGACATTTACTTTTAACTTTTATAAGAGAATCAGCTATTTCATCAATAATAATTTTATCATATATTATCATTTCAACCCAAACTAAATTGTTAACATTAAAATTTAAAGTTTCTATTTTGCAATCTTATGTATTTACTGTATTAAGAACGTTATACACAAAGGCAACAAGTAACGTTAAAATTATTATGAAACAATATTTCTCATATCTGTCCTTTCCGTAGAGTCATTTCCACTAATAGAGCCTGACTTTTAAAAAAGGTACATTTCTGGACGTCGCTTTGATTTATTAACGCCCTGTTTCGATACGATGTACACCACGCCACGCCACCAAATGACGCAAAAAAGACTCTCCGCTTCAACTAAATGCTCTATTCCCGTTCTTTTTATTTCAGTCGGTAAAATATTAGCAGGTAACGAATTTGTCATTCTCCATGCCCTACCTAACCCCCTCGAAAACACCCAATTATTCCCGGGGACTCTTGAGCCGAGCTGCAGGTTGACGCGCCAGCAAGAGGGGAAGCCGCTGGCGCATCGCTAGGCTGCCGAAGATACCCGATCGAGCTTCGGAGACCCTCTAATCCAGTCAAAAGTGGCTAAAGTCGAACATTTTTGCGACCGCTTAGTGAAACATGTATTACTATGTTAATCGACTCGGGCAATCCGATTTTCTACGAATTTTAACTATTAACAGTGAACAAAAGGCTTAAAAACCGAAAAATATGCATTATTTCGAGAACGAGGAAGAAATCGCAAAACAGTTTCGAAAAAAAGTTGTAGAAGTTGACAAGTTGACATCTACACGGCCGCACACATCTTTGATTCATTTTAAAAGTTGTAGGAAGCAAGATTTTTCCTCGTAGGTATACGATTTTTTTTCTTTATCTCCAATAGTTTCACCGTAAAATTGAAAAAACAAATTTCCACCAATACTATGAACGCGTGAAAAAAATGTTTTTTCGTTAAATACAAATTTTCGAAGGATATTGAAAAAAAATGTTATTGAAATTCAGCATAAATGAAAAATAAAACGTTTCAGGCCTGTCGGGGCCGAATTAGAAAGCACAAAATCATTGATAGCATTATTGGAGATTAAAACGATATAAATATTCTCAAAAAAATATGATTCATTCGGAAAAAATAAAAGGACCAATGGGTCGGAGAAGAGACTAGTCATAAAAATCATAGAGAGGGTCACTCAATTTTAGAGAATTAAAACAATGTAGAAAAGCAATCATCTTTAAAAAAAATAGTTGCCACTTTAGAAGAAAAAAAACGTTGACATTGATAATCGAACATTCTTCCATATTTTCTGACGAAAGTATGCTTTAAAATGGAAAAAAATTATATATTGACATTTGTCAATACCTCATTTAGTTCAGGAGTTCCTAGCGTTTACATGTCTCCAAAGCTTCTGAAATCGACTTTTGTTGGAAAATTATAACACCTAAGAGAGAATAGATAGAAATTAAAAAAATGGTGTGGATATTCCTTTCATGGGGTACAATTTTACAAAAAAAAATTAGCAATGGTCGGGGTCAGAGCGCGGTGGAATGGCGTGAAATGCTTCATATACTTTGTACTAGATCTGCATAATTTGCTGTTGAGACTGAATAATTTATTTGAATTGAATGAATTTCGTACATTTTCATATAATGAACTGAATAATTATGTACACGTTAATGAATCAAAATTTGAACAAATGGAAGTTTTGCAAACAATTTTAACTCTGTCAAACCTCTGTTTAAAGACTTAAGGGATCGTCTCACTTTAGGCGCCAAATAAAAGGCTATTTTCAGGAATTTTTTGATAGGTCTATATGATAAATATTGATAGGAAAGTTGTTACAGTTAATAAATACACTTTCGAAAGACATCAAAACATTTTTTATGCATATATGTAACCTTAATAAAATTTAAAAGCGTTTTTCTCGAAATAACGTTTTTCGACGGCTTGTTGATACAATCTCCGAAACTACTAAACCGATCTTTATGACATTTTAACAAAATATTCCTTACAACTATAGCTATAGCGCATATCAAGATTTTCTTCGAATTCTGATATTTACTATTTTTTTTCGAAAAATGTCCGCCATTTTGTTATTTTTGCATATACTGAACATACTGAATCTAAAACCGTTTGTTTTTTTTTGCTTTGGATGATCCATCTCTAAGATTTAATCGACAGCGTAACCTAACATTTTTAGGAAATTTTTGTAACTACCATTTTCGTCTATAAAAAGTGACTGAAATATATCAAAGAAAATTGTTAATATATTTCGAAAGTCTATTCTGTATTTTGTACGAAAAAAAATTGTTAATGTATTTCGAAAATGTATTCTGTATTTTATTCGAAAGCGTATTCTGCACGTGATTTTAATTGATTAACGCTCTGCTTCGAAAAGAGATACACCACGCCGCGCCACCAAATGGCGGCAGAAAAGACGTCCGCTCCAACAAAATCCTCTATTCCCGCTCTTTTTATTTCAGTGTACGAAATATTAGCAGGTAACGAATTTTTTTTCACTGTTAGTTAAAATTTCTAGAAATTCGGATCGCCTTGGTCGATTAACATAGGAATACATATTTCACTAATGTACGTAGCCGCAAACATTTTCGACTTTGGCCACTTTTGACTGGACTAATTGTTGGGACGCAACGAAAGCTCTTGTTTACGTTTTATTTTCCATATTTTTATTGTTATAGAAAGTTTTTTTTTACCATTTATACAGTCCGACCTCCGAATAAGAAACCAAAAGCTCCTAAGGGGAAGAGTTTTTCTTATATATCGCACACCCCCACCAGGCGCGCGCTCCGCGCTCACTACCCCTGTCTGTCTCTGTCACTCTTTTCCGCATGCGATCCTTTCAACAAGAAACTCGCTCGAACGAGTTGCAACTTAGTATTCACATCGCCCATGAAAAAACGTTTTCGACTGCGCGTGGACATTTAGCGAATTTTTGTTTTACGTTAATATAGATACTATTGAATATTATTGTGTACTACTGTATCTGAATTACTATTGACACATATATGTATCTTTTTAATTAATACAAAAAAATGTATAATAAACTTGTAGATTTTTTGTTACATTCACACACGCACACACACATACTCACGCACGCATGCACACATCAATTTACACTACAACGTTCATTCTATTTTGCCCAAATAATCTCTCCCAGGCTGGTTTCTTAACCAGAGATTCCGCGCACAAAATATTCGAGTTCGGAGGTCGAGTCGGAGTGGGGGAAGCGCTCGAGTGAGAAACTGGGGAAAGTTTCTTATTTCCGGGTTTCTTATTCGGAGATCGGACTGTATCTTGAAAAATTTTTGGCCGAATTTTCTGAGCAAAGTTTGCCAAAATGAATTAAACGAATTCACAAATATTAATTTTCGTTACGTTCCAACGATGCAAACTACAACCTGATACCCTCTCCGCGCAACGCCGAAGAACTATCGTAAATTTAATCTTGGAACGAAGAGTGAAATATCGAATAATTTTGTTAATTATGTCAGTTTTAGCAGTCAAGTACGGGGGGGGGGGCAATACAAAAATAATTTTTAAAAATAGAGACCTATTTGAAAAAAAGGTTCGTGTTTTCGACCATCATTTTTATATGCTACTCGAAAATATTAAAGGAACGGAAAATTGATTCTTTTTTTTGTGTTTTTGAAGCGCTGTATGTATGTGAAGAATGGTCGCATCGAGGTGAAAAAAAACCTTATGAATCTTCAAGTTCCTAGTTTCGAGATGCTTTGGCAAACAAATTTTGTGAGCTACGGTTATCTCCAATCATGAAAAATAGCGGAACAAAAAAATCCAAATTTTATTTTTCCAAGGCTCCACGGGCCAGGGAAATTTTTGTTTAGTTAACTCAATGTAGAGGTCAGTTAGCTTGGTTATTCAGCCTCAATTTAGTCTTTTTTGTCTCTGTAGGTCAATTTTTTGCTGAGATATCCGACTTTGAATGAAAAAAGTTCCTTTTGTCTTTGATCATCGATATCTCAGCAACCAATGATCGCAACGGGAATTAAAGGGCTGCTTTGAAAACTTGAATAAATTTCCTACCAGCCTCTCTCGTTGATTTTTGATAATTTTTTTCACCCTTATCATTAATTTGAAAAAAGGATCAAAAATGACCTTTATGCTTTCTAAGCAAATCTACCACTTCTATACACAATTAATGGAAATACTAATGTGGCCACGTTTTTTTCACTTCGATACCCCCCGCCCCAATAGCCCCGTTAATTTTCAAATAGATCCATCGAACCTTTCTTCCGGACCGATTGATCAAAGTTTTACGAAACAATTAAAAGAACAAGTGTATTGTTCCTAAGCATCGTGTAACCATCGTCAAAATGAAAAGACCAATTTTCTTCGACTTTTTCCACAACTTTGCATGAGTTTCAGCCGAATGTACTCCCAATAGCCCTGTTAATTTTGAAATAGATCCATTCAACCGTTTTTCGAGACTGATATCTCAAAGTTTTACGGAGCCGTTAAAGGAACAAGTGTATGTTCTTAAACATCGGGTAATCACCTTCAAAATTAAAAGACCATTTTTTTCGACTTTTTTCACACCTTTGCACTACTTGCTGGTTAAATTTAAGAAAAAAATTTCGAAATCTTAAAAAAATATATTTTTTTGACGTTACAAAACACTTCAGGAAACAATACTGACTTATTTTTTACAAGATTTGGCCTCTGCAAAACAAAAGTAAAAAAAAACAAACGAAAAATTATACAAAAGTAAAAGTGTACAAAACCTTTGGATTATTTTTTTGAAAAATAATTTTAATGCATTTTTTCTTCCAAAAGCAAGATCAGATTTTAAAAAGAATGTTTTTTGTAACCCTGAAAACCTACGCAGAAAATATCGGAAATTAATCGCAGACAAGTTCTCAGATCGACTAGTGAATACAGCTTGGGGGTAGCAACTTTTAATTAATGCAATTAAAGATGAGTGAAATTATGTTGCGCAAAGGCCGAATCGCGTCAAAACGCGACATCATTGTTTCCTGGAATGATTTAGAAATTAAAAAAAAAAATTTTTTTTAATTTTTCCCCTAAATTTAACAAGGAACAAAAGTCGAAGAAAATTGGTCTTTTCATTTTGATGGTGACTACCCGATGTTTGAGAACAATACATTTGTTCCTTTTAGGTAGAATGAGCGCGCGCGCTTGATTTCTATAGATTGTGTTCAAATTTTAACCAGACATTGTTCATATGATTATGCATGTTTAAGTGAAATTTCCGAACAGTCGGCTATTTAGATTTGGAGATAATGGGTTTTAAAATTGCAACTTTTAACACTGCAGGGTCTGCATTGAAATGTAGACAGAATAAATTTCTGTAAAAAAATATTTGTCCCCTATAATAAGAAGACATATGCCAACACCACAGAACAGTATTGTTCAATATTTCGAGAAAAAAATAATTATCGTGATCCTAAAGTTAAAAATGTTGTCATAACAAAATATTTGCATTATAATTATTATATTTTATTGCCACTTATTAATATTTTATATTGTCCATGTTATCTTCATCCACAAATAAAAGTGTTGGTTCATTCATAACTAATTGAAAACTTTATTCGATTAAAAAATACTTCCAAATAGAAATTTGTGTTGCAGTATTATTTTAGATATGCCGCGCAAACTTACGTCATTGGATACGTGGAACGATGCGGTGTTGCCATATACCTTCTCATTATAGGGGACAAATAATTTTTACGGAAAATTATTCTGTCTAAATTTCAATGTAGAACCTGCAGTGTTAAAAGTTGCAATTTTAAATCCTATTATCTCCCAATCTAAATAGTCGACTGTTCTGAAATTTCACTCAGACATTCATACTGGTTTGAACAATGTCTGGTTAAAATTGGAACAAAATGTATAGAAATGAAGAGCGCGTGCTCGATCTACCTTAACTGTTTTGTAAAACTTTGAACAATCAGTCCGGAAAACGGTTGCATGGATCTATATGAAAATTAACAGGCCTATTGGGAGTACATTCGGCTGGAAAAAAACGCGGCAACTTTAGTCTTTCAATTAATATGTGTAAAGTAATGGTAGATTTACTGAAAATCCATATCATGTCATTTTTCTGTTCTTTTTTTCAAATTAATGTGAAGGGTGAAAAAAAGGTCTCAAAAATCAAATTAAGGGGCTTTATTCAAGTTTTCAAAGCTGCCCTTTAATTACCCTTGCGATTATTGTTTGCTGAGATATCGATGATCAAAGACAAATAGACCGGGAGATGGTGACATACTTCGGGGATCCATTTGTATGGCATACATTTTTAATGAAAGTTCGAGGTGCAAAGAACGTAAATATTTAATTTCAAATACATATCTAAGGGTGATGGAAATTTTTTTTTTCAATTATTCATTTTTCAAATAATTAGTAACATCACTCAAGAATACTTGCAAAAATATTATTTTGCCGATGTCTGTTAATTGTACTGTAATGAGAACTTGTACGTTTCGTACAAGTTGTAGCTAAAAGACTGCTAAAAATCAATTTTATGGGTACGGCACCACTATTGCACTTCCCCATGAGTATGGAATAATTTTTCCGAAGCAAATGTTTTATTAACGCTCAAAAAATTTAAATGCCATATTGCAACAATTCCTTTCAACAATTTCTTTCGAGGTGCATTGCAGCGCGAGTGTGATAATCTTCAGCCCCATGGTCTCAGTATGGGATAATTTGTTCAGGTACAATCGTATTGGAACAAACTGAATATAATAATGCCATACTGTAATAAATCATTTCACGGTTTTTATAGTATTAGCCTCTAAATGTTTAAAAAAAACCGTTTTTCAAATATGGCAACACTTTTGCACTTCACCACAAGTATAGCAAATATATTAACAGTCTCACTGTATCATGAACTTTCCACAATTCAAGTACCATACTGTAGCAAATCGTTTTGCATCAATAAATAAATCTGCTTCTTTGCAGCAGTATAGCGGCTATTCGGAATCGTCGCAGCGGTAATCGTATTATGGGCGAAAAATACTAAATTTTTTTGTAACAATAAATCGTTTCGAACCCGTAATTAATCGGACCATTTCGATTAATCGTCCTCCGATTACGCCTCGACGACCAGCGCTATGGCCATTTTTCTTCGTTTCATTTATTAAGTTACTGGACGCCTAAAGGGTTGCCATACTGTAACAAATGGATCCCCGAAATATGACACTATCTCCCGGTCTAAAAAATTCTTTTTTCATCAAGTCGGATATCTGAGCAAAAAAATAACGTAGAGAGACAAAAAACCAAATTGAAGCTGAATGAACAAGCTAACTGACCTATACATTGGGTTAAGTGATACCAAATCCCTAGTTCGTGGAACCTTGAAAAAAAATTGATTTTTTTCTCTCGCTATTTCTTATGATTGCACAATAACCGTAATATTTTTTGCCAAAAGATTTTAGAACTAGAAACTTAAAGCTTCAAAACACTTTCTTCAAATCTTGATACAACCATTTTTCACATTGCAACAAAGCTTCAAAAAACACTAAAAAAATTGAAGCGATTTTCTGTTCCTTTAATTCTTTGGTGTAAAAAGTTATATATTTTTTACAATTTGCAATCAATCGAAAAAAAGCGCTCGTATTTGACTGTTAAACCGATCTAAGAAGGTACAGTTAAAATTTGAATTCGATTGGATTAACATAGTTCGAGTTCTGCTGCGTCTCGATGTAGACAGCATGGTTTTGAGAAAAACGGGTTTGGAGTCTACGCTTTTTAGCGCTGGAGACTCCCCTAAAAGATAGCTCGTAAACTACTTCGAAACTTTTTTCAGCTATAAACGAATATGCATAATTTTTCTTAAGTTTCCAAGGATTTTTTTAGTGTTTGCAAAATAACGATTTTTCTAAATGTATTTTGAATGCTCACGAACTTGAAAAAGGTCAAAATGTTGATAACAACAATAATGAATTGAAAAAACGTAAAAACGACTATATATCCCCTTGTAACCAAGATATTGAGTTACTTTTGCTTAATTGTGCGTCTCACGAGACCTCCGAAAATCTAAAAGAATATTTCCAGTAGCCTCAAAATAATCGAACTTGTTTGTGAGGCAAAAATGTTAAAACTTCGAAAAAAAAAACGTTTTTTATAAAAACATTCACTTTTCCGCATTGCATCTTTAATGTACACGCTAATGATTATCACGTACATTTTTATTCCCCATGTGGCCCTTCTGGATCATTTGCGGTAAGTTGGTGCCGGATGTACGTAAATTTGTAATTTCTCATAACTATATGACCCAGCTGAATAAAATATAAAGATATCTTTTACGAATAGATTCTTGTAGATGCTCGTTGAGGTTCGGAACACTAAATTCATCAATAAACAAAGAACATGCAGAAAGAGAAAAAAATGTTTTCGTTGACCGATAATTTACCGTTAAACTAACAATCATACGTGATTTTCAATAAAACCAATTCCAAAAAAGACTTCATTAAAAAACCGAGTTTTTAAAAACAATCTCTTGTGGTCGCAAAACACCATTTATTATAAGGAAAACTTTGGGGTACATTCCTGGTAACCCTAACAAACCACAAAAAAGTTGGCGACGTGCTGGCCTTCGAGAATAAAAATCAGTCGAATTTCTGTACATTCTGACTGGACTTACAGTGCGAAGCATCGAGGCCGAATTTGAGAACCGACGTAACGCGATGCCGCGTCGCAATTTTCTGGCGTGTGTCAAATGGCTTTAAAAAAAAGTCTGGAAATCTTCGGTGCAAGCCGAGATACAATGGTTACGTTCGTTTGGTTTGTAGTGTTGTTATCAAATTTTTTGAAGAATTCTCTGTCGTGAGCATTAGCAATAGTATTAAGCATAACATTCAATATTGTACAGACCCCAAACATGCCGGGCGGCGGGGTGGGGTCACTGCGTCTTACTCCGCGGCACCCCTAGCGCGGCTTAGTTAACTATTTTAATATCTTCCTTATAAATTGTCGTAGAAAGATTTTTATCAATTTCACGGATTTTTTCAGACGAATTTGAAAATAACCACTAAAATTAATATTTTACAACCACACACCAGCTTCCGTTCAAAAGTGGCTGAAAATAATAAATAATTCGGTAGTACGATTTCATTGGCAAATTTAACGCGTTAGGCCACAGTAACAGGTGTAAAATCATGTGCGAATTTAACAATTTTTTTCGCATGAAAAATTGATTCATTCAGAAAACTAATTACACATCTATTTAGTATGAATATCAAGCTGTTAGAATTTTTTTTCGATGTACAAAATGGCCAACTACTCGAAACTTTTCGAAACAGCTTTTTTCCAATTGGCGTGACAAATAAATTCAACAATTTTCACTAGATTTATTTCAAATTAAAAATTATGTTCCTAATTGCATTTCGCAGAGAAGTACGTACGGAATTTCTGATTAATCGAAAACTTTTCATTTTATGGGAATGACGAACACGCTCTGGGCCACCTCGAAATTTTAAAATCCAATTTCTCCCAAACCATCGAACCGATTGGGATGAAATTTATTGTGTGTACTCAGGACGCTTGCTCTAAGAGGAACATGCTCGGCGTTTTCCGAAATTTTGAAAAAAATTGTGCAGATTGTGTTTACCATGGGAGAAATTTCGAGCTACAATCCATTGTATTGCACTTTCACAAATTTGCCGAGCATAAGACTCTGAAGCGGTGAAAAGTACACATTTTGAGCTTTGTTTCATCGATTTTCATGAAAAAATGGCAGAGAAATTGGATTTCGAAATTTTTCACATAAATGTGACAAAAGTGTACCACCAGAGCGCAAAATCTTGACCACCGCAGTTCAGCGATTTTCTCACAGGCGGCGCAGCGGCTCGCATTGCTCGTTTTTACCGACTGCGGTCGCGTCCTTCCCAAGTATCAATATATTTTTTGACAGGTCGGAAGCAACAGCTGTAATCTCGAATGTCTGTTTCGTTTGATGATTTATTGTCGTCTCATGGTTTATAATGTTTGTTGATAAGGTGTTGTGTTTTGTGGCAGTGTGCTAACGCCATAAAAAAATGATGTTTTGCAATTTCATGCGATCGGCGACCCGGCCCTGCACAATGAGTCAGCCAATGTCTCCGAACATGATATACACAAATACTCACGGACACACACACATATATATCGAGCGATGCGATTGTATGAGCCGCTCATCAGCGAATCACGCGGCCGCAGGTTCGAATCCGAGTCGCATCAGTTTTGGCGTGAAATTTTTTTCAGACAACTAATTCGGTCGCAAGGCCGAAAGGCAGAGGGAGGGGGGATAGTCGAATAAAGAAGTTGAGGCAAGTCGGGTCACATAAAAAGGGGGAGGTCTCGGCAGAGATGCAACAAAGTAAGACATCTATATAGAATAAGGTAGTCTTCGAGGATTCGGCTTCGATCCGGCCAGTCAAGGTTATTCCAAAGTCGGTAATGGAATTACAGGATGTTTACGTTTCGGCCCTCTGATTAGGGTCCTCTTCAGAAATTTTATTTTTCTGTATATAATACGATACACATTTTATTATATAACAAAGTTTGAAAACGGTTGTAAATATGAGCGTTTATGTTCATGATTCGGTTGTCTAATTCATAAATCATATAAGTGTTAGTCATTTGGTAAATAATTAATAGGTTCAGTTTTAGTTATAATTAAGTTAATGCAATGTGAATAATGTAGTTGATTATATTATTTATTGTTTTTGGTGTGTTAATGTTTGAAATTTATGATGTGTGATATAGCGGTTTACTCAATTATTAAATAATAACGAAATGAAGTGTAAGAGATGACTAACCTCGATGTTGTTGATATTTCAAATTTTTGCTAATACTTAGAAGGTTGTGTCGAAGAACATTATTTATGGGAGTAAATAATGTTAGGTGAGAAATTACTCCATCAATAGAGATGTTATCGTTTATCGGCGATTTTGCATGTCTGTAATCGATAATTCATTATAAAGCAAAATAAAAAAGGGGAAAAAAGTTGTGTGTTATGTTGAAGAATTATTTTGTCAAAAAGTTGTGATAATTACCTATTGAGTTGTTTTTATATAAAATTTCGTTTCGCCTTCTAAGATGAGCAAAAGCTCGAAATTTACAATTTTTGTCTCTACATGTTGAGTTGTGTGGTCAACGAGGGTTCGAGAAAAACTGAGAGGTGTGTTTATTTTATGAAGTGTATTCGAGTCTCTGTGCGGTGAATCGGGGGAGGAAGATCATTTGGGCAGTGACGTGTCAAGGAAAATAAAATAGATGTGTCAAGATGGGCATATTTGAGAAAAGTGATAATGTCATTGATAAGTTAGTTTATCATGTCAGTGTATTAAATTAGTTTATAGTGTCAGTAATTTTTAAAATTGTTATGTGAGGTGAATGCTGTAAAATGTTTAAATAATTATATGATAGAATTGTAAATTGAACTTAGTTTTTGTATGTCTGTTCTAAAATTTATAGAGTTGGGGTGTGCCTTAATTTGGATCATTTCAAGGATTAATCTTTTTTTAAGCCAGTTCTCATTATTTAAGATTTTTACATTGTCAAATTGGAAATCGTGTTTTTGTTCTATTGCATGTTGTGCTAAAGCTGTGTGTATTGTGGTGGTGTGTTTTATGCTATTTTTGTGTTCTTTAATTCTGGTTTCAAGGTATCTTTTGGTTTGACCAATGTATGTGGCGTTGCAGTCGTTACAATCGATTTGGTAAACTACGTTTGATTTTCGGTTGTTGTTTATCTTGTCTTTGGTGGAGCCAATGATTGATGAAATATTGTGTTTATTGTTTGTGACTAGTGTTATGTTGTATTGTCGGAAGAGATGGATTAGTTGATGATGTATGCCTTTGGTGTAGGGAAGGTTTATTAATCTGGAGGAATCAAAATTGATGTTATTGGTTCTTTTATTGTTGATTATGGAGAGCCGATGTTTTATTATTTTTTCTGTGAAAGTGATTGGATAGCAATTTTTTGTCATTGTGTTACTGATGAGTTGTAGATTTTCATTGTGAAATGACGGATGAGATAATTTTATTGCTCGGTCAACTAGCATGTAGATTATGGCTTTTTTTTTGGGAGAGTGGGTGGTGTGAGAAGAAATTTATAAATCTGCCTGACCAGGTTGGTTTTCTGTACCAATTAGTGATAATTGAGTTTTGTTTGCGGATTAGAAGTAAATCTAGAAACGGGATTTTGTTGTCTATTTCGTTTTCGGATGTGAATTGTAATTTTGGATGGTAAGAGTTAAAGATCTTTTTAGTAGGTTCTATTTCGTGTGTTGGTAGAGCAATAATAATATCGTCGACGTATCTTTTATATAGTGGTAGTGAGAATTTTAGTTTTTCTAAACAATTTGTTTCGAGATCTATCATGACTATGTTGGATAATATTGGAGCTAAAGGTGAACCCATAGGTAATCCTGAGATTTGTTGGTAAATTGCGTCTTGGAAAGTGAAGAATGTTGAGAACATGATGTATTCTATGGCTTTAATTATTTCCTGTAAAGGAAATGTTATTGAAAATAAGTTTGCTCGTTTTTGTAGGCTTTGAATGACTAGTTGTAGTGGGATGTTGGTGTAGAGAGAAACGACGTCAAATGAGACTAATTTATGGTTAAGTGGGATTGAGATGTTGGAGAGTGAGTGTTTTAGGTGGAAGCTATCTTTAACGTGTGAATTGGTCGTGTTGATTAATTTAGAGAGTTTCGATTGTATGAATTCGGCAAGTTTATGTGTTGGACTATTTATAGATGATACTATTGGACGAAGTGGATAGTTGTTTTTGTGAATTTTGGGCAAGCAGTAGAGACGGGATAGGTTGCAATTTTCAGCTTTTAAATATTTATACTTAGTTTCATCTATGATTTTTAAAGTCTTCCATCTGGAGAGAATATTGTTGATGCCTTTTTGTAATGTATTGATGGGATTTTTGTTTGTTGCTTTGTAAATTGTGGAGTCCGCAAGTAAGTCAAGAGTTTTTGCAATGTAGTCTGATTTTTTAAGAATAACGGTTGAGTTTCCTTTGTCAGCTCGTGTTACCAAAAGTTGAGGGTTGTTTTTTAAAAATAAGGATGTGTGTTTTATGATTTGGTTTGTGTTGGAAAATGATGTTGGAATATTTATTTTGTTTAGGATCTTATTGAATCTGGTTCTAATTTCTATTTGTCTAGGTTTGTCAAGTAAAAAAGGTAGTCTTCGAGGATTCGGCTTCGATCCGGCCAGTCAAGGTTATTCCAAAGTCGGTAATGGAATTACAGGATGTTTACGTTTCGGCCCTCTGATTAGGGTCCTCTTCAGAAATTTTATTTTTCTCGATGTTGTTGATATTTCAAATTTTTGCTAATACTTAGAAGGTTGTGTCGAAGAACATTATTTATGGGAGTAAATAATGTTAGGTGAGAAATTACTCCATCAATAGAGATGTTATCGTTTATCGGCGATTTTGCATGTCTATTGAGTTGTTTTTATATAAAATTTCGTTTCGCCTTCTAAGATGAGCAAAAGCTCGAAATTTACAATTTTTGTCTCTACATGTTGAGTTGTGTGGTCAACGAGGGTTCGAGAAAAACTAAACGTAAACCGAAAACGTAAACATCCTGTAATTCCATTACCGACTTTGGAATAACCTTGACTGGCCGGATCGAAGCCGAATCCTCGAAGACTACCTTTTTCATCCACACGGCCGCACACATCTCTAACTAATCTATATAGAATATTTCACGGTGGTTAGATTTCTGGTGGGACATTGGAAGCCATGTAAACAATGAGAAAGTCGAAAGCAGTAAAGGGCTAAACGAAGGAGAAAGAAAGGAAGAAGGATAAACCGAGGAAACAGTGGGGTCGGGTAAAAGCGTAAAGGCGCGTACCCTCGAGGAAAAATACACATAAAAAAATTGATCTTATTTTTAATTGCTTATTTTTTAAGTCTTATATTTGATCTACTACATTTATTTTCACAATGTGGTGAGCATAAGCCTCTGATGCGTGAAAAAATACACATTTTGAACTTCGTTTCATCTATTTGGATGAAGAAATGGCGGAGAAATCGGATTTCGAATTTTTTATATAAGTTTGACGAAAGTGTACCTCCAAGGCACAAATGCTAGCGATTTTCTCACAGGTGGCGCAGCGGCTCAGGTTCTCCGTTCTCACCGCCTGCGCTCGCATCTTTCCGACGTAACAATAGATGTTGATAGGCTGACAGCGACGGCCATAACCTTGGACGTTTGTTCAGTGCGGTGATTTATTAGAGCTATGACTTATTACATTCACGTTGCAGCGCGCTTCCAGAAGTCACAATGGCGTCGACTCTGCAAAGACGCGCGCCCGCGACTTGGCGCATGCGCTGCACGTATATCCGCGAAGAGTAGCAAGTGCCGGTAAGCCCGCCATTACTTTTACAAACGCGTGATCTCGGAACATTGTTTCCGTCAAAACATTTCGCGATCGGCCCGAAAAATAGTGGCTAGGTGTTAAATTCGCGTGAAATTCTCAAAAAATTGTGCGTTTGATTTCGCGTTCGATTGTGCGTTTGGTGAATCGATAGTGCGTTTGGTGAATTTGGATATCCCACCGCATCTATACACCAAAGAAGAAATCAAGAAAGAAACGAAGGAAGGAAGGAAGGAAGGAAGGGAAAAAATAATTTATATTCCAGCCGCCGAAAAGGAGGAATCAACAAAAAGGTAAGAGTGCGGAAATTTATTTATCTTTATGCACAATTGCCCAATCAATCCACCATTCCGCTGAGAAGTGTCTCTCAGATACTTTCGCTGAAATCTCAGCGCAGAGTTTTATAGACTCAGCGAAATGGCAACTATCTGACGCAAGTATCTGCGCCAGATCCTTGCCTTTCCGCTGAGTCTATAAACCTCTCCGCTAAGATTTCAGCGCAAGTCTTAGCGGAGAGGTTTATAGACTCAGCGGAATGGCAAGGATCTGGCGCAGATACTTGCGTCAGATATATGCCATTCCGCTGAGTCTATAAAACTCTGTGCTGAGATTTCAGCGAAAGTATCTGAGATAGACACTTATAAGCGAGATGGTGCATTGGTAGGGAAAGTCTATCGCTGGATTCAAAGCGAAAGGCTTTTCCTATCAATGCACCATTCAGCTGACAAGTGTCTATCTCTCATACTTTCGTTGAATCTCAACGGAGAGTTTTATAGACTCAGCGGAATGGCAAATATCTGACGCAAGTATCAAGTATCAAATAAATAAATTAAATAAATTAAATTAAAAAATAAAATTGAATTTATAATTTCATTTAATTTATTTAAAAAATATTTTATTTAATTTAATCATTTATTTTAGAAATATTAAATAATTTAATTATTTTCTTATTTAATTGAATTATTAAATAAATTATTAATTAAATGGAATAAAATTTGATTTAAAAAGAAATTTAAAAAAAAATTGATTTAATAATTTCATTTAATTTATTTAAAAAATATTTTATTTAATTTAATCATTTATTTTAATAGTAGTAAATAATTGACTTATTTTCTTATTTAATTCATTATATTATTAATGAGTTAAATTCAAATAAATAAATTAAATTTATTAAATTAAATAATTAAATCTATTAAAAAATAAAATTGAATTTATAATTTCATTTAATTTATTTAAAAAATATTTTATTTAATTTAATCATTTATTTCAATAATAGTAAACAATTGAATTATTTTCTTATTTAATTCAATATATTATTAACGACTTAAATTCAAATAAATAAATTAAATTTATTAAATTAAATAATGAAATGAATTAAAAAATAAAATTGAATTTATAATTACATTTAATTTATTTAAAAAAATATTTAATTTAATTGAATCATTTATTTTAATAATATCAAATAATTAAATTATTTTCTTATTTAATTAAATTATATTGGTTATTTTTTTCTCCGTACAAAAAATTAAATATCCCAGCGAAAAAAAAGCGAAAGAAACCCGTGAATTTCTCGATAAAAAAAACATCACAATCAAGCGAAAAAAAATCGGGCGAAAAAAAAAACAAAACTAAAAGTCGCAGTACCCATTTAAAAAATCTCACTGAACGGCGAGATCGCTATTATTCGAAGTCCGGCGCGCGAGTTTACGAAGTCCAAAAAATCCTAATAAAGCAACATTTCCAAAATGACGTTACCGGCTAACAAAAAAAAATCAAAAAAGTAAAACGAAAATGCAAAATACAACTAGCTTTTTCCTCTTCGAAACCGCGTTTGATAAATCAGTTCAATAAATTTTTCCCCAGGATATTCAATTTGACGTCCGGAAGGAAAAATTAAAGGATGCCTAATAGGGATTTGATGAAGGCTGTATAAATATATACAGGGTGGATCAGTAACTATTAGCACGTTTAAACGTAATAATTTATGACGCTGAAGCTGGCAGACAGACCTAGCAGACGCGCGCCGCCCGAACCCAGTACATTTTTATCGTGGCTGTACGCGCTCGGGTCGCAGCGTAGCGAGGCAGCATAGGGCCTACCCCCACCACTTAGCCGCTCGTGAATGAGCCACATATATCCGTCTGGCGGAAATAATGTTTTTTTTTGCTTAACAACAACCGTCACGGGGATGAATCATGGGTCCATCGTTTCGTCTATTCATATAGATTAAGCATGTAAATCGTCAAGTCGCAATTGTCATGCGTGTTGACGACAGACGACTTTAAACAAAAATTTTGTTCGAGTACGGAGACTCGAATGGCGGATAACTTTTTTTTATTCTTAATTAACAAAAGCCGTCACCGGGATGAAACATGGGGGGATCGATTCGGCGAAGTATATAGAATGAGCACGTAAATAGAAAAAGTCGCTAGTGTCATGCGTGTTAGCAGCAGACGGCCTTTTTTGAGATTTTTCGTGCGAGTAAGGAGGCGCGATTCGCGAATAACAATTTTTTAATTAACTTAACAAAGTCGGCCACGGGATAAATCATAGGTCAATCGATTCGTCTCATTATAAACAATAAGCAGGTGAATTTAAAAAGTAGCTGCTGTCATGCAGGTTGGCAGCATACGACCTTTTGTAAATTTAATCGTGCGAGTAAGGAGGCGCGATTCGCGAATAACAATTTTTTAATTAACTTAACAAAGTCGGCCACGGGACAAATCATAGGTCAATCGATTCGTCTCATTATAAACAATGAGCAGCTGAATTAAAAAAGTGGCTGCTGTCATGCAGGTTGGCAGCAGACGACCTTTTGTGAATTTAATCGTGCGAGTAAGGAGGCGCGATTCGCGAATAACAGTTTTTTAATTAACTTAACAAAGTCGGCCACGGGACAAATCATAGGTAAATCGATTCGTCTCATTATAAACAATGAGCAGCTGAATTAAAAAAGTGGCCGCTGTCATGCAGGTTGGCAGCAGACGACCTTTTGTGAATGAAATCGTGTGAGTAAGGAGGCGCAATTCGCGAATAACCATTTTTTAATTAACTTAACAAAGTCGGCCACGGGATAAACCATAGGTCAATTGATTCGTCTCATTATAAACAATGGGCAACTGGAATTTAATCGTGCGAGTAAGGAGCCGCGATTCGCGAATAACAATTTTTTAATTAACTTAACAAAGTCGGCCACGGGATAAATCATAGGTCAATCGATTCGTCTCATTATAAACAATGAGCAGCTAAATTTAAAAAGTAGCGGCTGTCATGCAGGTTGGCAGCAGACGACCTTTTGTGAATTTAATCGTGCGAGTAAGGAGGCGCGATTCGCCAATAACAATTTTTTAATTGACTTAACAAAGTCGGCCACGGGATAAACCATAGGTCAATCGATTCGTCTCATTATAAACAATGAGCAGCTGAATTTAAAAAGTTGCTGCTGTCATGCAGGTTGGCAGCAGACGACCTTTTGTGAATTTAATCGTGCGGCCAGCACGACTCTTTTCGCGAAAAACAATTTATTTTTGTTAATGAACAAATGCTGTCACCGGGATGAAACATAGGGGGATCGATTCGGCTAATTATTTAGAGTTAGTACGTAAATAGAAAAAGTCCTACTGTAATGCGGGTTGGCAGCAGAAGACCCTTTTTGAGATTTTTCGTGCGAGTAAGGGGGCGCGATTCGCGAGTAACAATCTTTCAATTACTTTTAAAAAGTCGTCGCCGGGATAAAATATAGGTCAATCGATTTGTCTTATTATAAAGAATAAACAGCTAGATCGAAAAAGTAGCTGCTGTCATACAGGTTGGTAGCAGACGGCCATTTATAAGTTCTATGGTAGGAGCAGCGCGGCTCGGTTGAGGGAGAACTATTTTTTTCTGGTTAACTCATCAAAACCGTCTCCAGGACAAGTCATAGGTCGATCGATTCGTCTTGGCATAGCGAATTAAGCATAAATAGCGAAAAGTCGCTATTTTTATGCATGCTCGTAGCAGACGGCCTTTAACGAATTTCATCGTAAGGGTAGCGAGGTCCACATCACGAATAACAATTCTTTTAATTAACAAAAGCTGTCACCGGGAGAAATAATAGATGGATCGATTCGTTTGGGCATAACGAACTAGGCATAAAAATCGCCAAGTCGCTCTTGTCGTGCGTGCTAACAGCACATAGACACATTATTTTTATCATGTGGGTAGAGGTCCGCTTCGCGGTGACTATTTTTTTTGTTAACTAACAAAAGCCGTCATCGGGCGAAATCATAGATGGATCGATTCTTCGGGGCCTAACGAACTAGGCATAAAAATCGCCAAGTCGCTATTGTCATGCGTGCTCACAGCACAAAGACTTACATGATTTTTATCATGCGGGTAGAGATCCGCTTCGCGGATAACTTTTTTTTTGTGAACTAACAAAAGCCGTCACCTGGAGAAATCATAGATGGATCGATTCGTCTCGGTATTACGAACTAGGCATTCGCGAATCGCGCCTCCTTACTCGCACGATTAAATTCACAAAAGGTCGTCTGCTGCCAACCTGCATGACAGCAGCTACTTTTTAAATTCAACTGCCCATTGTTTATAATGAGACGAATCGATTGACCTATGGTTTATCCCGTGGCCGACTTTGTTAAGTTAATTAAAAAATTGTTATTCGCGAATCGCACCTCCTTACTCGCACGAAAAATCTCAAAAAAGGCCGTCTGCGGCTAATACGCATGACAGTAGCGACTTTTTCTATTTACGTGCTTATTTTATATACTCCGCCGAATCGATCCCCCTATGTTTCATCCCGGTGACGGCATTTGTTCATTAACAATAATAAATTGTTTTTCGCGAAAAGAGTCGTGCTGGCCGCACGATTAATATCACAAAAGGTCGTCTACTGCTAACCAGCACGACAGCTGCTACTTTTTAAATCCAGCTGCTTATTGTCTATAATGAGACGAATCGATTGACCTATGATTGATCCCGGGGCCGACTTTGTTAAGTTAATAAAAAAATTGTTATTCGCGAATCGCGCCTCCTTACGCGCACGAAAAATCTAAAAAAGGCCGTCTGCTGCTAACACGCATGACAGTAGAGACTTTTTCTATTTACGTGCTCATTCTATATACTTCGCCGAATCGATCCCCCCATGTTTCATCCCGGTGACGGCTTTTGTTAATTAAGAATAAAAAAAGTTATCCGCCATTCGGGTCTCCGTACTCGAACAAAATTTTTGTTTAAAGTCGTCTGCCGTCAACACGCATGACAATTGCGACTTGACGATTTACATGCTTAATCTATATGAATAGACGAAACGATCGACCCATGATTCATCCCCGTGACGGTTCTTGTTAAGCAAAAAAAACATTATTTCCGCCAGACGGATATATGCGGCTCATTCACGAGCGGCTAAGTGGTGGGGGTAGGCCCTATGCTGCCTCGCTACGCTGCGACCCGAGCGCGTACAGCCACGATAAAAATGTACTGGGTTCGGGCGGCGCGCGTCTGCTAGGTCTGTCTGCCAGCTTCAGCGTCATCATAATTTTATTTACTACCGAAACTGTAAGTATTATTGCCTCTCTGTACTTCCTACGACCTTCGATGACCTCGTGTCATAGGTCGTTTAACTCGTTTTAAGCTCCTCTATCATGATGCGGACAAAAAACCATACCGATCCATTTTTTAAAATGGAGTCGACCTTGAAATGTCCGAACTACTTCCGGCTGCAAAAAAACTATTATCGCTATCGGATGGCCCCTTTCGTACTGTGCTATTTCATTTCGACAAATATTTCTGTGAACCTTATAGTTTCGAAGATATCCAAGGTGCTAATAGTTATTGATCCACCCTGTATATATATATATATATATATATATATATATATATATATATATACAGGGTGATTCAGTTCAGGTCGTGCATCCGGCAACTACCGATGCTGGACGATGTTCGGAACGAAGCTACTTAGCCGAATTTTTTAATTCGCAATAGCTTTTAAATAGAAAGCAATAGAATTCTGGAATTCTAGGCCAATCAGAATCGCCGTTACATGCGTGTTGGGCGACGCCTCAGTGTCGGGTTATCAAGGCACCGATTCTAAACATTTGAAAAAGTGGCAGAGTTCAGACGGAATTTCGTATCGCGAACGCGAAAGTTCTTTTGTTCGAACCGAAGTTTGCTGTCCTTCTCTATCAAATGATGAAGCAACGAGTGATCGGCGTTTGTCACATGTGCAATGAATTATGCTGTAACGTCCAGTTCTTTTATTAAAACAATATTTTTATCCAAACATACGTAGATTTTAGGTTCTCGGATAATTCGAATGGGATAAATAAGTCATATGATGTAACGCTCGGTCCCGGCGATATATTTGATGAACTGCCACCGCCGAATAAACCTTCGTGAACAATTTAAAAAAAAACGCATCTAGAAATGTAGAGGGCGCATTGCTCAGCTTTAAATGTTTCAGAGAGTTGAAAATAATTACTCGACAAAATAGGAGGGAAAGGTTTTGCTGATCGCAACGCAAATTAAAAATGCAGAAAAAATACACAGAAAAAAGTTGGCTACTAACGGATAATGGGAAAAAAGGAATTGAAAAAGACTCGGAAGTTAAATGGAATACCCTCTGCAGTCATAGATCATTGCGCAAAACATTGGCTTCATTTCGTTACGTAGCCGAGTGCAATGGTAGCTGTTCGGAAGCGCTCTTTTGAGCTTTGAGCCGACCACTGTAAATATGATTCCCATAAACAGACGTGAAACATTATTTGAACGAATGGTCTTGCATATTGGATTCGTCTCGACACTGGAAAAAAATTATTGTATGCGTATTTATCAAACTTAAAGAAAAATTAAAGTCGGATCTCATGGAAATCTCCGTTTGGATCAATATTTTTTACAGTTGGGAATAAATACAAGTGCGAATGCAAGTGGTCTCGTTGTGGAACAATCTCTACAATCAGAAAACATTCAGCAAGACATCGGTTTCATTTCTTTTCATAGTCCACTGCAGCAATAGTAGTTCTGAAACGATATTCTCGATATCGAGGGAGGTAAAATTTTAGAATCATGCATAGGAAACGAGTCCAAACAATGTGAACCTTTTGAGGTTGATGATGCATCTCGATCCGATAAAAAAACGGTTGAAACAGGCGTATTAATCAACGTTAAATCTCATGTGAATTTCTCGTCGAATCGACGACTTTCAAATCAGGAACCGAATCCGAGTCTGCATGCAAGTGGTTCTGTTGTTGAATAATGACTACAAACTGAGAACGTCGCGGCGAGCATCGGATTCGTTCACGTTCATAGTCCACGGCAGCAGTAGCAGTCCTCAACGGCTATTTTCGTGGCGAGAGTGAAACATTTAAAAAAACCACCCACTGGGAACGAGTCCGAAAAGTCTAAAGGTTATTTCGATAATGAAACACAAAACAGAATTTGAATAGACCGTTTTACATGTTGGATTCGTCTCGATTCGATCAAAAACAAACGGTCGAAACAGGCGTATTTATCAACGTTGAATCTCATGTGAATTTTCGTCCGAATCGACGACTTTTAAATCGGGAAACGAATCCGAGTCTGCATGCACGTGTTTCTGTTGTGGAATAATCCCGACAAACTGAGAACGCCGCGCCGAGCATCGGATTCGTTCAGGATCATAGTCCACAGCAGCAATAGTAGTCCTCAACGGCTATTTTCGTGCTGAGGGTGAAACATTTTTAAAAATCATCTTCTGGGAACGAATCCGAACAGTGTCAAGGTTATTTCGATAACGAAACACAAAACAGAATTTGAATGGACCATTTTACATATTGTATTTGTCTCGATTCGATAAAAAACAAACGGTTGAAACAGGCGAATTTATCAACGTCGAATCTCATGTGAATTTTCGTTCGAATCGATGACTTTTAAATCGGGAAACGAATCCGAGTCTGAATGCAAGTGTTTATGTTGTGGAATAATCCCTACAAACTGTGAACGCCGCGCCGAGCATCGGATTCGTTCACTTTCATAGTCCACAGCAGCAGTAGTAGTCCTCAATGGCTATTTTCGTGCCGAGGGTGATACATTTTTTAAAAACCACCCACTGGGAACGAATCCGAAAAGTCTCAAGGTTCTTTCGATAATGAAACACAAAACACAATTTGAATGGACCGTTTTTCGTAGTGTATTCGTCTCGATTCGATAAAAAAACGGATGAAACAGGCGTATTTGTCAACGTCGAATCTCATGTGAATTTCGGTTCGAAACGACGACTTTTATATCGGGAAACGAATCCGAGTATGCATGCAAGTACTTTTCGAGCATGCGAGCATCGAATTCGTTCACGTTCATAGTCCACAGCAGCAGTAGTACTCCTCAACGGCTATTTTCGTGCCAAGAGTGAAACATTTCAAAAAATAACCCACTGGGAACGAGTCCGAAAAGTCTGAAGGATATTGCGATAATCAAACACAAAACAGAATTCGAATGGACCGTTTTACATATTGGATTCGTCTCGATTCGATAAAAAAACAAACGGCTGAAACAGGTGTATTTATCAACGTCGAATGTCATGTCAATTTCCTTTCGAATAGACAACTTTTAAATCGGGAAACGAATCCGAGTCTGCATGCAAGTGTTTCTGTTAAGGAATAATCCCTACAAACTGAGAACTCCGCGCCGAGCATCGGATTCGTTCACGTTCATAGTCCACAGCAGCAGTAGTAGTCCTCAACGGCTTTTTTCGTGCCGAGGGTGAAACATTTTTTAAAATCACCTTCTGAGAACGAATCCGAAAAGCCCCAAGGTTATTTCGATAATAAAACAAAACAGAATTTGAATAGACCGTTTTCATTTTGGATTCATCTCGGTCCGATAAAAAACATACACCTGAAACAGGCGTATTTATCAACGTCGAATCTCATGTGAATTTTTGTTCGAATCGACGACTTTTAAATCGGTAAACGAATCCAAGTCTCCATGCAAGTGTTTCTGTTGTGCAATAATCCCTACAAACTGAGAACGCAGCGCCGAGGATCGGATTCGTTCACGTTCATAGTCCACAGCAGCAGTAGTAGTCCTCAATGGCTATTTTCGTGCCGAGGTGATACATTTTTTTAAAATTACCCACTGGGAACGATTCCGAACAGTCTCAAGGTTATTTCGATAATAACACAAAACAGCATTTGAGTAGACCGTTTTCATTTTGGATTCATCTCGGTCCGATAAAAAAAGCGGTTGAAACAGGCGTATTGACCAACGTCGAATCTCATGTGAATTTCTGTTCGAATCGACGACTTTTTAATCGGGAAGCGAATCCGAGTATGCATGGAAGTGTTTTTGTTGAGGAATAATCCCTACAAACTGACAACGCCGCGTCGAGCATCGGATTCGTTCACGTTCATAGTCCACGGCAGCAGTAGTAGTCCGCAACGGCTTTGATCGTGCCGAGGGTGAAACATTTTAAAAAATCACCCACTGGGAATGAATCCGAAAAGTCTCAAGGTTATTTCGATAATGAAACACAAAATAGATTCGTCTCGATCCAATAAAAAACATACAGTTGAAACAGGCGTATTTATCATCGTCGAATCTCGTTGGAATTTTCGTTCGAATCGACGACTTTTAAATCGGGAAACGAATCCGAGTCTGCATGCATGTGTTTCTGTTGTGGAATAATCCCTACAAACTGGGAACGCCGCGCCAAGCATCGGATTCGTTCACGTACATAGTCCACAGCAGCAGTAGTAATCCTCAACGGCTATTTTCGTGCCGAGGGTGATGAATTTTAGAAAATTACCCACTGGGAACGATTCCGAACAATCTCAAGGTCATTTCGATAATTAAACACAAAGCAGAATTTGAATAGACCGTTTTACATATTGGATTTGTCTCGATTCGATAAAAAAAACGGTTGGAACAGGCGTATTTATCCACGTCGAATCTCATGTGAATTGTCGTTCGAATCGATGACTTTTAAATCGGGAAACGAACCCGAGTCTGCATGAAAGTGTTTCTGTTGAGGAATAATTCATACAAACTGTGAACGCCGCGCCGAGCATCGGATTCGTTCACGCTCATAGTCCACAGCAGCAGTAGTAGTCCTCAACGGCTATTTTCATGCTGAGGGTGATACATTTTTTAAAATTACCCACTGGGAACGATTCCGAACAGTCTCAAGGTTATTTCGATAATGAAACAAAACAGAATTTGAATAAACCGTTTTCATTTTGGATCCATCTCGGTCCGATAAAAAAAAGCGGTTGAATCAGGCGTATTTATCAACGTCGAATCTCATGTGAATTTCTGTTCGAATCGACGACTTTTAAATCGGGAAACGAATCCGAGTATGCATGCAAGTGTTTTTGTTGTGAAATAATCCCTACAAACTGAGAACGCCGCGTCGAGCATCGGATTCGTTCACGTTCATAGTCCACAGCAGCAGTAGTTGTCGTCAACGGCGATTTTCGTGCCGAGGGTGTTACATTTTAAAAAATCACCTTCTGGACACGAATCCGAACAGTCTCAAGGTTATTTCGATAATGAAACACAAAACAGAATTTGAATGGATCGGTTTTCATATTGGATTCGTCTCGGTCCGATAAAAAAAGCGTTTGAAACAGGCGTATTTATCAACGTCGAATCTCATGTGAATTTTCGTTCGAATCGACGACTTTTAAATCAGGAAACGAATCCGAGTATGCATGCAAGTGTTTTTGTTGTGAAATAACCCCTACAAACTGAGAACGCCGCGTCGAGCATCGGATTCGTTCACGTTCATAGTCCACAGCAGCAGTAGTAGTCCTCAATGGCTATTTTCGTGCCGAGGTGATACTTTTTTCAAAAATCACCTTCTGGGAACGAATCCGAACAGTCTCAAGGTTATTTCGATAATGAAATACAAAACATAATTTGAATGGACCGTTTTTCGTATTGGATTCGTCTCGATCCGATAAAAAAAACCGGTGGAAACAGGCGTATTTATCAACGTCGAATCTCATGTGAATTTCGGTTTGAATCGACGACTTTTAAATCGGGAAACGAATCCGAGTATGCATGCAAGTGTTTTTGTTATGGAATAACCCCTACAAACTGAGAATGCCGCGCCGAGCATCGGATTCGTTCACGTTCATAGTCCACACCAGCAGTAGTAGTCCTCAACGGCTTTTTTCGTGCCGAGGGTGAAACATTTTTTAAAATCACCTTCTGTGGACGAATCCGAACACTCTCATGGTTATTTCGATAATGAAACACAAAACTGAATTTGAATGGACCGGTTTTCATATTGGATTCGTCTCGATCCGATAAAAAAACATACAGTTGAAACAGGCGTATTTATCAACGTCGAATCTCATGTGAATTTTTGTTCGAATCGACGACTTTTCAATCGGGAAACGAATCCGAGTCTCCATGCAAGTGTTTCTGTTGTGCAATAATCCTTACAAACTGAGAACGCCGCGCCGAGGATCGGATTCGTTCACGTTCATAGTCCACAGTAGCAGTAGTAGTCCTCAATGGCTATTTTCGTGCCGAGGTGATACATTTTTAAAAAATCACCTTCTGAGAATGAATCCGAACAGTCTCAAGGTTATTTCGATAAGGAAATACAAAACATAATTTGAATGGACCGCTTTTCGTATTGGATTCGCCTCAATCCGATTTAAAAAAAAACCGGTTGAAACAGGCGTATTTATCAACGTCGAATCTCATGTGAATTTCTGTTCGAATCGACGACTTTTAAATCGGGAAACGAATCCGAGTATGCATGCAAGTGTTTTTGTTATAGGATAATCCCTACAAACTGAGAATGCCGCGCCGAGCATCGGATTCGTTCACGTTCATAGTCCACACCAGCAGTAGTAGTCCTCAACGGCTATTTTCGTGCCGAGAGTTAAACATTTTAAAAAATCACTCACTGGGAACGAGTCCAAACAGTCTCAAGGTTATTTCGATAATTAAACACAAAACAGAATTTGAATGGACCGTTTTACATATTGCATTTGTCTCGATTCGATAAAAAACAAACGGTTGAAACAGGCGTATTTATCAACGTCGAATCTCATGTGAATTTATTTTCGAATCGACGACTTTTAAACCGGGAAACGAATCCGAGTTTGCATGCAAGTGTTTCTGTTAAGGAATAATCCCTACAAACTGAGAACGACGCGCCGAGCATCGGATTCGTTCACATTCATAGTCCACAGCAGCAGTAGTAGCAGTAGTAGTCAACGGCTTTTTTCGTGCCGAGGCCGAAACATTCTTTAAAATCACCTTCTGGGGACGAATCCGAACAGTCTTAAGGTTATTTCGACAATGAAATACAAAACAGTATTTGAATGAACCGTTTTTCGTATTGGATTCGTCTCGGTCCGATTTTGAAAAAACGGTTGAAACAGGCGTATTTATCAACGTCGAATCTCATGTGAATTTTCGTTGGAATCGACGACTATTAAATCGGGTAACGAATCCGAGTCTGCATGCAAGTGTTTCTGTTGTGGAATAATCCCTACAAACTGAGAACGCCATGTCGAGCATCGGATTCGTTCACGTTCATAGTCCACGGCAGCAATTGTAGTCCTCAACGGCTTTGATCGTGCCGAGGGTGAAACATTTTAAAAAATCACCCACTGGGAACCAGTCCGAAAAGTCTCAAGGTTATTTCGATAATGATACACAAAATAGATTCGTCTCGATCCGATAAAAAACATACAGTTGAAACAGGCGTATTTATCAACGTCGAATCTCGTTGGAATTTTCGTTCGAATCGACGACTTTTAAATCGGGAAACGAATCCGAGTCTGCCTGCATGTGTTTCTGTTGGGGAATAATCCCTACAAACTGGGAACGCCGCGCCAAGCATCGGATTCGTTCACGTTTATAGTCCACAGCAGCTGTAGTAGTCCTCAACGGCTATTTTCGTGCCGAGGGTGATACATTTTTAAAAATTACCCACTGGGAACGATTCCGAACAGTCTCAAGGTTATTTCGATAATTAAACACAAAACAGAATTTGAATGGACCGTTTTACATATTGCATTTGTCTCGATTCGATAAAAAACAAACGGTTGAAACAGCCGTATTTATCAACGTCGAATCTCATGTGAATTTATTTTCGAATCGACAACTTTTAAACCGGGAAACGAATCCGAGTATGCATGCAAGTGTTTTTGTTATGGAATAATCCCTACAAACTGAGAATGCCGCGCCGAGCATCGGATTCGTTCACGTTCATAGCCGTTGAGGACTACTACTGCTGCCGTCGACTATGATCGTGAACGAATCCGATGCTCGACGCGGCATTGTCAGTTTGTAGGGAACCTCAACAAAAACACTTGCATGCATACTCGGATTCGCTTCCCGATTTAAAAGTCGTCGATTCGAACTGAAATTCACATGATATTCGACGTTGATAAATACGCCGATAAATATTTCAACCGCTTTTTTTATCGGACCGAGACGAATCCAATATGAAAACCGATCATTTCAAATTCTGTTTTGTGTTTCATTATCGAAATAACCTTGAGACTGTTCGGATTCGTTTCCAGAAGGTGATTTTTTCAAATGTAACACCCTCGGCACGAAACTAGCCGTTGAGGACTACTACCGCTGCTGTCGACTATGAACGTGAACGAATCCGATGCTCGACGCGGCGTTCTCAGTTTGTATGGATTATTCCACAACAAAAACACTAGCATGCATACTCGGATTCGTTTCCCGATTTAAAAGTTGTCGATTCGAACAGAAATTCATATGAGATTTGACGTTGATAAATACGCCTGTGACAACCGCTTTTTTTTCTCTGACCGAGATGAATCCAAAATGAAACCGGTTTATTCAAATTCTGTTTTGATTCATTATGGAAATAACCTTGAGACTGTTCGAATTCGTCCACAGAAAGTGATTTTAAAAAATGTTTCACCCTCGGCACGAAAAAAGCCGTTGAGGACTACTACTGCTGCTGTGGACTATGAACGTGAACGAATCCGATGCTCGGCGCGGCGTTCTCAGTTTGTAGGGATTATTCCTTAACAGAAACACTTGCACGCAGACTCGGATTCGTTTCCCGATTTAAAAGTCGTCGATTCGAAAATAAATTCACATGAGATTCGACATTGATAAATACGCCTGTTTCAACCGTTTGTTTTTTATCGAATCGAGACGAATCCAATATGTAAAACGGTCCATTCAAATTCTGTTTTGTGTTTAATTATCGAAATAACCTTGAGATGCTTCGGACTCGTTCCCAGTGAGTGATTTTTTAAAATGTTTCACTCTCGGCACGAAAATAGCCGTTGAGGACTACTACTGCTGGTGTGGACTATGAACGTGAACGAATCCGATGCTCGGCGCGGCATTCTTAGTTTGTAGGGATTATTCCATAACAAAAACACTTGCATGCATACTCGGATTCGTTTCCCGATTTAAAAGTCATCGATTCGAACGAAAATTCACATGAGATTCGGCGTTGATAAATACGCCTGTTTCAACCGTTTGTTTTTTATCGAATCGAGACAAATTCAATAGTAAAACGGTCCATTCAGATTCTGTTTTGTGTTCAATTATCGAAATAACCTTGAGACTGTTCGGAATCGTTCCCAGTGGGTAATTTTTATAAATGTGTCACCCTCGGCACGAAAATAGCCGTTGAGGACTACTACTGCTGCCGTGGACAATGAGATTTGACGTTGATAAATACGCCTGTTACAACCGCTTTTTTTATCGGACCGAGATGAATCCAAAATGAAAACGGTTTATTCAAATTCTGTTTTGTTTCATTATCGAAATAACCTTGAGACTGTTCGGAATCGTTCCCAGTGGGTAATTTTTTAAAATATATCACACTCGGCATGAAAATAGCCGTTGAGGACTACTACTGCTGCTGTGGACTATGAACGTGAACGAATCCGATGCCTGGCGCGGCGTTCCCAGTATGTAGGGATTATTCCACAACAGAAACACATGCATGCAGACTCGGATTCGTTTCCCGATTTAAAAGTCGTCGATTCGAACAGAAATTCACATGAGATTCGACGTTGATAAATACGCCTGTTTCAACCGGTTTTTTTTATCGGATCGAGACGAATCCAATATGAAAACCGATCCATTCAAATTTTGTTTTGTGTTTCATTATCGAAATAACCTTGAGACTGTTCGGATTCGTTTCCAGAAGGTGATTTTTTAAAATGTAACACCCTCGGCACGAAAATCGCCGTTGAGGACTACTACTGCTGCCGTGGACTATGAACGTGAACGAATCCGATGCTCGCCGCGACGTTCTCAGTTTATAGGGATTATTCCACAACAGAACCACTTGCATGCAGACTCGGATCCGTTTCCTGATTTGAAAGTCATCGATTCGACGAGAAATTCAGATGAGATTTAACGTTGATTAATACGCCTGTTTCAACCGTTTTTTTATCGGCTCGAGACGCATCATCAACCTCAAAAGGTTCTCATTGTTTGGATTCGTTTCCTATGCATGATTCTAAAATTTTACCCCCCTCGATATCGAGAATATCGTTTCAGAACTACTACTGCTGCAGTGGACTATGAAAAGAAATGAAACCAATGTCTTGCTGAATGTTTTCTGATTGTAGAGATTGTTCCACAACGAGACCACTTGCATTCGCACTTGTATTTATTCCCAACTGTAAAAAATATTGATCCAAACGGAGATTTCCATGAGATCCGACTTTAATTTTTCTTTAAGTTTGATAAATACGCATACAATAATTTTTTTCCAGTGTCGAGACGAACCTAATATGCAAGACCATTCGTTCAAATAATGTTTCACGTCTGTTTATGGGAATCATATTTACAGTGGTCGGCTCAAAGCTCAAAAGAGCGCTTCCGAACAGCTACCATTGCACTCGGCTACGTAACGAAATGAAGCCAATGTTTTGCGCAATGATCTATGATTGCAGAGGGTATTCCATTTAACTTCCGAGTCTTTTTCAATTCCTTTTTTCCCATTATCCGTTAGTAGCCAACTTTTTTCTGTGTATTTTTTCTGCATTTTTAATTTGCGTTGCGATCAGCAAAACCTTTCCCTCCTATTTTGTCGAGTAATTATTTTCAACTCTCTGAAACATTTAAAGCTGAGCAATGCGCACTCTACATTTCTAGATGCGTTTTTTTTAAATTGTTCACGAAATTTTAATCGGCGGTCGCAGTTCATCAAATATATCGCCGGGACCGAGCGTTACATCATATGACTTATTTATCCCATTCGAATTATCCGAGAACCTAAAATCTACGTATGTTTGGATAAAAATATTGTTTTAATAAAAGAACTGGACGTTACAGCATAATTCATTGCACATGTGACAGACGCCGATCACTCGTTGCTTCATCATTTGATAGAGAAGGACAGCAAACTTCGGTTCGAACAAAAGAACTTTCGCGTTCGCGATACGAAATTCCGTCTGAACTCTGCCACTTTTTCAAATGTTTAGAATCGGTGCCTTGATAACCCGACACTGATGCGTCGCCCAACGCGTACGTAATGGCGATTCTGATTGGCCTAGAATTCCAGAATTCTATTGCTTTCCATTTAAAAGCTATTGCGAATTAAAAAATTCGGCTAAGTAGCTTCGTTCCGAACATCGTCCAGCATCGGTAGTTGCCGGATGCACGACCTGAACTGAATCACCCTGTATATATATATATTGTGACGGTTCAGTTTCCCTGGTAAGCCATCATCACGCCGAATATGATAGAATATACCCGTTTACCGGACTCTAGCATATTCTGGCCGGTGTTCAGAGCGACCGGCCATGCCGCCGGCCGGGGTGGTCACTCGCGCCAAGATTCGGGGCAGGCACGCGACACCTCGCAATGGGCTCCGCCCAGCGCGAGGAGCCAGGCCACCGCGGATTCACGGGAGGCCCGCCTATACTCGCACATATCCCGGCACCTGTGGCCCTGCCACTCCCATCCATCTAAGAGCACGACCCAAATTCTTCGTAACACCTCTTCACGCCGAATGCGTGCCTGATATCCTCGAGAGATACTGGCGGATATAGTCTATCCCTCGAAAGAACTACAGGAGGGAAATGTCCTCAAAATCACAAACGCTGCCACCCCACCATCGCAGTGTTCCTCGGCGGCACAATTTCCCACCTAGCCCTCCGGATCCGCAAGAGAAATGGAATTTCTCCTGACGGGCCTGGGGCTATTTAAGGGCGTGCACGAGGCCGGAGCGGCACTCTGTCGCAAATTCATTATATTACGTGGAGTCATCAGTATCCGAAACCTCGGATCACCGGATGGAGGCCATGCTGCCGTCGCCCTGGTCCCATCCTCGAACAACCTCAGCTTCGGGATAGATACTCTATTTCCTTGGGAAGCCCCAGCATTGCGCTGGAAGTCCTACCTTGGGAATAGAGTCGTCGTGGTGATTGCCAGCTAGGGAAAGTTAGACAAGATCCGATCGATAGTCTTTAGGACGATCGATCGCCACGCAGGCCATCCCGCGCAACAACTCGGAGTGTGCAGTCCGTGAAGCGCCGATCGCGCTTCGCTGCACAGAGGAATTTCGACAACCAGCTTCACTGGTTTTTCGTCCTCCTCGCTTGGCACCGAGGAGGTCAGCCGTCCCTTCCGGACGGCCCCGCTATGCACACTCGGAGCGAACAGTTCGTCTCCGAGCACGTGCATTATTATAACGCTAGATCGTCTAGCGCGTGAGCGACACGGGGTGGCACCCGCAAGCTTAAGTTGCATTTGGCAACGTGCCAACCGGAATTATCGCCCACCAACCTCGATTACTGTCAATATAACGGGAATCTCCTTCTGATTGCAGAAGCGATCCCGATACCGGCGTTACGTGCGTAAGACGACGCTCGCGGGCTGTGCGAGTGCGAGAGAGAGAGAGAGAGAGAGAGAGAGAGAGAGAGAGAGAGAGAGAGAGAGAGAGAGAGAGAGAGAGAGAGAGAGAGAGAGAGAGAGAGAGAGAGAGAGAGAGAGAGAGAGAGAGAGAGAGAGAGAGAGAGAGAGAGAGAGAGAGAGAGAGAGAGAGAGTGAGTGAGAGAGTCCGTGCTACGAAAGACCGTGCGAACGGAGACCACGCACACACTCCTGTCCTTGGCGATCCACAACAACAGCGCTTCTCGCTAACCACTCCCGACCCGTGTAAAACGTCGCCACACCAAACTAACAACCTCAACTCTCAATTAACACACTAATGTTCTTGATTGTTCAATACCCGATTCAATTATCAATAATCCGATATTCCAGAATGCCAATGATGACAGATTATAATAGGCGTCTCTGAGACCCTCACAACCACTGAGGCATCTCCCAAAAGCACCTAAAATCCATCACATCATTCCTGGCTTAGAAGCTGTACATCGTCCCTCAGGAGGCTACGGGAACCCCTTTTCTATCTTGTGGCAAATAAATCGCCGCATACCCTTGTTTTCTGGGATATTCGTAGGAACGAATCCTCGAGAACGAAAAGTAGGCTTTCGCGAAAACGCGAAACGTCTCATTGGCGCCCAACGTGGGGCCCGAAAGCCTTACATAATTTCCTGAAATGTACGAAATTACCGAATAAACGAAACATGCGTTCTAGCTAATTATTACGATAGATAGTTAGGCGCAGCAATCACCACCAGATCGGATAGCCAGCGAAAGCTGAGAAAAACTCCAATTTCAGGCGTTTATAATCCAACAAAACAAATACAACGAGGAACGAGCACTCGGAAACGGTGCATGCTCGTTCTCTCTCAGTCGAGCCGAGAAAATATCTCGAGCGAAACCTCGAACATAAAATTTCATAAATTCCTCGCGAAGTAGCGTAAGAGAAGCAAGTATCCACACACGGTACTTGCTCGTTCTCTCTCTTGGGAGAGGAAGCATTCCCCCGTGGCAGGCGAGGAATATTTCGTGTGTCTCACTCTCGCTAACGCGCAATTTCGAGACAAGTAGGCCTACACTCGAGCAAGGCCACGCGGTCTCCGAGCGGCGAGCGAGAGCGAACAGAAAATTTTTTTTTTTTTCTCCTCGCTCGCGCGTCGCCGGAGATTATCGCTCTACGCGAACGTCTCGAAATTCGGGCACCTGAAAAGAAAAAAAAAAGGTTTTTTCTTGCTCGCGCGTCGCCGGAGATTACCGCTCTACGCGAACGTCTTGAAATTCGGGCACCTGAAAAAAAAAAAACATAACAAGGTCTCGAGTCTCGCAACTCGAGAATCCCGCAAGGCCGCGAGAAGGACGAGACATACAGAAACCTGTATTTGTCGCGGGCGCACTAAATCCCTCGTCTCAATTCGAAAATAAAATCGCGCACGGCTCGGTGCTCGAGGAATACCTCTCCTCTTTTCGCACCGAGACACAAAGCTACGAAATGAGCGAGGCGCGGAAGGGGAATCCTCCTCAGGAGGGGCGGGCGTTAAACCTCCCGCCCCGTACCGCTACTGACTCGGCCCCCGTGACCAACCCACCTGCCGAACCCGACGCCCTCGCGACTAACGTGAGGAGCGAGCCGCGGGGAAGCGAGAAGGGGGCGCGTCGCAGGGTCGACGCGACTGGGAGAGGAATGAGGGGTCTTCCCGCATGGAACCCCGATAATTCCGATCCGCGAATTATCGACGAAAATGATCGTCTATTACCTGAAGAAACCCAACTATCGATGTCGACCATCAGGGAACTGATGTGCAATATGCAACGGCGAATCGATGACGATGCGAAGGCACTCTCGGCAACCCTTCTCTCGATCAACGAGAACTTTGCCAAGAAGCTCGAATCCCTGGAAGAGATAGTGAGTATCCAAGTCCGGAGCCTGGTTCAAAGGGCGACCGATGCAAACTCCACTATCGAACCCTGGGGAAACGAGCCACTGTCTTCCACACGCCACGGCGGCCCGCTGCCTAAGGGACAATGCCCCTTAGAAGCGGAAGCGCGCCCAATAGGGGAAGAAAAACTCATCAATTTGGGCAACTTGGGCTTACCCGAAAGGTACGCCCAAGAAATCAACCTACGTCACGGGAATCCCATCAAGGATACCCGCGCGTCTTGCCCGCCATCCACTCTACCAGCGTCTAACGAGGATATTCCCCACTGCACCAGCGCGGGAGTAATGAAAATCAGTGCCCCCACCTTCGGAGGGCATGATCATGAACTTCCCTGGCAGTTCTTGACGGACCTGAGAGAATACCATCGTGTATTCGCCACTAGATACGACTTCAAAATCATTGTATCTCAATGTCTCTCAGATCTCGCCCTCCAGTGGTGGAAGATCTCCAGAAACGAGATGCACTCCTGGGAATCGTTCGAACAGATGTTCCTCGAACGATTCTGGAGTGAGGATCGGCAATATCGCGCGAAAAACAAAATAGAATATGGATGGTTTGATCCTCTCAAAAAGGAATCCCGCTTTGGGTATGTCCTTTCACTTATCGGGCTGGCAAAAGATCTGCGGCCGCCCCTCTCCAATAAGGAGATCATTAGCAAAATAAAAAGGCATTTTCCCGAGGAGGTTCGAATGATCATCCGGGCGAAGGGGATCGAATGCATTCCCAGCCTCCTCGACCTACTGTCATCACTAGATGAAGAGGGGCTGGGAAACAAAGAGCGTGAGAGCTCAAGCCGTCCGCCTCGATCAAGCTTCGCGGGGTTCTCCAGAGAACCACCGCGGCACGAACCTCATCTTGGGAACAACAAGAACCCACGATTCGGGCACCCTAGAGGGCCGCCCGAAAAGGACCAATCTTCTAATAACAGGCGTGACAATCGCAAGGTCATACAGAGCCTTGAGATTGCCGAGACCACCGCGGAATCGATCGCGGATGCACCCGATTCCCCCGAGCAGGGAAACGAGCTGACGTCACCCCCTCCTGCCTCGCAATGAGGGAGGTGACGCTCGGCCTGGGGAGGGATGTAAGAGGCGATCTTTTAGCGGAGGAGCCTGACCGTGCGGATGAGTCCAAGGAATGCCCGAAGATAGCGGCACATATAGCGGGTATCCCGGTATATGCCTTGGTGGACACAGGAAGCCAAGCAACAGCAATAGCCTTGGACCTCTACCTCAATCATCAGGCCCTCCAGGTGTGTCCCACGCTACCACTGACGAACACGACCGTCACGGGAGCAACGCGAGGACGCGCCACTCCTGTTACGAAACAGATATACGCGGAGATCGAAATCCACTCGATCAAAGTCCCGCACACAATATTGATTGGCCCCAATCTAACGAGCCCGTGCATCCTAGGGATAGACTTCCTCATAAGGACGAGGTCAATAATAGATCTGGGACAGTACCACATAACCCTAGACAGCAGGGAGGATGATAGGGCCCATCAATCCATACCCCTGCAATCCACCAATCTTGATTGCAACATCTCCGATCTAGGAGCAATTACCGATAAGGATGAAGTCACCAATCTCGAAATAGACAAGAAAATTTCGGGAACAACCGGCCTTGGAACAATTGAGAAGGAAGCCCTCAGGCACCTTCTCGAGAAACACCGACAGGTCTTCAACAAGAGACCTGGTTTGCTCCTGTCTTATCAGCACGTGCTTAAGGTAAAACCGCACGAACCTTTTAAGGCAATGAGCTACCCGGTGCCCCTCGCCTACCGCTCGGCAGTAGATGAGGAAATACGAGTGCTCATCAATCAGAAAATCATACAGCGCTCAAAAAGCCCCTATAGCAGCCCACTCCTGATTTCCCGAAAAAAGGATGGTGGAGTCCGGCTGTGTCTGGACGCTAGGCGAATCAATCAGATATTGGAACCAGACCACGAACGCATGGAGACCGCGGAGGAGTTATTCCAAGAATGCCGCAACGTATCATTTCTCTCCACCCTCGACATGCGTGCCAGTTTCTGGCAGGTCCCACTTCACCCAGAATCAAGGAAATATACCGCCTTTTCCCATCGGGGAAAAACGTACGAATTCCTCGTGACACCCTTTGGCCTTTCCACCAGCACGGCAAGCTTGGTGAGAGGACTTGAGAAAGTCCTTCAAGGGCTGCACGATGTAATCAACTTTGTAGATGACCTCCTATGCGCCTCGGAGAGCTTTGAGGACCACCTCACATGTCTCGAGGAGCTATTCCAACGATTCTTGGAACATGGCCTGACTCTTAGCCTAGAGAAATCTCACTTCTTTAAAAATGAGACTAGATTCCTGGGACATATCCTGTCGCGTGATGGGATAAAACCGGATCCGGACAAGGTAGAGACCATACAGGCCTTTCCCTCACCTAAATATCTCAAACAGCTCCGTGGGTTCCTTGGATTGATCAACTATTACAGCAAATTCACCAAGGAACACAGCGAAGCGACGGTTCCCCTCCTACACCTGCTTAGGAAAGGCGAAAAGTGGGAATGGGGTACAAACGAAGAGAAGGCGTTAGCAAACATCAAGGCTAAATTTTGTGCAAGCGTCATCCTGGCGTATCCCCTGAAAGACCGTCCATTCTACCTACAAACGGATGCCAGTGACCTCGCGCTTGGGGCTGTTCTGTTGCAAAAGTCGGACAGTGGAGAGTCGATGGTCCTCCACTTCGCGAGCCGTACCCTTAAAGGAGCGGAAATCCGTTACACCGTAACCGAACGAGAGCTGCTTGCCATCGTATGGGCACTCACCAAATTCCGCACCTACCTTCTGGGAGCTCGAGTGATTGTCGTGACGGACCATGTAGCCCTGACCTTCCTTAAGGAATGCCGGCTGTCCCACGCTCGGTTGACTCGATGGATCCTTGCTATCCAAGATTACGATCCCACGCTAGAGTACTGTGAGGGGAAGAAAAATCTCGTCGCGGACCTCCTGAGCCGTCCCGATAAGGAACGTGCAACGGAACACATACGCATCGCCACTCTGGAGGAAGACCAGGTGGAAGCCCTGAACGCAGTGATCTCCCGGCTCAAAGAACAGCAAAAGGACGACCCCCTGTATGCCAGGCTTATTAAACAGGCTGAGCGGAAACCCGATGAACCCAAACTTCTCCTTCGGGATGGTCTCCTCTTCAGAATAACGAAGGGAACTGAAAGGGTCTGGGTACCCGCCGCGGGAATAAGGGAGCTCATACTAAATTGCCACACCACCTACGCCCACGCCGGTGCAAAAAAGTGCTACCTAATGTTAAGAGAGGACTTCTACTTCCCACGATTCCACCGGGTAATTCGGCGAACCCTTGCCAGCTGTGACAGTTGTCAAAGAAACAAAACTTACACCGTGGGAAGCTTTGCACACCAGCAAAACATCTTGCCGTCCAAACCTCGAGAGCTAGTGTCCCTGGACTACTATGGCCCTCTCCCCAAAGGACGATATGGGCTGAGCTATATCCTGGTAGTGATAGACGTGTTCTCCAAAGTCACCCGGTTATATGGGCTACGCAAGGCTACCACGGATGCCACGTGGAAAGTGCTGGCCGATGATTACTTCGTGAAGTTCGGAAAACCGGAGGCTATACTCAGTGATCAAGGAACACAATTCACAGCAAAGAAGTGGGAAAAATACCTGCAGGAAAATGGGATAAGAAAGATCTGGACTTCGATCCGTCACCCGCAAGCTAACCCCGTCGAAAGGACGAATCGAGAACTCTCCCGGTTCTTCCGCACTCTGATCCGAGGCAAACATAGTGAATGGGTCAAATGGCTACCCGTGGTTGAAGAATGCATTAACATGACCCATCACGAGACCACAGGCTTCACACCCTGGGAGTTGCACTTCGGGAGAGAGGTAAATCGTCCCTGGCAGAAAATCCTAGGCAAACATCCAAAAATTCCAAAATCGCCAGAAAGTCTGATACTGGCCGCTTCTGAACGGATGCGAAGAGCACGAGGCAAGCGAGCGGAGAAGCAGAATCAACAGCACCGGACCCGAGAATTTCGCGAGGGTGATGAGGTGCTTGCACGAGCCCTCAACGTATCACGGCCATCGGTGTGCCTGATCGCCAAGTTCCTGCCAGTGTACGAAGGACTATATGTCATCTCCCGAAAGGTCCACAAATCGTCGTACATCCTCAAGCACATAGGCACCGACCGAGAGCGAGGACAATTTCATCATAGTGATCTGCGCCCTTATCAGCGGCGCACGGATAACCCCCTCTACTAGTACTTCGGGACAGAAGAGGATATAAGAGCCAGCAACGCCGAGCCAATTCCAGTCTTAGACAAACCATGGACAAGGCAACGCAAACTCGCAGTGATCGGGAGGGGTTCGAAATCTCGCCGCGACCCTACTTACCCGCCGAAAAGGGAAAGCGGAACGCGCACCGTCCACTCACGGGGAAGAGCCGACAAAGCCAAACCGAGCCTTGGTTCTTCCAGCATCTGGAGGAGGACGAGGCGCGACAGCGAGAGGTGTTGGGGGTCGCGGAAGGCATGCCTAGCCGGTTCGAGCCCGGGACCACGAAGATAAAACGGAAGTACGTGGTCCCCACACCTCCAGCGGCCCCGCCAACTCCGGAGTGGAGGGCACCGGCTCGGGAGGGACCTCGTGCAGTGCGCACCCCGGAGGGGATGCGAATCCTATGGGGACGGCGACCTGCCACCTCAAGGCCCGAAAACAAACGCCCGGCCGACGACCCCGCCATCGAGGAGGCGTGCACTCGCAAGAGTGCACGGGGTCGCCCGGCCACCGGGAGAAGGCATTGAGGTCGTCGTGCCCTAAGGAGGGCGACGTCGACCTGGAGGGGCGATGTGACGGTTCAGTTTCCCTGGTCACCATCACGCCGAATATGATAGAATATACCCGTTTACCGGACTCTAGCATATTCTGGCCGGTGTTCAGAGCGACCGGCCATGCCGCCGGCCGGGGTGGTCACTCGCGCCAAGATTAGGGGCAGGCACGTGACACCTCGCAATGGGCTCCGCCCAGCGCGAGGAGCCAGGCCACCGCGGATTCACGGGAGGCCCGCCTATACTCGCACATATCCCGGCACCTGTGGCCCTGCCACTCCCATCCATCTAAGAGCACGACCCAAATTCTTCGTAACACCTCTTCACGCCGAATGCGTGCCTGATATCCTCGAGAGATACTGGCGGATATAGTCTATCCCTCGAAAGAACTACAGGAGGGAAATGTCCTCAAAATCACAAACGCTGCCACCCCACCATCGCAGTGTTCCTCGGCGGCACAATTTCCCACCTAGCCCTCCGGATCCGCAAGAGAAATGGAATTTCTCCTGACGGGCCTGGGGCTATTTAAGGGCGTGCACGAGGCCGGAGCGGCACTCTGTCGCAAATTCATTATATTACGTGGAGTCATCAGTATCCGAAACCTCGGATCACCGGATGGAGGCCATGCTGCCGTCGCCCTGGTCCCATCCTCGAACAACCTCAGCTTCGGGATAGATACTCCATTTCCTTGGGAAGCCCCAGCATTGCGCTGGAAGTCCTACTTTGGGAATAGAGTCGTCGTGGTGATTGCCAGCTAGGGAAAATTAGACAAGATCCGATCGATAGTCTTTAGGACGATCGATCGCCACGCAGGCCATCCCGCGCAACAACTCGGAGTGTGCAGTCCGTGAAGCGCCGATCGCGCTTCGCTGCACAGAGGAATTTCGACAACCAGCTTCACTGGTTTTTCGTCCTCCTCGCTTGGCACCGAGGAGGTCAGCCGTCCCTTCCGGACGGCCCCGCTATGCACACTCGGAGCGAACAGTTCGTCTCCGAGCACGTGCATTATTATAACGCTAGATCGTCTAGCGCGTGAGCGACACGGGGTGGCACCCGCAAGCTTAAGTTGCATTTGGCAACGTGCCAACCGGAATTATCGCCCACCAACCTCGATTGCTGTCAATATAACGGGAATCTCCTTCTGATTGCAGAAGCGATCCCGATACCGGCGTTACGTGCGTAAGACGACGCTCGCGGGCTGTGCGAGTGCGAGCGAGAGAGAGAGAGAGAGTGAGTGAGAGAGTCCGTGCTACGAAAGACCGTGCGAACGGAGACCACGCACACACTCCTGTCCTTGGCGATCCACAACAACAGCGCTTCTCGCTAACCACTCCCGACCCGTGTAAAACGTCGCCACACCAAACTAACAACCTCAACTCTCAATTAACACACTAATGTTCTTGATTGTTCAATACCCGATTCAATTATCAATAATCCGATATTCCAGAATGCCAATGATGACGGATTATAATAGGCGTCTCTGAGACCCTCACAACCACTGAGGCATCTCCCAAAAGCACCTAAAATCCATCACATCATTCCTGGCTTAGAAGCTGTACATCGTCCCTCAGGAGGCTACGGGAACCCCTTTTCTATCTTGTGGCAAATAAATCGCCGCATACCCTTGTTTTCTGGGAACGAATCCCCGAGAACGAAAAGTAGGCTTTCACGAAAACGCGAAACGTCTCAATATATATATACATATACATATACATATACATATATATATATATATATATATATATATATATATATATATATATATATATATATATATGTGTGTGTTTTTTTTTTTTTTTTTTTTTTTTTTTTAAGAGGTTTAGCGGGAAAATGCCTCCGCACCGTAGCAAATAATTGCCGTGTGTCGGGCTTGCACCGACTAAAAACCCCCATTCCTCTGTGGCCTTACAAATTCTCCCGCGGGACGACCGCTAGGTATTACATCGCGGGAGAGGCCTTAGCCGTAGCTCTTCCTGCAGTGTTGTCAGACGACCTTACATCCCCCGTTCCACTCTAGATGTTATGAGTGGTTTAGGGGTTCGTGTCGCTGATTTAATCTATGACTGCCTGGTCTTCCGGCGTCGTCTTCTTCCTCGCACGTTCTGCACGTCGCAACTCCTTCATCACTGCGGCAGCATAAGCCGATACCGCTGTCCATGCGTCTGCTGACTTCAGCATCAACTCAACCAGGTTGTCCGGGGTGATGCGTGTCTCCAGCTGATCCTCGACTATCGCGCGGGAGGCACTAAAACGTGGGCATTGGAACAATGCATGTTCAGCGTTCTCCTCGACTGCTACACATGCTGGGCAGTCCGGGGAATCTTCATAATTAAACTTATAGAGATAAGCCCGAAAACAGCCGTGTCCTGAGATCACTTGAGTGAGATAATAGTTGAGCTCCCCGTGTAGACGGTTCACCCATATCTCCACCTTCGGGATTAGTCGATGTGTCCACCTTCCCTTGGGAGAAGCATCCCACATCGTCTGCCACTGGTTGAGACTGGTTGCTCTCGCTTCTGTTCTTGCATAACTGGGGTTTCTAGCTCCCTTCTGCTGGTACATCGATCTACGCTCCTCGGCAAGCACCTCAATGGGCAGCATTCCCGCGATAACGTTGATAGCGTCCTCGGAGACAGTGCGAAACGCACAGGCTACCCTCAAGGCGCTGACGCGATACGTTGCTGCAGCCTTCCTGCGGTACTGCTGGATTTTCAGTGCATCAGCCCATATGGGTATGCCATAGGTGAGCACTGAGGTCGTCACTGATGACAGCAGTTTCCTCCTCTTCTGTCTAGGGCCACCAACATTAGGCATGAGTCGCGCCAGTGTGGTAGCCACCCCAGCGGCCTTTCTGCTGATCTGCTCGGTTTGCTCTTTGAAGTTCAGCCTCGCGTCGAGAATCACACCCAGGTACCGAATGAACGGTTGGGATGTGATTTCGGAGTTTCCAACCCTGAGCGTCACCGTTTCCATCACCTTCCTGCTGGATACGAGGAGTACTTCTGTTTTGTGGGCTGCAAGATGCAGTCCAACAGAAGACATCCATTCCTTTATCTTGGCGAAAGCTTCGCCGAAGAGTGCGGTGATTTGCTCCAGGAATTTGGCGATGACAATCAGCGCCGCGTCATCTGCGAACGCTACGATGGACACTCCTTTCGGCAATTTTAATAGCAGCAGATCATTGTACATGATGATCCACAGAAGCGGTCCAAGTACAGAGCCCTGAGGAACTCCTCCAGTCACCCTATACGTCTTTGGTCCATCCTCTGTGTCGTACATGAGCCACCTATTACATAGGTAACTCGCCACTATTCTCCGTAGGTACCATGGTACACCTAATGTTTTTAGGGCATCCATGATACACTTCCATATCGCCGAGTTGAAAGCGTTTTTGACGTCGAGAGCGACAACTGCGCAGTACTTCTTGGACCCTCTTGCCCATCGTTTCCCCGCAGTCGACTCCTGCGCCTGCTTCACCACTGTGTTAATGGCATCCAGAGTAGAGCGCTCCTTTCTGAAGCCAAACTGGCCTTCCGCCAGTAGAGGGTCCACGACTTTCTCAATCCTGTTATGGATGATGCGCTCGAAGATCTTTCCGGCGGTATCCAGCATACAGAGCGGACGATAGGATGAAGGTTCGTCCGGTGGCTTCTTCCCTTTCGGGAGGAGCACTAGCTTCTGCCACTTCCACTTGTCCGGGAAGATTCCTTCCTTGAGACACGCATTGTACATGCCCAGGAATATTGCCGGTGCCAACTTGATCGCTGCCTTGAGTGCGATGTTGGGTATCCCATCCATGCCGGGGGCTTTATTGTTGCCCACCCTGGCAGTCGCCGTAAGAAGCTCTTCTTCAGTAATGGCTGGGATGACCTCATCGACGTCCTCCTCGAGTTGGTAGTCCTCCTCGGGTTGCTCAGGGAACAGATGTGAAACAATCTTTTCCAGCAGGGCTGCGTCCACAGGCGATGGCATTGGCTGGCTTTTCAGCCGAGTCATTACGACTTTGTACGGCCTGCCCCAGGGAGCATCTTCCACCTCGCTGAGCAGTTCGCCCCAGCTTTCAGCTTTACTCTGCTTGATAGCCTTTTTAAGGTTCAAGCGCGCCTTCCTGTGCTGTTCTTCCAAATCGGGAAACGAGCGTTTGCCTCGAGCTCGTTGCGCTAGGCGGCGAGTTCGATGACACTCCCTTCGGAGGCCGGCAATTTGTTCGCTCCACCAGTGTACCGCCGGTCGGAAGTCGACATTACGTTTCCGTGGCATTGTGGCATCGCATGCTTCGGTGACCCTCTGCATGACCACCTCGACCTTCTCGGTTGCACTTTCCGCTGCGAGGGGGCTGGTGTCAAAAGTTTCACGAAACAAGTCCGCGTCAAACATTTTCGCTTTCCAGCCCTTCCCGTTTGTCTTCGGTGCCTTCGCTGTTCCGCTGAAGTCACCGCGAATCTCCCAGAGAATCGCTTGATGATCACTGTGAGTGTAGATATCACTGACTACCCAGTGGCACTGGTTTCCTCTTGCCAGGCTACTACTCACAAAAGTGAGGTCCACAATAGAGGAGGCTTCACCTTTAACAAAAGTGGGCTTTGTACCTGCATTAAGTAGTACTACATCCAATAAGGACATAGCCTCAAGCAGAGCTTGGCCCTTCCTGTTCGTCACTTTACTACCCCATTCCACAGCCCACGCGTTGTAATCTCCGGCTATGGCTACCGGGAAGCGTTGTTTAGCGTCTGCGACTAAGTTGTCGAGAAAATTCTCAAACTCATAAGTCGTCAGACTAGGCGGTGCGTAACAACTGTAGAAATGAACTCCTTTGGCTTTTATTCTCACAAAACCAGTTTCCATCCGACTCGCAAGATCCTGAAATGGAAGTTTTCCGCAGGACCAAATTGCGGCCTTCCCACTTGCGTCAGATTCCCAAGGTTGCGTGTCTAGATGTCTATATGGTTCCGAGAGTATCGCCAAGTCAGGCTTCAGCTCGCGCACAGTCTGCATGAGAAGGTCCTGTGCTGCTTCACAATGGTTGAGGTTCAGCTGGAGTACTCTCATTTGCATCGTTTTTGGAGTGCCTGAAGAGCCTGGAGAGCCCGCGTATACGCTGGACACCGGCTGCTACCTGCGATGTGGGCTGTGGGTGCCCCATCTCCCGCTTCTGCACATATGACACACTTTGCGCTTGCTGTGCATTCGGCAACTTTGTGGCCAGTGTTACCGCACTTGATGCAGTCTTTAGCCCGATCGACGTTGCTCTTGCAGTTCCGTGATAAGTGTCCAAATTTCCAGCACTTGAAACACTTTAGTGGTCTCACCACCTCTCGGATTCTGCAACTACACCAGCCGACTCGGATGATTCCTGTATCCAGAAGTTTCCGGGCAGCAGGCACCATGAGTCGTATTACCGCGGTCTGAGTTCTGCCATATGCTTTACGCAGAGACTTGACAGAGTATTCCGTGACGGAATAGTCCGGTTCCAAGACTCTCTGCAGGGCCGCCGATATCTCCTCCTTCGTCGCGTCCTCTTCCAGGTCCTTGATCTCCAGATCAACTTCCTGGACTTTACTCTGGACCGTTGCTGATTCACCAAGAACACCTTCGAATTGGTTTCGCAATTCCGGTGCTTTGGCTGAGCTCTCCTTATTCAGAACGATCAGCAGATCTCCCGCGTTCGTTCTGCGTACCTTTTGGACGCATTCACCTGCATCCTTGAGCGTCGGATCCTTCTTTATACGACTCAGGATCTCCGCATAGCTCAAGTCACCCTTTTTGTGGATGACGAGAGCGTTGGGCAGAGTCGGCCGTTCGCGAGGTTTCTGCGCCTTCTTCTGAGGCTGCTTCTCGGATATCTTGTGCGATCTTTTCTTCTTTCGCGCAGTCTGCCACTTCTGCTCCGATCTCTCGCCCTTGTCCCCGGATTGACCAGCCAATGGCTCCACCAGCTGCTTCTCCTTCGGCTCCTTTCCGTCGGTCGACGTCGGTGTAACCCTCTTTTTCCTCTTCGCCTTGCTTACTTGCGTCGAGGTACCGCCCACGTCCATGCCTTCATCGTTCCTCTCCTTGTTAGGGAGAGTCGATTTCGCTTGGCTTATGGTCGGCGTGGTTTGCGTTCCTCCAGTCAACGTTGCCGCCTGTGGCTTTGCACTCCACGTTACCAGGTCCTCTATACCTTTCCAAGTACTGGTAAGCATAGGAACCCATCGCTGGATCTCCTTGTGGAGGTTTTTCTTCTGCTGGATAAAAGAGGCTAGGCTCTCCAGCGTCTTTCCGTGCCTCTCGACCAACTTCAAAATCTCCTTTCGATTTCCACCTGTCTCTTCCTTTTCTTCACTTGAAACATTATGCGCCATGGAGGCCAAGTGGCCCACCTCCGTGGTACTGCGGTTGTTCGATGACGACGCCCGGGAGCCCGCTTGGTCACTCCCTGAAGGCGCCGGTACTGGGGTTCCGTGCCCCTGCACCCTAATCGGTATATCCTTTATTGGACTGCCCATAATCATTTGGTATCGAGGTTTGTTCCCCGTGTCTGTTGGTCCACGGGAGGTATTTTAATTGCCTCCTGCCCTGTATATCTATATAGACATTTCAATATCCATATCTATATCCAGATAGATATCTCTATATGTATATCTATATCTATATAGATATTTGTACATCTATGTCTATATTTATATACGAGGGCTTCCCCCTATCCGCCGCCTGGGGACGCGCCACGTAGGGGTTTCAGACTCCCCATGTGGAGACTCCCCATGTGGATGTGTGGATGTGGATATATGTGTGTGTGTGTGTGTGTGTGTGTGTGTGTGTGTGTGTGTGTGTGTGTGTGTGTGTGTGTGTGTATGTATATATATATATATATATATATAACATAAAAAATAACATTTAAGTAATTCGTATTTAAATCCAAGCAACGGCCTCTTCCCTGCATATCGGTGTCGTGTACTCTCGACTAATTAATTATTACTAAGTATGTGACAATCCATAAAATTGGCGCGAGCTCTTCGAAGTCTTAAAGCGTCGCAAAGCGTTTTTTTGTTTTTTCTATCGTAGGAATCTTTTAGCGACAACGAAATATCTATATTTACGAGGGTGACAACGATAAACGAGAATAGAAATCGATCGCATTATTTATCGATGGTTTGTTCGATACTGGGAAGCCTAATGGTATTTGGCAGTCTCGGAAGCAAAACTTTACTAAAAAGAAAAAAGGAAGAAAAAATGACGCGATCTCTTTCGAAGGCGAGACTAACAATCTAGTAATTTAAATAATAATAAACCATTTCCCATATACGCGTCACTCGATAATCTTGGACGACGAAAAGCTTGGGCTGGCAAAAACGAAAATCACAAGCAAGATCACGAGAAATGTAATAACAATAATTATCCGGGACCCAAACGAGTCTGGTGAGAAAAACTGGTAATATAACTATGTTAAAACATATATTACGTTTAAACAAAAAAATATATATATATATGTAGATTTACATGGCGTTTGATTAATTTTTCGTTAAAATGAAAACAAAAAAAAAACACTACGGCGTTGAAATATGCATCGTCAGAACGCCATGAAAATCAGTTCCGTTTTTATTTGCCCAAAACGTAATTTTTTTTCGCCACATTCGCAGTATAGGAAACATCCAACATTTTCCACAATCGTTCTCGCAGATCTGAACGAAGAAATTGCAAAAATGGCGTTTCAAATAATAACAAAAAGAAAGAAGTAAACCAAAAAGAATTTTCGTTGCGTTCGCGAAATATATCTCAAGGCACCGAGTGTAAACTGGGTCTCGTCAAACCCCGACCAGCATCTTGATAACCATTCTGGGTCATCAAGATTTTCTAGTCTTTTCGTAACATCTAAAAAAAAAAATTTCGCCTCTCTTATTCAACTCTACACGGCCCCAAATAGTTGAAAGATATTCTTTCAGAAAGTCCCACGAGTCACTAATCCCCCCCCCCCCGCAAACGTATACGAGCAGTCTGCATTGCTTCTTTCCAATTGTCCCGAAACTTTACAACGCTTTACTGAGTCTTCAACCGAAAAATGTTTGCACGTCCCGATAACACCGCTGTCGTTCTAAGAATCCACAGCGAATCCTTGATCCTTGATCTCGATAATGCGTAACTTTGTATACAACGCATGCCTATCAATTTGTACAGGTACTCCCAATTCCCACTCGCAGTAGTGACCATTAAATTCGTGGTGTTGCAGTTGACGAAATGGAGGCTGTGGAAATAAGTTCGACCACGTCTGAGTATGGCGACGAGTGCGAAGAACGATCACCGTCGGTAATCATTATAGACGACGAGAATTCTGCGAATGGTTCCGTCTCGACAGATGGTGGACCATCAAATATCGGTGACAGTGACGCAATGAGACCGTGTCATGTCCCCATAACCCGTCTAGTGGTGGATGATCCGCAAGAAAGATGGGTAATGCATGAAAGTTTTAATTTTGTTTCTGCGGATATAAGCCCGCCGTCGCCCGCTATCGACCAGACGTCATCGGATATAGATTTCGAATCGGTCGAAGAAAACGATGACCCCTTGCGGGCAGAACCTTGCCCGCAAGTGGCGGTAACCCTATCGGACTCCGATAGTACTGCCGCAGATTCCTCATCTACTGAGGAAGAAGCGGATGATGAGTCCGTGAATCCCGTAGCGTTCGATAAAAATCCGATATGGGATCCACTTCGGCCATACGGCCGAGTATTCTCCATAATGGAGCAGGAAAATCCGGGGTTTCTTACAGCCCTGAGGAATGTAACCGTGGCGTTGATGCATCAACGAACCGGGTATTGCCCAATTTTCGAAGGTCTGGGCCGTCCAACGCGAATGTCTTACGGTATCGTTCGCAAAATACCGGAAGCGGTGAATGCATCGACACAAACCACTTCCCAAAGTGTGGAAAGGTCGGTGCAGGTCAACCCGCATTCTCGCGAGTCGTCAACTCAGACGACGGAAAAAACCACCAAAGAGGCGGCTACGCAGACCGCCGAAAATTGGGAAAACACTACTACCGCAGTAGTGGAGGCTCACGCTGCAGAGTCGGCAAGAGCGGATCGTAATCGGTCCCCTCAAACGACTCCTGCAGTCGGGGATGCAAGGCCTCGGCCGGGAGGCTGTTTTAATTGTGGAGACCGAGGTCACACCCGCCAAATGTGCGATCAGCCTCGCCGACAATTGTCGTGTTACAAGTGCGGGCGTCCGAACGTCACGATCCGAACTTGTCCGGTCCATGGACCGAAATACCGGCGGAGCATGGGACAGAACTTTGGAAATCAATGATTTCCCCGTGCGTTCCGCCGAGAAAAACGTGAAGTCTCAAACATTGATGAGAATAAAAAAAATCAAATTGAAGAGAAAGTAAAACCTACCAACAACAAATTCCGGTAGAGACAATATAACCTGCTGTCGATTAATTCCGGCGGAGAAAAGAACGCCTACCGACGATAAATTCCGGTAGAAAAAAAAAACCTGCTAACGACAAATTCCGGCAGAGAATAAATTGAGCATGCACTGATTCCTATAATACTTGGTAGATAATTATTAAGAGGAAATTAAAAAGAATATAGAAAATTGAAAAGAGTTAGCCGCCCGCAGCTGAGACAAGATTGTCGAAACGGGAAGACGAAATGTGCAGCGAAAGGATATTCTGATAGCAGCCGATGGTCGACTCATCTTGAAGACCGAGCGTCGTTGAACTGCGAGCGTCGAGGGAGAAGCGGAAGACCAGAAACCGTAGGTAAGAATGAGAAGTCACTTCGCGTGTCCGACTTCGGAACTCACCGGAAAGGACAGGACTCACCGGAAAGGACAGGGCTCACCGGAAAGGAACAAACAGGTTGCGATAGACGTTTGGATTAGGGGGGTGCACTTCGGCACCCCCCAGCCAGGTAACGGTTTTAAATATTAATGCAGCGGTGATCGGGTTATCTGGCCACCTCGTTTTTCCTCCCCATACCGCGATCGGGTTACCTGGCCACTTCGTCGTTATTCCCTATCTCTCCGTCGGGTTACCTGGCCACCTCGTTTTTCTCCTCCCTCCGCGATCGAGTTACCTGGCCACTTCGTCGTTATTTCCTATCTCCCCATCGTGTTACCTGGCCACCTCGTTTTTCTCCTCCTTCCGCGATCGGGTTACCTGGCCACTGTGTCGTTATTCCCTATCTCCCCATAGGGTTCTCAGGCCACCTCGTTTTTCTCCTCCTTCCGCGATCGGGTTACCTGGCCACTTCGTCGTTATTCCCTATCTCCCCATCGGGTTACCTGGCCACCTCGTTTTTCTCCTCCTTCCGCGATCGGGTTACCTGGCCACTACGTCGTTATTCCCTATCTCCCCATCGGGTTACCTGGCCACCTCGTTTTTGTCCTCCTTCCGCGATCGGGTTACCTGGCCACTACGTCGTTATTCCCTATCTCCCCATCGGGTTACCTGGCCACCTCGTTTTTCACCTCCTTCCGCGATCGGGTTACCTGGCCACTTCGTCGTTATTCCCTATCTCCCCATCGGGTTACCTGGCCACCTCGTTTTTCTCCTCCCTCCGCGATCGGGTTACCTGGCCACCTCATTTTACCCTCCCCTTTCCGCGATCGGGTTACCTGGCCACTTCGTCGTTATTCCCTATCTCCCCATCGGGTTACCTGGCTACCTCGTTTTTCTCCTCCCTCCGCGATCGGGTTACCTGGCCACTTCGTCGTTATTCCCTATTTGCCCATCGGGTTACCTGGCCACCTCGTTTTTGTCCTCCCTCCACGATCGGGTTACCTGGCCACTTCGTCGTTATTCCCTATCTCCCCATCGGGTTACCTGGCCACTTCGTTTTACCCTCCCCTTTCCGCGATCGGGTTACCTGGCCACTACGTCGTTATTCCCTATTTCCCCATCGGGTTATCAGGCCACCTCGTTTTTTCTCCCCATACCGCGATCGGATTACCTGGCCACTACGTCGTTATTCCCTATCTCCCCATAGGGTTATCAGGCCACCTCGTTTTTCTCCTCCCTCCGCGATCGGGTTACCTGGCCACTTCGTCGTTATTCCCTATTTGCCCATCGGGTTACCTGGCCACCTCGTTTTTGTCCTCCCTCCACGATCGGGTTACCTGGCCACTTCGTCGTTATTCCCTATCTCCCCATCGGGTTACCTGGCCACTTCGTCGTTATTCCCTATCTCCCCATCGGGTTACCTGGCCACTTCGTTTTACCCTCCCCTTTCCGCGATCGGGTTACCTGGCCACTACGTCGTTATTCCCTATTTACCCATCGGGTTATCAGGCCACCTCGTTTTTTCTCCCCATACCGCGATCGGGTTACCTGGCCACTTCGTCGTTATTCCCTATCTCCCCATCGGGTTACCTGGCCACCTCGTTTTTCTCCTCCTTCCGCGATCGGTTTACCTGGCCACTACCTCGTTATTCCCTATTTCCCCATCGGGTTATCAGGCCACCTCGTTTATCCTCCCCATACCGCGATCGGGTTACCTGGCCTCTTCGTCGTTATTCCCCATCTCCCCATCGGGTTACCTAGCCACCTCGTTTTACCCTCCCCTTTCCGCGATCGGGTTACCTGGCCACTTCGTCGTTATTCCCTATCTCCCCATAGGGTTACCTGGCCACCTCGTTTTTCTCCTTCTTCCGCGATCGGGTTACCTGGCCACTACGTCGTTATTCCCTATTTCCCCATCGGGTTATCTGGCCACCTCGTTTTTCTCCTCCTTCTGCGATCGGGTTACCTGGCCACTACGTCGTTATTCCTTATTTCCCCATCGGGTTATCTGGCCACCTCGTTTTTCCTCCCCATACCGCGATCTGATTATCTGCCCACTACCTCATTATTCACTATCCTTCAATCGGCTTATCTGGCCGCTACGTTGTTATTTCCTATCCTTACATCGGGTGATCTGCCTACCTCGTTTTTCTCCCCTTTCCGCCATTGGATTATCTAACCACTACGTCGTTATTTCCTATCACTCTATCGGATTATCCACCCAGTTGTTTTTTTGTTGTGTTATTCTTTTTATCTGGAGGAGGGAGATGGCCCGAATAAATAAATGTCGGACTTCCGTCTGCGGAGGATTTTTCGAACACTTTCTCAATGTTGCATTAGCAATTTCAGATACCCGAAGCAGCGACGCTCCAACGAGGGAATCGGAAAAAAACAAGCAGGAGCCATATAGAGGCCTAAAACAAGGATAAAAAGAGGGTCTGCGCAAAGTTCTTCCCCGACACAGAGGGCTTCGCAAGACTCATCGGAAAGGACCAAGCAGGTTGCAATAGCTTTGTGGATTAGGGGGGTGCATCTCGGCACCCCCCACCCAGGTAACGGTCTTAAGTCTCAGAATTGCCGCGATCGAGTTATCTGGTCTCACGTCGTTATTCCGTATCAGTCCATTGGTTTATCTGGCCACCTCGTTTTTCTTCCCCATTCCGCGATCAGCTTATCTGGCCTACTCGTTTTTTACTCCCTATTCTTCTACCGGGTTATCTGGCTACAGTGTAATCAGCGCGTTACCTAACCATTTTGCTTTTTATTCCTTCCTCACTTATCGGGTTATCCGTTGTATTTTACTTTCCCTAGCAAAATTTGTGATCTGCTCACTTTTTCCCTCCAACCATGCATTGGTTCATCTATTTCACCCTTTAAATTTTAGGTTACCTTTTCTACCATCTTCCCATTACGTTTCCGGTTATCTATACATATCGTTTTTATTCTTCCTCTCTCGATCGGATTACCTGTTCAACCGTCTGCTATTTTAATTTCGAGTCTTATGTCTTACCATTTGTTATAATTGTTAGTGTTATGCGTACGCGTTGTTTTTCTTCCCAGTTTTTTTTTCTTTTTTTCTGTTCAACCGTCTGGCCGCCATACTTCGCAAAATGTGTCAACCGTCGTCCCTGCAAGTTTCAGGGCTGGTTGGGATTTTTTTCGTTGATTTGGGTTTGTTTGTCTATTTTGTTTTTTTTCTCGCCAATTCATAAAATAAACCTCAAATTTTTCGTCCAAACAATGAAAACATATTTAGGGGTGGGCCACCCTTATTTCTGAGCCGTATAAAAAATATTTTACCACCTATTCTCCGACCTACCGAAAATACACCAGAATATTTCTTAAAAATCGGTCGACCCGTTTCAGAGGAGTTTGATTACAAATGCTATGAAACGAGAATTTAATGTAAATAGATATATAAAAGCCCGAGCCTTTATATCCTGTGCACGTGTCACCGCTATTCTACCAGCGAGCCCACGAGGACTCGAGAGACGGTCCTTGTTTATACGGGTGACGACCGATAGCTCACGCGCACAACTACATACAACCTACAAATGTAAATTACCGTACCATCCTTTCGTTTTTCTTATGTATACTACTCTATTGCTTCTGTATTATTATTAATTAATAGCGATGATCTGATTACTGATTTCTAATAAATCGCGAGTCCAGTTTGTAGGATGATTTTCAATTATTTCTCTATATCGCATAATTTTACACAACATTTTCCCCTGCGGCCATCGTTGAGAAAAAAAATCGAATCCACCCCATTTGTTCAAACGTTTCACGTTCACATGACTTCACCGCCCTTTCCTAGAGCGAGACTTCACCGCTCATCCTTAGAGCGAGACTTCACCGCTCATTCTTAGAGCGAGACCTCTGCAATCATCATTGTTAGAAAATTCAATCCTTGGAGAAACCTACCGAAGATAATTCCCGGTAGAGAAAAATAATGCAAAACTGCGGTTCACTAGTAATAACAAAATTTTCCCACTCTATTGCAGAAAAAAGTTTGCATGGGTAGAACGCAACGAATTCATTTTCACTGCACCATATAAACAAAGTAATAAAGAAATCGTTTTCGTTGTATCCCGACGTGGATATAACGAAAATGACGTAAATGACGTGGACGTCACTGACTCCGCACCTTCACAGTGTGAGTTTGCAGCAAACACAACGATCGACGATCTGTCGTGTTCGCTATAATCGATGCAATTTGTTATCCACAATCACCGCTATTTTGTAGATCGAGACTCCTGGAATCATATTACCGGATAAATATATATTCTTGGATAAACCTGCCGAAGATGAATCCCCGCAGAGGAAGATAAACTGAACCTAGCGACTTTGATCGCCTGGGAATTCGGCTGAAATTGTTGCCGCCAAAAATAAGTCATAGTGTCATAAAGCTTGCTCGTGCCATAAACTGTAAAGGTTGCATCATTAGAGCGCGACGTTTTTTTGTTTTTTAAATTTCATCATGTATATTGGAATTGTGGGACGATATTTGTTCCTACATTCAGTTAAGAAATCTGAAAAAAAAACAGTAACAATAATTTTGATTGTATTCCAATGATGCACGCTTCACCGTCTCCTCATCTTGGAAGGAAGAGTCTGTAGAAAATACTACAGACTATCGTCTTTTCTCGATGATCTGTCGTGCTTGATTCACTTGATGTAGTGTATTATAAGTAATTACCGCTATTCTATCGAACGAGACCCTTGAAATCGAATTTACTAAAAAAAATCGATCCTTGGAGTAACCTGTCGAAGATAAATCCCGACAGAGATAAAAAATTGGCGAACTTTTTTTGTAGTAATCATGAAATTGTACCACTCATTCGCAGAGTGATTCTCCGACGATCTCATTCGTGAGAAAAATTCGCTGCAATCATAAATTAGGCAGCGCTCATTTATTAAAATTTAAATAAATGTGGTAAATTATAAGCTTTTCACTTATTAGTAACCACGCCGAACGATGATCGTAGCTGAGAAATCATAGCGATGCGAGCGAATACGTTGAGACAGTACTCGTACAATGTTTCACCGCTATCCTGCCGAGTGAGTCCATTCGCCGAAGCGTATGACGCTCGGTATAGTAATACTACTACGTAGTATATGCTACGTATATGTATGTGAGCAGTGCAGCCAGATCGCGCGCAAAAGTTACTCCCTCTTTAGTCTCTTGCGCGCCCATCACACAATAATAGTAGCGCGTGTCCGTGAGCGAGCGACGCTCGGACGACTTCGGGACGAGCCGAGCGCCACCGAAGTTCCCCGACCGCGCCTTCGGCAGCTACGCCAATACATGGACGCTGAGCACGTTCATGTGCGGCCAAGCCGAAACGAAGGATTCGAGGGAAAAAGCAATCTGAGCACGACTCGCGCGTGGCGTCACCCGACGGCACGAGCGAGGCTTTTAGATGATTTCAATGCTTATTTAGCTTTTGATTCTCTGCGTTATTAATGTATACAAAAAAATGTATCGCACACTCTCATCGCTTATTTTTTTGAGTTTATACGTTATTTTAAATATAATAATAAATCTAAATTACAACTTATTTATCTTCTAAAATATTGTTTACGCTTTACTCACACCCGTCCTTATGCCAAATAAATTATAATTCATAAAAGTAAGCGGAAATATATTTATATTCGTATTATTATATTAATTCTCATAGCTCTCATATGAAAACTCTCATATGAAAAACACAAAAAAAAATCTTCAAAACCTTAGATTTCAACGAACCAAGAACATCCATCTTCACATTTTCAATCATGACGAATTTTTAAGAACAATATCATCACAAACACATCTGAACCAAAACAATATACATCACCTAAATTATCAAAACATAAATCAAACAACACAAAATCACAACATCTTATACTCAACTCTTACTAATAGACAACAGGATACAAATAATAATCTTTCCACTAATCCTCTGAATAATATAAATTCGACAATCACATTAAATAAAACTAAAGAATGGCTTATAAATCTCTCCAACATTGATATTCCGCTACACATTTCCACATTCTTGTCTCTAGGTGAAAAGTTTTGTTTTCCTTACCTCAAACTCTCAAACATAAAAACTCATATCCACAAATCAATCTCCGAACTTGAGTCCAAATTAGATTTTTTACTCGACAAACCTAGACAACTCGAAATTAGAACCAGATTCATTAAAATCTTAAACAAAATAAATATTCCAACCTCATTTGCCAACACTAATCAAATTATAAAACACACGTCCTCATTCTTAAAAAACAACCCTCAACTTTTAGTTACACGAGCTGACAAAGGAAATTCAACAGTCATTCTTAACAAATCAGATTACATTACAAAAACTCATAATTTACTCGCAGATTCCTCAACTTACAAATTAACAAATAGAAATCCCATCAACACTCTACAAAAAGGCATTAACATTATATAGTCCAACACATAAACTAGCTGAATTTATACAATCTAAACTTTCTAAATTAATCAATACGACTAATTCACACATCAAAGATAGTTTCCACCTAAAACATTCACTTTCTAACATCTCAATTCCACTCAACTACAAATTGGTCTCGTTTGCTGTTGTTTCTCTCTATACCAACATCCCATTACAACTTATTATTCAAAGCCTTAAAAAAAGATCAAATCTATTTCCAAAAACATTTCCTTTAAACGAAATAATTAAAGCCATAGAATACATCATGTTCTCAACTTTCTTTACATTTCAAAATAAAATTTACCAACAAATCTCAGGGTTACCAATGGGCTCACCTCTGGCTCCAATACTATCTAACATCGTCATGATTGATCTTGAAACAAATTGCCTGGAAAAATTAAAATATTCGTTACCACTATATAAAAGATATGTTGATGATATTATTATTGCTCTACCAACAGACAAAATTGAATCCACCAAAAAGATTTTTAACTCATATAACTCAAAATTACAATTTACATCAAAAAATGAAATAGATAAAAAAAATCCCGTTTCTAGATATACTTTGAATCCATAAACAAAATTCAATTATCACAAATTCGTATAGGAAACCAACCTGGTCAGGCAGATTCATAAATTTCTTTTCACACCACCCACTTTCCCAAAAAAAGCCATAATTTACATGCTAGTTGACAGAGCAATAAAATTATCTCATCCTTCATTTCACAAAGAGAACCTCAAACTTATTAGTAACACGATGACACAAAATTGCTATCCGATCTCTTTCACAGAAGAAATAATAAAACATCGGCTTTCCACAATCAACAATCAAAAAAAGAATAACAACAATTTTGATTCTTCCAGACTAATAAATGTTCCTTACACAAAAAAACAACCATCATCAACTAATTCGTCTTTTCCAACAATACAACATAACAGTATTCACAAACAATAAACTCCATCACAATAGGCTCCATCAAAGACAAAATAAATAACAACCAAAAATCCAACATAGTTTACAAAATCGATTGTAAGGATTGCAATGCCACATCCATCGGCCAAACCAAAAGATACCTTCAAACCAGAATAAAAGAACATAAAAATAGCCTTAAACATACTACCACAATACACACAGCCTTAGCACAACATGCAATAGAACAAAAACATGACTTTCAATTCGACAATGTAAACATTTTAAACAATGAAAATTGGCTCAAAAAAGACTAATCCTAGAAATGATCTAAATTAAGGCACACTCCAACGCCATAAATTTTAGAACTGACATACAATAACTAAGCTCGATCTATAACTCTATTATATAACTATTAAAATATTTTACAATACTTTACTTGACATAACAATTTTAAAATTATTGACACTACAATTTAATTTTAAATACTCTTAACATGACGCACCAATTTTATTTCTCTTGACACGTCACTGCCAAAAGGATCTTTCTCCCCCGATTCGCAAAATAAAGACTCTAAAAAGCTTCACGAAATTAAGACACCACTCAGTTTCTCTCAAACTCTCCGTGATCACACAACTCAATATGTAACTGAGAAATGTAAATTTCGAGTTTTTGTTTATTTTGGAAGAAAATTTTTTAAATCTTAAACTCAATAGGTAATCATCACAGTCATTTGATACTTGATTAAAATTTCTTTCAAATCAATTACGTACATTAAATTTTCACAAATAAAACACAAAACTTTCTTACAGTTATTAATCTCTTACAGATGATAAAAATCGCAAAAAAACGATAAATTCTTCCATCTATTGAGTATACTCCAGCAAAACAGTCTTTACTTCCACAAATACTGCCTTCTGAAATAACCTTCCAAATATAAGCAAAAGCTAGAAACATCAACAACATCGAGGTTAGTCATTTCTCATATTTCATTTCTTTATAACTCCATAGTATAATAAACCACACTCTCACGCATCACCCATTTCAAACACCGATGAATAAGAAGAATTAACGCAATACAGAAACTCATGCATATCAAATCAATATAGTTATAACCAAAACAGAATTAACATAACAGTTATACAAAACGACACAACAATTTTATAACACAATCATAACATAAAACATTCGTGTATTTAATTCCTTCAAACTTGATTTGTAAAATTTGTGTATCAAAATTTATAGAAAAAAATATAATTTCTGGAGAGGACCCGAACCAAAGGGTCGAAACGTAAGAAAGCATAATTTATTTCCATCGCTGACCTTGGAAAACCTCTTTTGGCCGGACTGAAGCCGAATCTTCAACTAGCAACTTGTCATCAACACGGCTGCACACATCTTTGACTCATTAATTCTCATACTTTCATCAAGCGATTAAGCATTATCCCCAAAAACAAGCCAATCATCCATCCGGCCGCGAATCGTCAGTACCAGAAAGTGCACATATTCTACAAACGATGAGATGGTCTCGTTGGTAGCGTTCCCGGCTTCGGTCCGCAGGGGCGCGGGACGTTCCCCGCGCTCAGTGCTTTTTTTGAAATTATTATTACTATTAATTCTTATTTGATTATTTTTGTTAGTTATCATTATTATTTTCATTAGTTATCTTTTAGTGTCGAAAAATTTATCGAGCACTCCGACCACTTATTTTATTAGTTTCTACGATAATTTAAATGTGATAATAAATCTAAATTTCAACTTATTTAACTTCTAAAAATTGTTTGCGCTTTACTCACACCCGTCCCTATGCCAAATAAATTGTAATTCACAAAAGTAAGCGGAAATATATTTATATTCGTATTATTATATTCATTCTCATACTTACATCAAGCGATAAAGCATCATCCCCAAAAACAAGTCAATCATCTATCCGGCCGTGAATCGTAAGTGCCAGAAAGTGCATTTTTAACACAAGCGATAAGATGGTCCCGTTGGTAGCGTTCGTAGCTTAGGGGCGCCGGATCGTTTCCCGCGCTCAGTGCTTTTCTGTTTTTTTTTTAATTATTATTTTCTTTTTGTATGGGGCGAATTGTTTATATGTGAAACACGCTCATTGAAAGAACATTATTCTGAAAAAAGGAAAACTGCTCATGATGTTTTACGATTAAATTTGTTTTGTTCTGTCAATGGTGAGAGTTCACAAATAAACAATTCACCCCATTACAATAAAAATTACCTGTAAATGTAAAAACATACAAAAATGCCACTTTCTGGCACTTACGATTCGCGGCCGGATAGATGATTGACTTGTTTTTGGGGATAATGCTTTATCGGTTAATGAAAGTTTGAGAATGAATATAATAATACGACGACCTTGGAAAGCTCACGGGCCGAATCGAAGCCGATTCCTCAACACCTCGTATTATCAACACGGCCGCACACCACTCATACTCATTAAATACATTTCCGCTTATTTTTATGAATTACAATTTATTTGGCATAGGGACGGGTGTGAGTAAAGCATAAACAATTTTTTAGAAGATAAATAAGTTGTAATTTAGATTTATTATTCATTTAAATTAATGTACAATCTAATAAAATAAGCGGTCGGCGTGCGCGATAAATTTTTCGACACTAAAAGATAACTAGTTAAAATAATAATGATAACTAATAAAAATAACTAATCAAATAAGAATTAATAGTAATAATAAATAAATAAATAAATACTGAGCGCGGAGAACGATTCCGCGCCCCTGCGGACCGAAGCCAGGAACGCTACCAACAAGACCATCTCATCGCTTGTAGAATATGTGCACTTTCTGGTACTGACGATTCGCGGCCGGATGGATAATTGGCTTGTTTTTGGGGATAATGCTTTATCGCTTGATGAAAGTATCTTGATATAAGTATGGGCCCATTAATTATTTCGTTTAAAGGAAATGTTTTTGAAAATAGATTTGATCTTTTTTGAAGGCTTTGAATAAAAAGTTGTAATGGGATGTTGGTATAGAGAGAAACAACATCAAACGAGACCAATTTGTAGTTGAGTGGAATTGAGATGTTAGAAAGTGAATGTTTTAGGTGAAAACTATCTTTGACGTGTGAATTAGTCGTATTGATTAATTTAGAAAGTTTAGATTGTATAAATTCAGCTAGTTTATGCGTTGGACTATTTATTGATCATACTATTGGACGAAGTGGATAATTATTTTTATGAATTTTTGGCAGCCAATAGAGACGAGATAGGTTGAAATTTTCAGCTTTTCAGTATTTGTATTTTGTTTCATCAATGATTTTTAGGATTTTCCATCTGGAGAGAATATTGTTAATGCCTTTTTGTAGAGTTTTGATGGGATTTCTATTTGTTAATTTGTAAGTTGAGGAATCTACGAGTAAATTATGAGTTTTTGTAATGTAATCTGATTTGTTAAGAATGACTGTTGAATTTCCTTTGTCAGCTCGTGTAACTAAAAGTGAGGATTGTTTTTTAAGAATGAGGACGTGTGTTTTATAATTTGATTAGTGTTGGAAAATGATGTTGGAATATTTATTTTGTTTAAGATTTTAGTGAATCTGGTTCTAATTTCGGTTTGTCTACGTTTGTCGAATAAAAAATCTAATTTGGACTCAAGTTCGGAGATTGATTTGCGGATATGAATTTTTATGTTTGAGAGTTTGAGGTAAGGAAAACAAAATTTTTCACCTAGAGACAAGAATGTGGAAATGTGTAGCGGAATATCAATGTTGGAGAGATTTATAAGCCATTCTTTCGTTTTATTTAATGTGATTGTCGAATTTATATTATTCAGAGGATCAGTGGAAAGATTTCTATTTGTGTCCTGTTGTCTATTAGTAAGGGTTGAGTATAAGATGTTGTGATTTTGTGTTGTTTGATTTATGTTTTGATAATTTAGGTGATGTATATTGTTTTGGTTCAGATGTGTTTGTGATGATATTGTTCTTAAAAATTCGTCATGATTGAAAATGTGAAGATGTATGTTCTTGGTTCGTTGAAATCTAAGGTTTTGAAGTTTTTTTCCACATGAGAGTTTTTCATATGAGAGTTTTCATATGAGAGCTATGAGAATTAATATAATAATACGAATATAAATATATTTCCGCTTACTTTTATGAATTATAATTTATTTGGCATAAGGACGGGTGCGAGTAAAGCGTAAACAATATTTTAGAAGATAAATAAGTTGTAATTTAGATTTATTATTATATTTAAATTAACGTATAAACTGAAAAAATAAGCGATGGGAGTGTGCGATACATTTTTTGCATACATTAATAACGCAGAGAAACAAGAGCTAAATAAGCATTGAAATCATCTAAAAGCCTCGCTCGTGCCGGCGGGTGACGTCACGCGCGAGTCGTGCTCAGATTGCTTTTTCCCTCGATTCCTTCGTTTCGGCTTGGCCGCACATGAACGTGCTCAGCGTCCATGTATTGGTGTAGCTGCCGAAGGCGCGGTCGGGAAACTTCGGTGGCGCTCGGCTCTTCCCGAAGACGTCCGAGCGTCGCTCGCTCACGGACATGCGCTATTATGATTGTGTGATGGGCGCGCAAGAGACTAGAGAGGGGGTAACTTTTGCGCGCGATCTGGCTGCACTGTATGTGAGTGTCGGTTGGCACACATACATATACGTGTGTGTTTTCATTGCGACCGAACCACGCGTGACCAATTTCCGCGCTGTGGTCGGAACGAATTCACACGTACATACACACACACATGGGCGCCAACGCTCAGCGATCGGCAGTTGTCGCGCCTCGACTCGTCGCCCGAAAAGTCGAGGCTTCGAGACCGAATCGCGTGCGTGGCGCCATCCGTCGATAGTAACTCGCAGCTCAAAACTGCACAATTGTCACTACCGACGTATCGAGGGGCCGCGTCGAAATTTTCCAGCGTGTTCGTCATTCCCTTATGAGCAGTTTATGAGCAGTTATAACGAAATATTTCACTGAAAATTCATTTCTTAAGTTCAAATACCTACAACTTTTGAATAAAACAATATTTTTCAAATTCCGTACGTACTTCTCTAGGTATTGTAATGTAGATTGATGAGAATTTTTGTTTTTCGTTCTAGGTAAAAAATTATGGATGCCAAACGTCACGCCGCGGAGCGCCTAAAAAAAGGTAACAAAAGAAAATATTAGTAGTCAGTCATTTTGTACATCGAAAAAAAATCTAGCAGCTCAATATTCGTACTAAATAGATGTGTAATTAATTTTATGAGTGAATCACTTTTTCATACGAAAACAAGTTGTTAAATTCGCACATGATTTTATACCCGTTACTGTGGCCTAACGCCTTAAAGCAACTGAATGTTGCTTCTTAATACTTTTGAAGTGTCTGTTGTTGAAGTTGTTGAAGTTGTCTGAAAACGTAATTATTACTGCGAAGCTAGTTTGCAAGAATGAATTGTGATATTGTTATTAAATGTTCTGTTTTATTCAATAATTTCATCCATAATGTACGATATTAATAACGAAATCATTTATTTTCAACAATTAACAAAAATTGTAACGGGTCACCCCTAATTACATAAAATTTATTTGGATTCGGGAATTAACTAGGGAGCAAATTAATTTTTTTTATCGCATACAAGAAAACATATTTTTATTATAATTTCTATCCCTTGATTCGTGTATATCCATATCTGTTTGTATATTGGTGTGGGTGTCTTTAGAATGATTCCGTTTTGTGTGCGTTTTGATGATTGTATGTGTGTTTGTGTATGTGTGTGGTGTCGCTCTTGCCCGCAGGTACCCTGATGTGTTTATGTGTATTGTGTACGGTCTTCGTGTGTGGTGTCGCAATGTTCGGATCGACGCCTATAGGTGTACGATTTGCTTGCTTATGTTTGTTTGTATATGTGTCGCTCGCAGCCGCGCTTATATTTTTCGGGTATTTATGTGTGCCTAAATGTGTTTGTTTGTATGTGTCTCGCTCGCGGACCTGTCAGATTTTGGCGGTACAGCCATACAGCCATCCTCGGTCACTGCCCCTTTTGTTGTTCTTTTTTCTCTCTTACTCTCATTGCCTGCTGTATATTTTCTGACGGCTGACTGTTAGACTTTAAATTAACGCGGGATGCTTAGTCAGCTGGCAATTTCTCATGTATTTGAATTACGATTTTTTTCCTTCTTTAGCAATTTTTATTCAACCTTCAAGAGAAACCCAAGTTATCCTTTCTTTACAGTTCCGCACCCTCTCCGTAATCAGACCTAGCTATCTGTTCCTTTTCAGTAGTCGCTTATATTCAGCACGTTCCTTATTCGGACGCTACACCCATTATCTCTCTTCTTTCTCCTTTTTCAAATTCTATTACTTTGCGTCCTTTCACTACTTGCGCCGAAATCCACGTTCCTTAATCTGGAATCCAAGCCTGTCTTTTCCGAAACTCGCATAAAGAACCCCAAAAAAGCCTTCCGTATTTCTCTTTCTTGTCTATTTATTACTTTGGCTTTTTCCTAATCTTTGTTACATAAATGTTACTTTAGTATTGTCCCCCTTCTTTTTCCTGTTTCAAATCGTATCCTTTACTTTGAGTTTCCTGCGAGGGATATCACCGCTTATATCATTTTCTGCTCCCTTCCCAAGGAAAATGACTGAGGGCAACGGCCGCGCTTGTCTACATCGCTGTCTTTGAATAAGTGGTGGGAGGGATTCGCGCCTGAAACGGACCTATACGTCTGAAAATATAGCACCTTGAATCTTTGATTCCATTCGACTAGGCAAAAACGCCCCGGGACGTATCCGAAGTTGCCCGAGCGCGTTGTGACGACACAACGTTGCATTCAGTAAATTAAGTACTCGTATAGTAGTTCGAAAAACTACTCGTGGAGTAGTACCAAAAACCATGAATAATTATCTTTAGAACTATTTTTTTAAAGCCCCCCTTTGCGATAGTTTTTAATTTTATTTGAAAAGCACAATTCCAGAAAAACAAATCAACCCGTTTTGGTTTTTAACAAACCAATACTCGTACTACATGAGTAGTTCGTATGCAGACCATAACGTTGTGACGTCACAGCGCGCTCGGGTAATGATGTTGTCACCTTTTAAATGTAAGATAATTTATAGGCATTTCCACATCAAAATTAAAGTAAACGAATTGTTATTAAGGTAAATATTGAAAAATATTTACTGTCAGGGGCATATTCGAATTTAAAAAAAAATACGGGAAATTAAAAAATCTACGTCGATCTTCAAGGGAGATATTAAAATAGTCATCTAGTCGCGCGAACAAAGCCGCGGTAAGATGCAGTGCCCCCACCACGCCACCCGGTCGCAACGACGCCGGCGTTCGCCGTTTACGTGCACAGGCGATCAAATGCAATTATAATCTGTTATGAAAGAATGCTCGGTACGGTTTGTACGATATTGAATGTTATACCTAACATTTGCTAATGCTCACGAACTTGAATTTTACAAAAATGTTTATTACAACAATTACAAACCGAAGAAACGTAAAAATGACTGTACCTCAACTTGTACCAAAGATGTTGAGACTTTTCTTTTTCTAATTGCGCGTCTCGCAAAGATCTATAAGACCCTTAAAGAATATTTGAAGCAATTAAAACATTTATGGCGTTACTTCTATTTGTTTATAAGCAGAAATTTTATATCCTCGAAAAACATGTCTTTTAAAAATAATTTTCTTAAGTTAAATCCTGAATTTTCGAGTTGAAAACAACTATCCTACATTTTTTGAAACGCCTAATCAACACAAATCGATTATTATCGCTAAACTATATTACATAACTGAATAAAACTTGCAGATATATTTTGACAATCAGTTCTAGTAGGTGATAAACGAGTTTCAGAATAATACGTTAAGGCCTTACATACAGTAAATTAAATACAGTTGATGTGTTAACGGAGTTATGTAAATTGAAGATTATATGTCTCAATTTTGAGCGCCCCAAGCTTTTACTTATAATCATATAAAAGTAACTTGGTGATAAAATAATTTTCTACTCTTCAGTTTAGTTTTTAAATGTTTGTTGGTTCAAATAAATTATTTTCTACTTTTCAGTCATTAATTCATTTTACTAGAGCGCTGAAGTTTTTCAGAGGGATTAATCCATTCAAACGAACTGGTGTTATTTTTGGTTGGTCGTCAGGAGAAATCCTGGAGATATTTTTTTTAATTTGAATTTTTAAAAGGTCTACTGAATGAAAGTCAAGTTTATACTACTAGGCTTTTGTATTTCATAGGACAGCACTTTAAGGGGTCTTCTCACTTTAGACGCTAAAAAGGCTATTTTCATGATTTTTTTGATAGGTTTATATTGTAGCTATTGATATAAAAGTTGTTACACTTAATAAAAAAAAAACTTTCAAAATACATTTTAAAAAATGTATGTATTTATGTAACCCAAATAAATTGTAAACGCGTTTTGCTCGAAACAATCGCTTGTTGATAAAATCTCCGAAACTACTGAACCGATCTTTTTAAAATTTTAACCACATATTCTTTACAACCATAGCTATAGCGCACATCAAGGATTTTTTAAATTTAGATATTTGCTATTTTTTCGCCAAAAACGATGAAAAAAACACTTTTCTTTCGAAAAATGTCCGCCATTTTGTTATTCTTGTATGTATAAAAAATCGTATGATATGCGCGATAGTCATTAACATACTGAATCGAAAATCGTTTGATTGATTTTTTTGTTTCGAATGAACTGTTTGATTTAATTATTTTGTTTCGGACGATCCATCTCCGAGATTGTATCAGCAGCGCGACCTACGATTTTTTTAGGACATTTCTTAACTACCAATTTGTCTATTATAGTAACTTAAATAAATTTAAAAAGTGTATTTCGAAAGTGTATTCTTTAAGTGTAACATTTATATCAATATTTATAATATAAACCTATAAAAAAGTCATGAAAATAGCATTTTTAGCGTCTGAAGTGAGAAAATTCCTTAAATTCAAACACAGCGTTATATGTTTCCCGCCTATACGCGCTCCGATACGCGTGCGTCGCCTACGCGCGCGCCGTTAAAGCCAAAAAGTAAACAAACAGCCTGCCCGCAGGTACATTAGAAAAAACCCCTTTTCTTACCTGTCCTTTTATTTCTCGCTACCGGGTTTTCTCGTGTTGTTGGCGGTGACATTACGCGCGATCTCTCTGACCGAATACATGGTATCGCATGAGTGTGACAGAGAACGTTATAAGGGTCATGGACATCGAGGGAGAGAGAGAGAGAGAGAGAGAGCCGCTGCTAGCCTGTTCTTCAAGAGGGTGAAAAAACATCGCCCTTCGCTCTCACTCGATACCTGTGGTATATCTCTCTCGCACATGCTCGGTTACCAGCTCTTGGCCTTAATAAAGAAAGCCGTGAATTTGAAAGTAATTTTCTTATCAAAAGTGTTAATTTTCTTATCACTGTTAATTGTTCGAGTTATCTCAATCGCTCCTTTTCAACGACATCCCCAGATATCTTTAATTTATTTATTTATTAAATTAAAGTTTTTATTACAAAAAAATCAGCACACATTTTTCAATGATCCCGCAGAGCCCATTCAAACAAAAATTCCTTTGCATAAGAATTTTCCGATAATTACGTAGCTTTATTTCTTTGAAAAAAATAAAATAAATGTAAATGTTTTCACTTACATTGTTCTTCCATCGCGAGATTCTCCACTCTTCAGATAAACCCGCCCGTCCTTCATTTTTTCCGTCAACGGAATTTGTCTTTGCGGTCGGCGCCCACCAGGCATGTTCACTTGTTGTTTATTTAAAAGTGGAAGACTCGCAGGGAAAGTAGCACAGATATCACAACGCGCAATACAATACGAAATAATAGTTTGAACAAACGTAAATAAAAAAAAGAAAACAAGATATGATGATATTACACGAGGTATGAAAAAAACTCAGATATCAAAAAACGTATGTATCGCAAAAACTTATATATCACAATGTATCACAAATACGTATATATACACGACACTGTATAATAATGTGATCGTAAAGAAGAAAATCGTGATATGAAATTCGCTATAAACGTGTTACACTCGTCATCGGTTCTGTAATTACTGATAGAGTACAAAATTTTCGCGGCGTTACGGACAATGGAGGGGATGTGCAAAATGCTATTCGCCGAACTGTGTAAAAGACACGGCTGCTTGCGGCGTACATGAGCATCAGCGACAGACGCCGAAAGCTTTTCGTTTTCCACTTTACATATCTCACAAGGGGAGGCTGTCAATTGTGAAATTCCGATTCGATTTATACTGCGTTGATAAAAGCTCGTGGCCAGAGGTGTTATGTGGTAAAGCAAAGCAGTGAGATGCACTTCTTCGCCATTGCCGGAACGGTCGGCATTGAAATATTCCTTTGCGTTCAAATAGCTTCCTACGTAGAGGTAGTTTCAAGGAGCGCGTGGCGTAGCGAGCAAGCTCTCTGCTTCATAAGTTCCACGTACCTGTTTCGAATCTCGCTATTGGCAATTTTTTTTTATTCAAATGTATATACAGATAATTCTCGGCAATCAGATTCTAATAATTCCGTATGAGCTAAGCGAAGCCCCTTCGCTTAGCTCATACCAAGAGGTGTTATGCGACAAAGCATTAAGCAGCATTGAAATATTCCGTTGCCTTCAACGTTGTACGTTTCTACGTAAATCAAATTTCAAGGAGTGCGTGGCGCAGCAAGCAAGGTGTCGGCTTCATAAGTCCAACGTCCTTGGTTCGAATCTCGCTGCTGTCAATTCTCAAAAAATTAACCTCAAATGTACATACAGATAATTCCCGGCAATTCAGTTTCAACAACTATGTATATGATAAGTTTTTAAAATGCCGTTTTTTGTGGACAAACCGACGCTTTTGAACTTTATTATGTTGCTCGTGAACAAAGTTACATTTCAAATGTAGAAATACTTTCCGAAAAGTTCTATTTTAAATATAGTATGATATAATATCATAAGTTTTTTAAATGCATAATTGTTGAACCTGATTGCCGGGAATTATCTGTATACACATTTCCAAAAAAAAAGTTGCCAGTAACGACATTTGAATCAGGGACGTTGGGCTTATAAAGTAGAGACCTCGCTTGCTGCCCCACGCTCTCTTTCAAATTTGTTTTACGCAGAAACGTAGAAAGGTATAAAACGCAACGGAATATTTCAATGCACATTTTCTCGACAACGGCGATGAAGCGGCAAGATGTGGCAAAGCTCACTGCTTTACCACAAAACACCTCTGGCCTTGAGCTTTTATTACACGCGGTATGAATAGAGTCTGAATTTGACAATTGACAGCCTCCACTTGTTAGAGCATTTTCAAAATTGTTGTCTTTGCAGCGCTTTGTCTGTAAGGAATTTGCAAAACTTCATGTCCACAGAACCAATTTTTCCCTTCGCAGCGCTATGTCTGAGTGTTGCCTAAAAACGTTATTCCTGCAGCATTGGGTCTTTGAGCATTATAAAAAATGTTGTCTATGCAGTACTGTGTTTAGGGTTATTTACAAAACTTTATCTCCGCAGCACTGTTCCTAAGAGTGTTTTCAAGTTTTACGGTTTTTTTGTCTATTTTTAGTACAGTCGCGTTGTCGTTGAAAAACTCCGTAAACGGAAAAATTAGAAGAAGGCCAGTTTTTTAACAGGTGATTCTGTAGGTGCCGCGGGTGCTAAATCCAAGTATGCCTAACCATCGGGGTGCGGGATTTTTTACGGGATGAAGGGGGAAGGGGTAGATTGATGCGAACCTATAACCCCTACAAAAAAAGCGCCGTGAGACAAAATTTTCAAAAAAATCGAGGCTTTAGTTTTGACCACCGCGCCGAAGCTGTGGCAGTTCATTTTCGGGGTGAGAAAGTGGGGTAAACTTTTGAAAAATTAATTTTAATTAAATAACTCTTTAGTACTATACATTTCTACACTTTTTGTTCAAATGAGGACGTTGTAGCCCGTGAAAGGACGCGTCCATCAAGTATTTGATCATCACTCTTCAATAATATCTCCAACCCCCAAAAAATTATTGAAATGCCAAAGAAAATGTTTATTGAACAACTCAAAAACAATCAATTTTTCGAGTATGGTTTTAATGCACGAAATGCAGAGAATAATGTACGAAATGCAGAGAATAAGTTCAATATAGAATCATTTATGAAAACTAAAATGAAGCGATAAATACGCGAGATAAAATGTGGAGCATGACATTTCAGCGTTTACATTGTACGCCTCGAGCAATTTAGAGATCGTGTTGGCCAAACGTAAAGAAAACGAAATTTGCCCCATGAAAAAATTGCCTACATTTATTTACTTGTTTTTGAAAGAAGCAACACATTCTATAAGACCACACGCATTTTATACATTTGAACATCGTTTCACGGTGGTTGCGTGCGGACGTAAATATGTGCGCAAATGGCGTCGATAAGGTTAACATATTCGAAGTAGTGACAAAGAAATAATGGTGGAAGGAGCGCAAAAGAGTTATAAACGACGAAAGAAAATATTCGATTATATAAACTGTATACAACGATTCATAGAGTAACAATAATTATTACAACAAACGTTTATTATGTCGCTTACGAATTTTGTGCTCTGATCGCTTAATTTATCATGTAATTATCGAATAGAAATTTGTCAAAATAGGGACGGCACAGAATGGTATCATCAGTTGCTCATTTGATTCAATCAAAGATTGCAACTGGTCTTTAAATTTAGAATTTTAAAAATTTATCATCCACTTACCTAATTAAATCGTCTCCCATCTCACAAATTAACACTATAGCGCCAAATTCGAACGGGATATTCTATGAAAAACCTGAAGTTTATAATCAGTATGAGAACCTGAGTGTATAATAACTCAATAGCTTCCGAAGCGATCCTCCTAGAAAGGAAGAAACGGAATGTTGTATTATTTCCAAATACAATTTCTCGACAATTTAGAACATTTTGTACATACTGCCATGACAACCTTTTTTTCTACTGTTTTTCAAATGCCTTAGAAGTGTTATTATTGGTTGTTTCCTCGCACATCAATCTCGTTTTATACAGACTTATAATGTAATCAATTATTCTTGACGTCTTTAAAAAATAGCAAGCCAATCGAAGTCAAAATGTCGCGCCTCGAAACAAATCTAAACAGGTATTGAAACTTTTGAAACGCTATTCCGTTATTTTATTCGCCTACAATGAAAATTGCATATGTCAAATAGAATGTCGCTCTATCGAACGAATAAAATATTCTTTCTAATTTTCGAAACACTTGCACCGAGACGCGGCCGCATCTTGTAATTAATAAAAGTTCTCCACGGGAGAATGGAAAATCAAAGTATTCTACATATTTCATGGTAGATATCAGATATTAGAATGGAGTAAAGAAATCAACGGTATGTGGACAAAAATATTATCAGAAGTTAAACAATCGGGATTAAAAAGATTTCAACCAGCTCGAAGGCTTTCGGAGGTTCGCTGCTCGACCCACCGCTCACTTTTTACCTGTACGGCCTTCGATTTTAGTCCGTCTTTCGTTGTTCACCATGAATGCAACGTACAATTTGTACGAATTGTCCTCTATTTTAAATCATACTATGACCCTTCAATGGCTTCGGGACGTAGGGTTGATAACAGCGATGCGGTTTTGCTCGAAGCACACATCAGTGTTCCATGCAGAGGTTCCCAGTGCACATCCGAATTGCACGCACAGCACAGTTCTATGACATAAACACACTCTCAAAAGTGGTCAAAGTTAAACATTTTTGCGACCGCTTAGTGAAACATGTATTCCTACGTTAATCGACCCGGCCAATCCGAATTTCGAGGAATTTTAACTATTAACAGTGACGAAAAGGGTTAAAAACCGAAAAATATGCATTATTTCGAGAACGAAGAGGAAATCGCAAAAAAATCGAACAAAAGTTGTAGAATGAAGGATTTTACCTCGTAGGTGTCTACGATTCTTTTCTCTATCTCCAATAGTTTAGCCGTAAATAAAAAAAAAAACAAATTCACACCAATACTATAAGCGCGCGCGTGTCGAAATCGAGGAGATTGAAGACCATTGGTATCTAACCGCCCCTTCCTCTCTCGCCGGCGCACTGCACGTGCTTGTATTAGGCCGACGGTCTCTGAAAGTGGAACGGGTATTATATCTTCGGCAGCCTAGTATGTATAGCTAAGCTGTCGGATTGTAAAGACTCCGCTACCGGCTATATTTCCTTTCTCACGAAGTCCATCGGGACTATGTTTTTCACCTAACAGCTCTCCGGCTCTTCGCCACGGACTGAACCAGAAAATGAGCGATAGGATAGGTTTTTTATTTTCCTGATCTTCAATTAACATTTTAACGAACAATAAATGATATTTATTATCTTATTAATTTTAATAATTATATCATTCTTATTTTTATTTTATGCACGTATTATTCTTTCTTTAGGCTTATGAAAAAATGAACTTAAAAACTAATCTATTTTATAAAGTTTTAATATCAACAATATAAATCATTTATTCATAACTTTAATTATCACTCCATTAAATGTATGAATGTTAAATCATTGAATTATCCAACATTTTTAGTTAAAAAAAACTATTAATCTTCAAAATAAAAAATAAAAATTTACTTTTAAATCTTAATAATGTTATAGCAAAGAATTAATCTTTTAAATGAATTTACAATTTATTACTTAAATCGGACACATTACTTCAAATTTTATAACTAATATATCTTCAAATTTGCAATAATTAGAATAGAATAGAATCTTCATTAAGTTTATCAATTCGTATAGAATTCGCCAAACCTGGTTACTTAATTAATAATTATCTATTATATAATTCCATCATTACACGTCATGCATACATTATATTTTTTAAATAATTATACCTACTATTATTGGAGGATTTGGCATTTGAATAATTCCCTTAATATTAGCAACCCCAGATGTATAATTTCCACGCATAAATTATTTGCGATTTTGACTTTTATCTCCTTCTATTAATTTATTAATTATAAGAAACCTCTTTCGTTTAATTTATATCATAAAGGAATATCATTAGATATAGCAATTTTCTCTCTTAATGTCGCAGGAAAATCCTCAATTATAGGAGTAATTAATTTTATTACCACAATCATAAATGTAAAAAAATGTTATTTGTTAAATCTTATTTTTGTGTATTTTCATGATATAGATACATTTTTTTTCAACAAATTATTGTGTTTTCATGATTAATATATTTTTTTCAAGTTTTACTTATACAGCCTTTTGGGCTTTTTACAAGGCCCCACTACTTATATGTCCACCGCTCTACACTTGTTCTTTCTCTCCATTATCGCCCGCCCCCCTCCCCTTGCAGCCGCAGCCGACTTCCTCGTCCGTATCGTATTCACCATGCATATCTCATGTTTTCGCCAGTCATGGGCATAGGAAAACTGCCGAAAACCTATACCGATACAATCGGTCCCAAGTTCGCCTCCCAGTCACGGAACTGGTCGCCTTTTGCCGAGAAAATGGCGAAGAAAAACATTTCGTGACGAAAGTACGCGACTGGGATTCGAACCCGCGACCGCCCGATCCGCTGGCCCGCAATGCTAACCGCCGAACCGACGCGTCGGTTTTTTTCATGATTAATATTAATCACAACAATTTTATTATTATGAGCTGTTTCTGTATTAGCTGGGGTAAGCACTTTACTTTTGACAGAGATTTTAATACAATTTTTAATCCATCAGGTGGAGGAGATCCAATTCTATAGCAACATTTATTTTGGTTTTGGACATCCTGAAGTTTATATTTTAATTTTACCAGGATTTGGTTTCCCATATAATTTTTAACCAAAATGAAAAACAAAGAAACTTTTAGTTTTATTCGTATAATTTATGCGATATTAGCTATTCGATTTTTATTTGTAATTGGAGGATTAACTAGAGTAATTCTAGGTAATTCATCAAGTGATATTACCTTACATGATACTTATTATGTAGTAAATCATTTTCACGATGTATTATCTCTAGGAGCCGTATTTACTATTATAGGAGGTTTTATTTATCGATATCCATTAATAAACGGCCCAAGATTACATAAAAAAGTATAAAAAATTCAATTGTATAGAATATTCTTCGAGTTAATTTAACTTTCTTCCCCCAACGATTTTTGGATCTAAATGGAATACCTCGACGATATTCTGATTATCCTGATTCATATTTAACTTAAAATATTTTTTCGTTTATAGGATCTTTAATTTCAATATTAAAAATTATTTATACTTTATTTTTCTAATATAAGAACGAATATCACCTGAACGATAAAATCGTTTTTCAATGTATACAATTTCTTCAATTGAATGATTAAGAATGTTTTACCCCCCATTAAATCATAGATTTAATTAAATTCCTTTAATATATCATAATTAATTCACTCTAAATTAATAAAATTTCAACCTACTCAATCATTAATATACAAGATGCTAATTCACCATTTATAGAAAACTTAAAACAAATTTATAATCATTCATTAATAAAGTTGTTGCTATGTGATGGTCGAGCGGATGATTGAGGATTTCGCGGGAGACGATTGACTCAGACACGGACTATTCTGATTTGGATCTTTTATTCCTAATTCGACTTGGCAAGGGAGTGCATGTTGTTGTTCGAGGTTTTAGGATGGACTGCTGGCTCTCGGTCCAGCGGGAGGAAGCGTGGCTGAGTGGAGGGGCCTTAGGAAGGTGGAGGGGATGCCACGCGCGAGAAGCGCGTGGGCTCGGGAACAATGGGACTCAGATGAGAGAGGAGAGAGAGGATTGCTGATGAGGATTTCTAGGAAGGAAGATTTGGTTTCTGCTGAGGGTTTCTAGGAAGGAGGATTAGGTTTAGGTGAGAGCTGTGGGAAACGGTTGATATGAGGGCGTGAGACTGGGTTTGGGAATAGGAATCGTGTGGGACCGTGACACTCCCCCTCTCACAAGAACGATGCTCCGCATCGTGGGTTACAAAGCTTTTTTTATTGATTCTATATAATAAAATAAAAGTGTGTGTGTGTGTGTGTGTGTGTGTGTGTGTGTGTGTGTGTGTGTGTGTGTGTGTGTGGTGTGTATGTGTGCACTTATGTAGTGTAACGTGGGTGTCCCAAAAAAATGTGCGTTTGTTCGGGGTGTGGTTCAATTGCGCTGTAAGCGCAATTCGGGCCGCAGTTTAGTCGGACGGAATAGTTCGAATGTGCTTAGTCGAGGTGAGATGTGCTCCGTGTAATAATTTTGTTCCGAGTAGTAGTTTTTGTTCCATGTAGTAATTTTGTGTTCCGTGTAGTAGTTTTTGTTCCATGTAGTAGTTTTTGTTCCATGTAGTAATTTTGTTCCTGCTAAAGTAATGTTTTTATTTGGTATGTTGGAGTTATGACCGTGGATCTGAAACCGACTATAAGATTAGTTTAGATGAGTTAGTAGGGGCTGTTTTTTGGTTATGAAAGGACGGGTGTGTGTGTGGTTGGTAATTTTATGTATATATGTAAATAGAGAAAAAGAGCCCAAATTTTTGCTCCTTCGTTGACGATAGTCTTTGCCTTTGTTCCCTTTATAGTTTGCCGTGATTTACTTTTTGGCGTAAGGTTCCTTTTTTTCTAGATTCGTTATTTGCCGAAATGTATATATATATATATTTTATCACTCTCTTCTTTTGGTTGCACCTGAAACAGTCTGAATTCTGATTAGCTTGGGTGTTAGTGGGTGTAGGTTTGTTATCCAGGATCCGGTAAGGTTGTTCTCCAGTTGACCAATGTGATGGATGAACGATACCTATTCAATCTTGATTAAAAACGATAATTTAGCTTTATCGCATACATGGGTTAATAGTGTAGTGTCTGTCTTGATGGTTTGAAAATAAGCATAGGCTGAGCACATAATAAGGAATGGAAGTTATAATATATTTTGTGAAGCTGTCGTGCATACAATGTTGTGTATGTACTTGTTTAATGTTAGTACGATTTATATGCGGAAATGTAGAGGGAAAGTAAATGTAGAAGGGAAAAGAGAATGAATTATCAAGGGAATAGGAAAATAGCAAGGAGGAATGATTCTATATATGATACTTATGTGTAGCGTTAGATTAAAGTACATATGTCGTTGTTTCTTAGAGCATTTTTGTAACGTCATAATTTTATAAAAAGGTGTGCGTGACAACATATTCGGGTTCAATTTAGTCTTCGTAAACCAATTTCGTTTTGTTTGTGTCTACCTAGATTTTGAAAATTATTCTGATCGGTTACTTCTAGAATTTCGAATGGACTCGTATAGCTACTATCACGATCGATTTTTTAGTTCTTTAAATTAAATCATTTTTAACAATACGAGTTGTCGAGTTTGACATTTTGGTACTTTCATCCGCCTAGCATAATATCGTTTTTCTGTTTATTTTACTCAAAATTGTTTTCAGAGTGCCAATTGTCGAACGTCGTTACAATTTCGGTTCTATATTTTAATATAGTCGTCGAATGTTAATAGTTTTTTTTTAAGTGGTATAAATATTCATGGTAAAGAAGCTTTGTGCTGTGACTATTATTTATTGATAGCGACTTCTTTTTATGTGTTGAATTTTAAAGTATTCCTAATTCTTCTAATGTGGTTTTACGAGGTCTACCGCACCTGTGTTTAGCAGTTGCTGTTGATTGCTGATGTCCAGCGTTGTTTTTTCTCGTGGCCTGCCAGGTTCACGTTTGGCAGTTGTTGATGTTCGTGATTGGTTGACTACATTTATTTTCATTTTTGGGGCCTTTCAGAGCCTCTTTAGCGGTGAGCATTGACTGTTGGTCAATCGGGTGCTTTCGTGGTCTGCCATGCCACGTTTAAAAAGTCAATGTTGGCCGTTTGTTGGCCTAATCTTTTTTTTTTTTTCATTTTTTTTTCGCGAGCATCATGGGATGGTGATGGCTGGTTAGGCTCGGTATGCGAGTTCGGTTGTTGTGCCCTATCTGATTTTTCATCTTCCGTGTTGGTGAAGCTGAGAGTCAGATTCTCTTCCATCTCATTGTAGTTTCCTTTTCATTGTCAATGGTTATCGCCTGTTCGTCGTATGTTGTATCGTTGCTGGTAGACTTCGGCCCGCCGAAGTGTCTACCCGCGTTGATAGGGATCCTAGGTGGCAGCGCGGAGCTCGCTTCTTTTTCCTTATTCCTACTTTGCCGCGTCCGGCTACTTTTTTGGCTTTTTCCTTCTTCGTTTGCGCCTATTTATTTCTTTCTTCTTTATTTATTTCTTCTTTGTTTGCGCTTATTTCGTTTCTTTCTTCTTTATTTATTTCTTCTTTGTTTGCGCTTATTTCATTTCTTTCTTCTTTATTTATTTCTTCTTTGTTTGCGCTTATTTCATTTCTTTCTTCTTTGTTTATTTCTTCTGTATTGCGCTTATTTCGTTTCTTTCTTCTTTATTTATTTCTTCTTTGTTTGCGCTTATTTCGTTTCTTTCTTCTTTATTTATTTCTTCTTTGTTTGCGCTTATTTCATTTCTTTCTTCTTTATTTATTTCTTCTGTATTTGCGCTTATTTCCTCGTTGAATATCATCGTCGTTTTCCCTTTTTCGTCGGCACGGCTGTTTCGTGCCCTACTACTTCGTCCTCGGACGTGTCGCGATCACGTTTGCGAGGCGTTTTCTTATACATTAGTTTGTCATGAGAATTGTTCCTTTTCGTAAGCTGTGGTCGTCCTTGTTCGAATCCAATGAGTTCCATCTCCTCTGTTGATGTTTCTGAGTCGTAGTTGTTGTCGTCGATTGTCTTATCGATTTTTGAGCGTGCACTCCCTCCAATTTCTTCTTTGTTTTCGGCGTTGCTTATTTCTATGTTTGTATCCTTAAGTTCTTGAAGTTCTTCTTCTGGCAAAATTATCACTTTGTCCGGTGCTGGGTTTCCGGAACATTCGTCCGATGTTGACAAGTTTCGTTTATCACCCTGTTGAGAGATTCTCGATTTCTTGATGTCATGCATCGTTTCATCGGATGATGTAGACTCCCTTGGCCTGATCGGGAGGACGTTGATTGGGTTTCTTGACAGAGCGTCTGCGACTGAGTTGAGTTTTCCAGGCTTGTGTTGAATTCCGTAATCGTAGTCATTGAGAGCCGCTTGCCATCTTAGTAGTTGTTGCGGTGGATTCGGTTTCTTCACTAAATATGTGAGTGCTCGGTTATCTGTCACTAACATGAAGTGGTGCCCATAGAGATAGGGCCTGAAGTGTTCGATCGCTTTTACTATTGCCAAAAGTTCTTTACGCATCGTGTCGTACGCTAATTCCGCTTTTGTGAGAGTGCGCGAGTAGAAGGCGACGGGGTGATCAAAATTTTCGTGCTGTTGACTGAGAACTGCGCCGATTGCGTAGTCTGAAGCATCCGTTGTCAACTTGAACTCTTTCTGGTAATCCGGATAGCGTAGGATTGGTTGGCTCGTCAATTTTTCCTTCAAATAGTCGAACGCCTGTTGACACTCATCGGTCCACTCAAATTTTTGGGAGGCTTTTAACTGTCTTGTTAGTGGTAGAGCGATTTTTGCGAAATCTTTTATGAATCGTCTATAGTAATTAACCAAGGCATGAAACTGTATGATGGTCTTCTTATTTTCCGGTGTCGGAAACTCCTGAATCGATTTTATTAGCTCTGGTCTTGGTTGTGAGCCGTTTTCACTGATGACATGGCCTAAATATTCGACTTTCTTTTTGTAAAAACAGGCATTTGTCGGTTTGCAGTGTGAGACCGGCGTATGTCAATCTTTTCGCCAGCCTGCTAAATTTCTGTTCGTGTTCCTTTAGGTCGATGGCATAGATGACAATGTCGTCTAAATACACGAACAGGTCAGTGCCTTGTAATCCCGACAACACGACATCCATTAACCTTTGGAAGATTGCTGGTGCGTTTTTCAAACCAAACGGCATTCGATTAAACTCGTAATGACCGTTCGGAGTTGAAAAGGCTGTTTTTGCTTTGTCGCGTGGATGCATCTCGATTTGGTGGAAACCGGACGCTAAGTCCAGTACCGAGAAGTAACGGGACCTACCCAGCTGGTCTAGGATGTCGGTGATGTTTGGCAATGGGTACGAATCGGGTGTTGTTTTCTCGTTCAGTTTTCTGAAATCGATTACCATGCGCCAGCGTTTCTTTCCTTCACGGTCTGCTTTTTTCGGGACAATCCAAACAGGCGAGTTGAATGGTGATAGTGACGGTTGTATTATGCATTTCTGCAATAATTCGTCAACCTGTTTGTGGATTTCCTGTTTATGCACTTGTGGAAAGCGATATTGTTTTGTATTTATCGGTTTCTCATCGGTTGTGAAAATTTCATGTTTCACAAGCGTTGTGCATCCTAGCTGTTCACCGGGCAGACTGAAAAGGTGTGAGTACTGTGAGGCCAGTTTAAGCACGTGTGCCGTCTCACTTTCCTCGAGATTCTCGAGGTGTAGGAGAGGTTTTAATCGCTCGAATCTGTCCTCTTTTGTCGATACCAACCTGATTACCGCATGTAGATCGGTAACAATGTCGTTTGGATCATTTTGAGTTGTGTCGAATGTTCGCAGTTCCTCAATTGGTTGTAATTCCAATATTGGAACTTGCAGGTGTATTGTGTACTCATTAGTGTTAATCGCTCTTAAATACGCTGTTCCATCACGATTTGTGACAATTGCGTTACCAATGTACAATCCTTCGCCAGCATGTATTTGCGGGATGTAGGCTTCTAAAAGGTCCGTATTCTTTATCCTGACGTGGATTACGGATTTTGATCTAGCCGGAATCGAAATTCTTTCGCGTGTTTCGAAAGGTATTTGATGGCCACCGAAAGATATGCACGACTGGGTGTATAGGATGTCGGCCGGTGTTTCTTTGAAAAACTCGTCGCCCAAAACGGCGTCTTGGGTGACTGGAATATCGTTCTTCATTATGTGGAATTCAACGGAAAGATGCTTAATCCTTATGATGCACATGCCGGAAGTGAAAATTGTGTCGCTCGTGATTCCTGATAGTTCGTAAATGATGTATGCGTCAATTTCGACGTGTGCTCCTATTGCTTCTGATTTAATTAGGTTGATTTGGGCTCCTGTATCTATGAGAAGTTTCGTGTCTTTCTTTAAGGTCATTCGAATTTATGATGACTGTTGGTGACTTCCGTCTTTTCGTGATTCCTAGCGATATTGTGGCTTTCTTTATTGTTACCGTTTTCTTTTCTAGTGACTTGACGACGAGCGCTCTTGCGATTTGCTTCGCGTCACGCTGTTCCGCGAAGTTGCATTTAAGTTTTTTTTTTGTACCATTTCTGTTACTATTTTTGCGAGTTCCTGAAGGTTTTCGTTACTCATTCTCCGCGATCTTCGTTCGTTGTTATCGGGTTTTCGATCGCGCGAATTATCGTGAGATCTGGGTTGCGAGTGACTGCGTTGTCTATCGTCTGAACTGTCGTGTGAGCTACTGGGATGCATATCGTATCGACTGTTTTGTCTGTAGTAATTCGGGGATTGATCTCTCCGCTGGTAATTGTTTTGTGAGCCTTGTTGCCTATTGTGGTAATAGTTTTGGTAACCATTCCGTGAATTTGGCTGTCCTCTTGAGTAATTGTTTTGATAACTGCCGCGTGTGTTTTGTTGCCTGTACTCGTAGCTGTTTTTATAGTCGTTTTGGAAATTCCGTCCTGTTTAGATTTGGGTTAATCTCGGAATTCTGGTTGGAAGTGAACGAGTGGGAAATGGTTTGAGTGATTCGTGAGAATCGAGGAACGCGCCGGCAATTGAAGCGCGAGGTTGAAAATGCACACGGTTTTAGTATAAAGAATATAGATTTATTTAACACTATTTGACTATTTAACTAATTGTACTAATATGACTTGAAGAGTCCCGAGTTTAGCGTTGCCGCGGGAGCTAACGCGGGCGTAAATCGCGTTAGTCCGTTGGCGTTAAGAAGGGGGGAAGAGACCGAAGCTGAACCGTTTATCGAAGAGACTTGTGACTTATATCGAAGTTCCGAACGAAGTGATTTGAAAAGAAGGACACATGATATTAATTAGAACGTTGAAAATAGGGGGAGAAATCCCTGTGCCCGGACACTGTCCTAGTCAAGCGCGCGACCGGCCGAGAGACGTCGACCTCTAGCGGGGTCTCCCTAAATTAGGGAGTCGGAGATGGTGTTTCCGAAACATTCTCCCCGCCTTCGGCGACAGTCGTCGACGAAGAGTCCACTGGAAGTACGGCCAACTTGGCAGTCGGTCGCTTGAAGGTGGAAGTGGCCGTGCGAAGCGTCACCACCCTGGTTAGACCATCCGACCCGGGGTGAAGTTCGACCACTCGTGCTAGTGGCCATCGTGAAGGTGGAAGTCGTTCGTCCGTGATTAGCACGAGTGAGCCGATTTGGATTTCGTGTGAAGGGTGTCGCCATTTAGAAATCGACAAGCTTCGCTGAAGGTACTCCGAAGACCACCTCTGCCAGAAGTGCTGTAATTTTGCCTGAAGCAATTGCCACCGTGAAAGTCGAGTTTCTGGAAGTGAAGTGAGAGACGGTTCGGGCACTGTGGTAAGTGCCTCGCCGATGGTGAAGTGACCCGGTGTGAGGGGAGAAAGGTCCTCAGGGTCGTCCGATAAGGGACAAAGTGGCCTGGAATTTAAGACAGCCTCCACTTGCGCAAGAAGAGTCGTAAATTCTTCGTACGTAAGTGAGGCCTCTCCGATTACCCGACGAAGGTGATATTTCGCGGATTTTACCGCAGCCTCCCATTTTCCACCCATGTGAGGTGCGGCCGGAGGGTTGAAGGACCAGTTCGTCCCAATGTTGGTCAGCGATATGATCGTAGAATCCATTTCGGCTGATCCAGCCTTGAAGAGAGCACGAAGTGCAGTATCGGCGCCGATGAAGTTGGTCCCGCAGTCACTATAAATAGTGTGACTGATTCCTCGTCGTCCGGAAAACCGCCGATATGCGGCGACGAAGGCCTCTGAAGTATAATCCGTGACGAGTTCGAGGTGGACCGCGGAAGTAGTGAAGCAAACAAAAACTGCAAGATAAGCCTTGTAAGTTTTTGTGCCTCGTCCACGCCAGGTCTTGACGGTGAAGGGTCCTGCGTAGTCAATGCCGGTGTGGAGGAAGGCCCGTGAAGGTGTGACTCGCGCAGTCGGAAGTTGGCCCATTAGTTGTTGTGCTTGAAGTCCTCGAAATCTGGCACACGTGGTGCACCGAAGGATGTACGATCGAATTGGAGCCCGGCCACCCGGAATCCAGTACGATCGACGGAGGAAGCTTAAGGTGGATTGGGTACCACCGTGAAGCGTTCGAAGGTGCGAGTCAGCGATGACCAGTGAAGTGAGCGGAGAGGTCCGGGGCAATATTGGCGGATGTTTTGCCTCGGGCTGTAGAAGGCCGTTCGTCAGCCGGCCGCCAACTCGAAGGGTCCCTAATTGGTCGACAAAGGGGTTGAGGGCGGCTAGGGAGTGGTCCCGATTGAGGGTCGCTCCGCTCGAGATCATCTGAAGTTCGGCCGAGAAGTGTGTGCGTTGAATGAGGCGTATCCAGAAGAACCTTGCCTCTTCCAAATCTCCTGTGTTCAGCGGGTAGGTTATTGAGGCGTGCGGGAGCCGTTTGAAGCGGGCCACCGCCCTCTGACACACTGCCGTGATCCGAAGAAGGCGAGTGAGCGAGGAGTACCGTAGCAGAAGGTCCCACGTATTAGGACTATTCTCGGAGGTGGTGGTGAAGGCGAGACCTGAACGTTGTTCGAGGTCGCCATCCGGTGGAAGTTCGGCTGAAGAGACTGGCCATAAAGATGGTGGTCGCGCGAGCCACTCAGGCCCGTATCACCAAAGATGGTGCTTGGCCAGTTGTCGGGGAGTCTGCCCTCGCGACGCACAGTCGGCCGGGTTCTCCTTACCCGCGATGAACCGCCATGTTGCGTGGGAGGAGAAGTTTTGGATCGAGGTGACCCGATTTCGGATGAAATCCTTCCATCGGGCCGGATTTGAAGTAATCTATGTCAACGCAACTGAAGAGTCCGTCCAGAGAGAGACTGGGACTTGCGTTAAGTCGAGGGTTCTCTGAACGTGAGAGGCCAGCCTTGAAAGAAGTAGAGCCGCCGTTAACTCGAGCCGTGGAATTGTGAGTCGTTTGAGGGGGGCTACCTTCGTCTTCGAACAGACGAGGGTGACCGTGGTAGCCCCGTCGACTGAAGTTGTTCGGAGGTAGATCACGGCTGACATGGCGAGTTGGGAGGCGTCCGAGAATCCATGAAGCTCGACAGTTGAAGAAGGCGAGAGGTGAAGCCACCGCGGGAGAAAAATGAGCGACAAGTCACTCAGACTCTCTCGGAAGCGTAGCCATTTTGCCTGAAGTCGAATTGGGAGTCCGTCGTCCCAGTGAAGTTTTGCCAGCCACAGTTCTTGGAGGAAGACCTTCGCGATCACAATGACTGGCGAGATGAAACCCAAAGGATCAAACAAGGATGCCGTTTCCGATAGAACGGTCCTTTTCGTGATATCCCGGTTGAAGCAGAGCTGAAGAAGGAATCTGAAGTTGTCCTCGTTGGGATTCCAGACGAGGCCCAAAAGTTTGATGTTGGGATCCTCCGATTGAATTACAACCGGATGCGATTGGGACTCCGAGGTAACATTCTGAAGGGCTTCCGTTGAGTTAGCTGTCCATTTTTGAAGTGGAAAGCATCCGCGCTGACAGATTCCTTGAAGTTGTTGTGCCGTTGCCTGAAGTTCGTGAATCGTGTCGGCACCGCCGAAGATATCCACGTATCGTCCGTTCGTCAATGGTGAAATCGCCAGTGGGAAGTCGTGCCCCTCATCCTCGACCAGTTGAAGCATGACCCGGATGGCGAGAAAGGGAGCACAAGTGAGGCCGTACGTGACTATAGTTAATTGATACGGGACGACTCGATCATCCTGGTCCACCCATAGGATTTGCTGGAGGTCCCAGTCATCCGGATGGACTGCGATCTGCCGGAACATTTTCGCAACATCAGTGGCGAAAATGAACCGATGGCGTCTGATCCAGAGCAGAACGTCGAACGTATCTTGTTGAAGTTTGGCCCCAGTGTGAAGGATGTCGTTGATCGACACACCGTTAGTAGATTTGAAGGAACCGTTGAAGACGACACGAAGTTTGGTAGTGGCGCTGTGGGCCCAAAAGACACCGTGATGTGGGAGAAAAAACCGTGGTCTCGATGACGGTTCCGTTGGAGCACGAGCCATGTGGGACAGGTTCTCGTATTCTTGGAGGAAGGCGTTGTAGAGACCGCGATACGATTCATTTGTCGAGAGTCGCCGTAGAAGTTGAAGAAGGCAGCGTTTTGCACCAGAATACGAATCTCCGAGTAGCGAAGGAGGATTCTTGGCAGGGGAGCCGTACGATATATCGGCCCGTGTGGTCCCTCGTATGAGTGTCCTTGAAGTGCTGTTCGCAAGCGGATTCGTCCGGGTCGGTTGTAGGGGCCGAGTCCGGAGGAATTTCCTCTTGTTCCCAAAACTTCGCTAGTAAAGAAGTGACCTCGTCTTCGATAGAGGCATGTTGAATGCGAACCGAATTTGAGGTGGAACCGTTGACGGGACCGAGTACAATCCATCCGAGAAGCGTACGCTGAGCGATGGGATCGATGGCCCGACCCTTGACGACTTCTGACTCAACCAGAAGACCGTACGCGTCAGCTCCGATGATGACGTCGATTGGTCCCGGTTTCAGAAAGTCGGGGTCTGCCAGCAGAAGTCTTTGAAGATGTTCCCATTGCCCTGAAGTAGCGAACGAGGGAAGCGTCGACGTTAATGCGTTAAGGATAAACGCCGTCACTCTGAAATTTGAGTTGGAATCATGAATTGAAGATACAGTGACGGTGGTAGCTCCGCGCGTCCTTCCCGCTGGCTGGCCTCCGATTCCGTGGATGTTGATGGACGCGGCCATCCTTTGTGTTCGAAGGAGTTGGTCCGTGCGTTCGGAAATGAACGAAAGTTCCGCGCCCGGGTCGATGAGGAGTCTCGCCCGCTGCGAGATTCCCGATGAGGACGTCAAAATAGCTTGACTCGTAGCTAGCAGTACGGAGGGTCGAATAGCCAGCGCGTTTGAAGAGTCCTTGGTGTAATGCTGAAGAGTACTCGAATTTTCGAGGAAGTCTGAAGCGACCGAAGAGAAGAGGTGAACCGGGGGTGTTTGCGAGCCAGCCGTGGCGTCGCCCTGTTGACTGTCGCCGAGTCAACCCTGAGCTTCGCTTGGCGATGAAGTGGCCAGAGGCTTGCTCTTGGGCGTTTGACTCTGCGACGAGGCCCGAGAAGTCGGCGGTCTAGACGTTGAAGCGGCCGTTGAGGAGCTCGAGGGTATGTGGATAAGCGTGTGATGTTTGCCGTTACACTCTAGGCACCGCCCCGTGATACGGCAATTGTTCGCCGAGTGCGGACCGAGGCAATTAAAGCACAAGCGTCGTTGCTCTGCGATGACGCGTCGCTCCTTCGGGGGTTTTCTTTTGAAGAGGTCGCACTTCGATATGAAGTGAGACCCGAGGCAGTAATGACAACACTGTGCCGCGCTGCCGGCTGGTTGGAGGGGAACCGTAGCGGCAACCGCAGCTGCCGTATCGGCCGTCCACTCTCCACCATGGACCTTGAGATACGGGGGAGGAGATCCGCGTGCTGGCATTGCCCTAGCGGAAGGCGCAGTCCGTGCCGATCGTGAGGAGTTCGAGGTAGCCGAAGAAGTGGACCGATTTAAAGTTGAAGTGGACCGTCCAACGTCAATGCTCTCAAGTGCGCGAGCTCGAGTTGTTAAGAACTCGCGGAGTTGAGGAAGTGTAGCCAGTGTGGTCGAATTGCCCAATTTGAGTTCCCATTGCTTCCGAAGGTTGGGATCGAGGCGAGACACGAGGAAGTGTGCCAAGATGACGCTCCACTCATCGACCGGCATCTCCAAGGACTTCAGCGCATTCAGGATCTCGCTCGTGGTGCTGATGAGCGTATTCAATGATTTGTACGACCTTGGAACGATCGTCGGCATGCTGAAGAAGCGATCTAGATGGGAGGTGACCAGTAATCTTTTATTTTCATACCGGGCTACGAGGAGATCCCATGCCGAGATGAAAGAATCCAAAGAGAGCGGCAAGTTGGCAATGAGTTTGGCTGCATCGCCTTTTACCGAAAGCCGAAGGTAGTGCATTTTTTCTACCGCGGTGATGTCTTGGTTCTGGCCGACCAATGAAACGAAGAGATCGCGAAAAGGCCTCCAAGATTGAAACTCCCCGTCGAAGTCGGGAACCCTCAATTTTGGGAGCGCGCTTCGGAGGTTTGAGGTGCCCGGAAATGCTGAAACGTCAGCCAGATGCGCTCCTGTGGGTTCGACCTGCTCGTAATGCTCCTTGACGGTGAGCAGGCTTACCTTGGCTTCCTCGTAGGCTTATTGACAGCGAGATTCCACGGCATCCTTGAAATACGGCGCTTCCGAGAGGTTTTCGCAATTCATATCGAGCAGCGCAATGTGTTCGGTTTGGAAGCGTTCCCAGTTCGTTTCCAACAATGACAGACGCGTGGTGGCGAGCATCTTGGAGGTGTTCTGAGGAGTCGCGTTTTTCGTCTTTTCAGCCAAGCTCGAGATGCACTGAAACGTGCTGATGAGACCGGCTATGCGGCGTTCCATCTTGGCGTTGTTGTTCGCCATTGTCGAGGAGTTGACACACGAAATCGCTTTAAGTTAGCGCGAAGCGTGCCACCGAAAACACGAAGAACCTAGCGAACGACAAATGGCGCGATGTGTCGACGAGCGTTGCACACGCGAGAAATGGCGCGAAGCGTCCAAGCCGGAAATACACGACAACTCGCGAACGAAATGGCGCGATGTGTCGACGAGCGTGGCACACGCGAGAAATGGCGCGAAGCGTCCAACCCGGAAATACGAAAACACTCGCGTACAAAAATGGCGCTACGCGTCGACGAGCGCGATGCGCGAGGCGTCAGAAATCGACGAGAATGAAAGCACTCGCGAGAACGTGGCGCGAAGCGGTCCAAACCCGAAAAACTCGCGAATGAAAAATGGCGCTATGCGTCGACGAGCGAGATGCGCGAGGCGTCCGAAATCGACGAGAATGAAAGCACTCGCGAGAACGTGGCGCGAAGCGTCCAAACCCGAAAAACTCGCGAATGAAAAATGGCGCTATGCGTCGACGAGCGAGATGCGCGAGGCGTCCGAAATCGACGAGAATGAAAGCACTCGCGAGAACGTGGCGCGAAGCGTCCAAACCCGAAAAACTCGCGAATGAAAAATGGCGCTATGCGTCGACGAGCGAGATGCGCGAGGCGTCCGAAATCGACGAGAATGAAAGCGCTCGCGAGAACGTGGCGCGAAGCGTCCAACCCGGAAACACGAAAACACTCGCGAACAAAAATGGCGCTACGCGTCGACGAGCGAGATGCGCGAGGCGTCCGAAATCGACGAGAATGAAAGCATTCGCGAGATCGTGGCACGAAGCGTCCGAAAAACAATCTCGGAAAACTCGCGAAAGAGTATGTCGCGACGTCGATGATCGTTGCACACGCGAGTTGAAGCGCGAGGCGTCCAAGCCGATTTGACGAAAACTCGCGAGATCGTGGCACGAAGCGTCCGAGAAAACGAAGCGAAAAACTTGAGAAGCCGGTCCTTTGCACGAGAGCGCACGATGTCGCGAGAACGTGGTCGAAGGAAGAGTCGAGATCGCTGGGTCGACCGGCACGTTGAGCGTCCGGTAGGCCAGCCACAGGCCGAAGCGCGCATGCGCGCGTGTGTAGAGTCCGATGCCTGGCTCGCCCGAGAGCGAGAGAGCGAGGCGTCTTCTCGGCTCGCCCGAAAGTGAGAGAGCGCGATGTATCGGGCGCGGTGCGCGTGCGAGAGAGAGAGAGCGATGCTTTGCTCGAGCTCGTCTTGCGAGAAGGACGATTAGACTTCGCGGCCGGCGTGTGGTCACGTGACCGCGATGAAAATTACCCGTTTTTCTCGCGCACCGGATAGAAAGATTGAGAATTTCCTTTGCCTTTTTCAGCGAATAACTCACTTGTTACCACTTCGTTCACTTGAATCCGGCTCGAAGGACCATGTTTAGATTTGGGTTAATCTCGGAATTCTGGTTGGAAGTGAACGAGTGGGAAATGGTTTGAGTGATTCGTGAGATTCGAGGAACGCGCCGGAAATTGAAGCGCGAGGTTGAAAATGCACACGGTTTTAGTATAAAGAATATAGATTTATTTAACACTATTTGACTATTTAACTAATTGTACTAATATGACTTGAAGATACCCGATCGAACGTCGGGGACCCCCGAACGAAGCGCCGTAGCGGCCGTGCGAGAGCGAGAGAGAGAGGAGGTACCAGCGATGCTCATACCTCTCGATTTCGTCACGTCCGTGTGCCTCGCGCGTTGTTAGTATTGGTGTGAATTTGTTTTTCAATTTGACGGCTAAACTATTGGAGATAGAGAAAAACATCGTATACACCTACGAGGTAAAATCTTCCATTCTATAACTTTTGTTCGAGACTTTTTTGCGATTTCCTTTTCGTTCTCGAAATATTGCATATTTTTCGGTTTTTAACCCTTTTCTTTACTGTTAATAGTAACAATTTCTAGAAATTCGGATTGCCCGGGTCGATTAACATAGGAATATATGTTACACTAAGTGGTCGTAAAATGTTCGACTTTGGCCGCTTTCGACTGGACTAGTGCCGACCGGTGTTTCCGACCGTGCACCCAACTGGCTGCCAGCGCCATCTGTCAGCTTCACTCTGAAGCGCAAGGAACGTATTGCTCGATCATAAGTTTTCGCTATTCGGACCGTTCACCTTTTCGGCCTATCGCATTTTAACTGATCGACTTTTTAGGCCTTCGCTTTAATGAATTCGAAATTGTAAACGATCATAATATTGACAATTCGATGATTTGTCGTCTCGAATTGTTTAGTGTATTTATACCGGCCGGTCGATATTATATCTCTTATTATTTTTTTAACATCTTATATTTATTTTCGCTATAAATCACTTTCGAAATATTTGTATTCACACTTTGGTATTAACTATTTTACAGACTATCGTAAGATTGATCTATCTATATTGGAACGGTTCGTCAATATTGAATTCGAACTTTCGGCCCTTCAGAATATTGATCGTTCAAACTTTTGACTCCCACCCGTGTCACGGCTCGTTCTCCCACCCCTCTGGCTCGAACGAGTCGTCGAACCCGTCGTCGGGCCATCCCGCGTCGTAAAAAGCGACGAGTTCGGGCCCGTCGTTCAACGCCGCGATTAACACCGTCGCGATGTCGACCCCGTTGTACATGCGTACGCGGGGGAGAGGGGTGTCGTTTTCGGCCACAGCCACGACGACGCGGTTCTCTACGAGATCCGCGAGCAGGTCCGAGACGAAGGGGATGGCCTCTAGATGCGCGATCCCCGAAACCGTGCATTGGATAACGAGGCCCGCGACAAACGCACAAAAGGGCGCGGGGGTATACAGCGAGTCCGCGTCTGCGTACCCGCTGTACCCCTCGTCAACAAAAAAAACTTCACTATATCCCTCGGAGTCGCACGACACTATATTCCCGCGGAGTACGTCACAGCCACCCGCGGGGATTATCACGCACGACGCGCCCGGCACAACATCGTCGAACGGGAGGCGTACTCCAGCCCGACGCTGCACATAAAACGCGTACAGGGCTTCACGCAACCACTCGTGCGTTTCGCCCGTCGCCACTGTGCGTATGTATACGGACAAGCCATCGACGCGGGAAACGCGGCACGCGAACGGGGCCACAGGGAGCTCGAGGCACTCGGGATACATTTTTCGCGGACTGATGGAATGCGCACGACGGAGTCTGAAGAGCAACTGAAGCTGCCAGTCGTATGAAGGGCCTCTTTTGCCAATTTTGACAGGTCAGCATAATTGCACGTGTGCGAGGTAGCCGATGCATCGTTCTACGATGAGCTCACCCGACGGTGAGCGCGATCGTTCTACGATGACCTCATCCGATGGTGAGCACGGGATTTAGATAGCATAGATGCATGTGTGCAAGCTAAGCGATGCAGTTTAGCTTCGCTCCGCGATGAGTTCATCCGCCGGTGAACTCACCGCAGGAGTTTGCGAATTATGCTGATAACTGTCAAAATATTTTGCGCAGCAGCCCGCATGGGAGAAGCCGTATTCTCGGCATCTCCTCTTTGTGTGGATATTCGTACCTGCTATAGAGCGCGCACACCGACGGGCACGAGCATACGTGTGTCGTAGCATCGGGCCGCTTGCTAGCACACACACACACACACGCGCGCCCTCGTAGCAGCCCGCAAAGGAGAAGCCGTATTCTCGGCCTCTCCTCTTTGTGCGGATATTCGTACCTGCTATAGAGCGCGCACACCGACGGGCGCGACCATACGTGTGTCGTGGCATCGGGGCGAACAGCAGGGAATGCGCAAAGAAATTTTGTTTTTCGATATATGGTTTTTTCAACGAACATAGAGAGTTTTGTCCTGAAAATCAACACCACTACTTTGGACTGAGGTGTTCGTTCGTTCGTAACAAACGAAAGATCAAACGAGGGTAATGAACGATGAAACGAACGATCGAACGAGCGCAACGAACGATCGGGCGAACGGAACGAACGAATGACCCAAAGAGAACACCGATTTTGATTTCGATTCCTTTTACGTCGATTTCGATTTTTTTTACGATACTTTATTACGATAGCCATTTTTTATTTGGTTTTTTATTTTTTATTTCAATTTCGTGAAACATCGACTGAGTACACGCTCGGGGACGAAATATCCAGACTTTCTAAAAGTATATCGCTTGAGCTTGAGAACCTTAATTTCAACTTTTATTTTCAAAAAGAATATAGCTTGAGAACATTGATTTGAATTTTCATTTCAATGACGAATTCGATTTTTGAATTTTTATTTAAATGTCAATTTCTATATATGGTTTTTTAATTCTATTTTCAATTCGTTTCATAAAAATGAACGAATGAACGCACCAAAGGAGAGAACGATCGCAACAAACGAATAAACGAACGAGTGAATGAACACAAGTTTCTTTTGCATATGAAAATGCAGTGATTGAACGAAGGAATTAGACAACGAAAGATCGAACAAGTGTAATACACGTTGGCACGAACGATCGAATGAGCGCTACGAACGGACGATCGAGCGAACGCAACGAACGCACGAGCGATTAAACGAACGATCGAGCGAACGTACGAACGAACGATCGAACGGACGCAACGGGTTAACGAAAGATCGAGCGAACGCATCAAATGAAACAAACGTGTGAACGCATTGAACGATCAAACGAACCAACGACCGCAAGGTTCTTTTACATATCAAACAGCAGGGATTACGCGAAGAATTTTTTGTTTTTTTTTTCGATGCATGGTTTTTCAACGAACATGTGTATCCCTGAAAATCGATACCACTACTTAGGACTGCGGTGTTCGTTCGTTCATTCGTTCGTTCGATGGTCCGGTCGATGCGCTCGTTCGTTCGGTATTCCGATTCTGCGATCCTTCGAACGTTCGATCGCTTGTTCCTTCATTCACTCGCTGCGTTCACTCGATCGTTCGTTGCGTGCATTCGATCTTTCGTTCGTTTAACGGACGAACGAGCGAACGACCGGACGATCCGTTCTTTCACTCGTTCGTTGCATTGATATTGGGCAAAAAAAACCCTCGATTTTCGTTCACAAAGAACTATGAATCGAAAAGAAAATTCCTCGGCCAATCACTGCTTTTTTTAATATCTAAAAGCAGCTTACTTTCTACGTTCGTTTGGTCGCTCGTCCGTTCGCTTGATCGTTCGTTGATTTCCTTCGATCGCTCATTGCGTTCGTTCGGTCCTCTATTCATTGCGTTCACTCAATCGCGGTCCGAATTGGAAGCATCGATTGTCAGTGAAAAAAACGCTCGCTTTACGCCTACAAAAAGCGTTGCATCGAAAAAAACCCCTTGGCCAAACACTGATGTTTGACATTTGAAAGAAGCTTACTTCCTTCGTTTGTGCGATCGCTCGTCCGTTCGATTGATTTTCGGTGAAAAAAACGCTCGATTTTCGTTCACAAAAACTTTGCATCGTAACAAAATCCCTCGGCCAATTACCGCTTTTCGATGCGTAAAAGAAGCTAACTTTCTTTGTTCGTTCGATCGCTCATTGCGTTTGTGCGATGTTCCATTCGTTGCGTTCGCTCAATCGCGGTCCGAAGTGGTAGTGTTGATTGCCGGTGAAAAAAACCCTCAATTTTCCTTCACAAAACTATGCATCGAATTAGAAAAAGAAATGTTTCATTCTATCGCTGCTTTATTGATATGTAAAAGAAGCTTGTGTTCATTTCTTCGTTCACTCGTTCGTTGCGCTCGTTCATTCATTCGACCGGTGGGAGCGTACGTTTGTTCGTTCGGTCGATTGTTTATTGTAATCGTTCGATCGACCGTCGCATTCGTTCGATCTTGCGATCGTTCTACCGTTGCGTTCGTTTGATCATTCGTAGCGTTCGTTCGATCGGCCGTGCGTTCACTCGTTCATTGCGTTCGCTCGTTCAAACACTGATTTTGTATATGTAAAAAATGTCGTCTATTCGTTCATTGGCCCGCCGTGTTCGTTCGATCGTTCGTTACGTTCTGGAGGGTATATGAGCGAGGCGACATCGAGTTATGATAACAGATGATTTTATATTTTCTCAATATTCCATCAGTGTAATACACGCATACTTTTGCTCGACTTGTCAGGCCGACATGTTCCATAGCCTCCGAACAATTTGGAAAACTATCGAATTTCTATATGCCCTGTGCTGGTATGACGAATACCCAAGACTTCCGAACGCTGGTGGTGGTGGTGGTGGTGGTGGTGGTAGCTCTCTCCTCTCACCCTTCGAGAATATCGGCAACTCTGTGGTGACCAGTCTGCCGCACGCTTTTCAGTAAATTTCCAAAAGCATAAGGCCCTCGTGTTTTTATGGTTTTCAAGATATGACGCACAGTTTCCAAATAATTCGCCAGTTGTGCCTGAAATTATACATCGAGTGCTTTTCTGTATACAGGTTAATAACATTTAAAAAAACGTCATTTAAAGCCGGAATACATACCTTCCATCGGGACATATTCACGTCGTCCTCATTGAAAACTCCGAATTCAATTAAACACAGTAGTAGGTTGTTCATATATATCTCAGTTGAAATATAATCACTAACAAGATCAATTATTTGACGGTGATATTTTTCCATTGTTCGAGCACACGATAATTTATTCTCTGCGATGATGGTGAGGAAAGCAGTGACTGCGACTGTATGATGAGTCAGTTCTCCAGTGAAGCGATTAGCATTCGACTCGTCAAGCGCAAACCCCTTTCTAGGGAGGGGGTAGATCTGAATAAATATGAAGTTTGTTCAGATATCCTCGATGGGAGAGCTACCACCACCACCAGCTTTTGGAAATTTACTGAAAAGCGTGCGGCAGACTGGTCACCACAGAGTTGCCGATATTCTCGAAGGATGAGAGGAGAGAGCTACCACCACCACCACCAGCAGCAGCGTTGGGAAGTCTTGGGTATTCGTCATACCAGCACAGGGCATATAGAAATTCGATAATTTTCCAAATTGTTCGGAGGCTATGGAACATGTCGGCCTGACAAGTCGAGCAAAAGTATGCGTGTACTACACTGATGGAATATTGAGAAAATATAAAATCATCTGTTATCATAACTCGATGTCGCCTCGCTCATATACCCTCCAGAACGTAACGAACGATCGAACGAACACGGCGGGCCAATGAACGAATAGACGACATTTTTTACATATACAAAATCAGTGTTTGAACGAGCGAACGCAATGAACGAGTGAACGCACGGCCGATCGAACGAACGCTACGAATGATCAAACGAACGCAACGGTAGAACGATCGCAAGATCGAACGAATGCGACGGTCGATCGAACGATTACAATAAACAATCGACCGAACGAACAAACGTAGGCTCCCACCGGTCGAATGAATGAACGAGCGCAACGAACGAGTGAACGAAGAAATGAACACAAGCTTCTTTTACATATCAATAAAGCAGCGATAGAATGAAACATTTCTTTTTCTAATTCGATGCATAGTTTTGTGAAGGAAAATTGAGGGTTTTTTTCACCGGCAATCAACACTACCACTTCGGACCGCGATTGAGCGAACGCAACGAATGGAACATCGCATAAACGCAATGAGCGATCGAACGAACAAAGAAAGTTAGCTTCTTTTACGCATCGAAAAGCGGTAATTGGCCGAGGGATTTTGTTACGATGCAAAGTTTTTGTGAACGAAAATGGAGCGTTTTTTTCACCGAAAATCAATCGAACGGACGAGCGATCGCACGAACGAAGGAAGTCAGCTTCTTTCAAATGTCAAACATCAGTTTGGCCAAGGGGTTTTTTTCGATACAACGCTTTTTGTAGGCGTAAATCGAGCGTTTTTTTTCACTGACAATCGATGCTTCCAATTCGGACCGCGATTGAGTGAACGCAATGAATAGAGGACCGAACGAACGCAATGAGCGATCGAAGGAAAACAACGAACGATCAATCGAACGGACGAGCGATCGCACGAACGAAGGAAGTAAGCTTCTTTCAAATGTCAAACATCAGTGTTTGGCCACGGGGTTTTTTTTCGATGCAACGCTTTTTGTAGGCGTAAATCGAGCGTTTTTTCACTGACAATCGATGCTTCCAATTCGGACCGCGATTGAGTGAACGCAATGAATAGAGGACCGAACGAACACAATGAGCGATCGAAGGAACTCAACGAACGATCAAGCGAACGGACGAGTGATCAAACGAACGTAGAAAGTAAGCTGCTTTTTGATATTAAAAAAGCAGTGATTGGCCGAGGAATTTTCTTTTCGATTCATAGTTCTTGCAACGAACGAGTGAAAGAACGGATCGTCCAGTCGTTCGCTCGTTCGTCCGTGAAACGAACGAAAGATCGAATGCACGCAACGAACGATCGAGTGAACGCAGCGAGTGAATGAAGGAACAAGCGATCGAACATTCGAAGGATCGCACGATCGGAATACCGAACGAACGAGCGCATCGACCGGTCCATCGAACGAACGAATGAACGAACGAGCACCGCAGTCCTAAGTAGTGGTATCGATTGTCAGGAATACACATGTTCGTTGAAAAACCATGCATCGAAAAAAAAAAAAAAATTCTTCGCGTAATCACTGCTGTTTGATATGTAAAAGAACCTTGCGGTCGTTGGTTCGTTTGATCGTTCAATGCGTTCACACGTTCGTTCGTTTGATGCGTTCGCTCGATCTTTCGTTAACCCGTTGCGTCCGTTCGATCGTTCGTTAGTACTTTCGCTCGATCGTTCGTTTAATCGCTCGTGCGTTCGTTGCGTTCGCTCGATCGTCCGTTCGTAGCGCTCATTCGATCGTTCGTGCCAACGTTTATTACACTAGTTCGATCTTTCGTTGTCTAATTCCTTCGTTCCATCACTGTATTTTCATATACAAAAGAAACTTGTGTTCTCTCACTCGTTCGTTTATTCGTTCGTTGCGATCGTTCTATCCTTTGGTGCGTTCATTCGTTCATTTTTATGAAACGAATTGAAAATAGAATTAAAAAACCATATATAGAAATTGACATTGAAATAAAAATTCAAAAATCGAAATCGTCATTGAAATGAAAATTCAAATCAATGTTCTCAAGCGATATTCTTTTTTAAAATAAAAGTTGAAATTAAGGTTCTCAAGCTCAAGCGATATACTTTTAGAAAGTCTGGAGATTTTGTCCCCGAGCGTGTACTCAGTCGATGTTTCACGAAATTGAAATAAAAAAAGAAAAACCAAATAAAAAATGCCTATCGTAATAAAGTATCGTAAAAAAAATCAAAATCGACGTAAAAGGAATCTAAATCAAAATCGGCGTTCTCTTTGGGCCATTCGTTCGTTCCGTTCACCCGATCGTTCGTTCGTTGCGCTCGTTCGATCGTTCGTTTCATCGTTCATTACCCTCGTTTGATCTTTCGTTTGTTACGAACTGTTTAGATTTGGGGTATCTCGGAATTCTGGTTGGAAGTGAACGGGTGGGAAAATTGTGGGAATATTCGTGAACTTAGGAAGGCGCCGGAAAATGAAGAGACGAAGTGCACTCGCGTTAATATAAAGAATATAGGTTTATTTTACTATTTCTATTTAAACTATTTTAAATTTAATGGAGTAAAATTGATGCGGAAGAGTACCGAGGTGACCGTTGCCGTGACTAATTAACGCGGGCGTAAATCGCGTTAATGCCGTTTAACCGAAGGGTACCGAGGAGACTATTTGTCGCGGGAGTTAACGCGGGCGTAAATCGCGTTAATGCCGTATCGCGACAGAGAAGGGGAGGAGACCGAAGTCGAACCGATCACCGAAGAGACTTGAAGACGAATGGGCAGAAAAGAAGGGAAAATGATCTAATATAACGTTGAAAATGAGGGGGAAAGCTCCTTGCGCCCGAACACTGCAAGGGTCAAGCGCGCGACCGACTGAGAGATGGAGACCTCTTGCGGGGTCTCCCGAAATCACGGAATCGTGGTTGGAGTTTCCGAAACACGAACGACCGAACACCTCAGTCCAAAGTAGTGGTGTTGATTTTCAGGACAAAACTCTCTATGTTCGTTGAAAAAACCATATATCGAAAAACAAAATTTCTTTGCGCATTCCCTGCTGTTTGCCCCGATGCCACGACACACGTATGCTCGCGCCCGTCGGTGTGCGCGCTCTATAGCAGGTACGAATATCCGCACAAAGAGGAGAGGCCGAGAATACGGCTTCTCCTTTGCGGGCTGCTACGAGGGCGCGCGCGCGTGTGTGTGTGTGTGTGTGTGTGCTAGCAAGCGGCCCGATGCTACAACACACGTATGCTCGTGCCCGTCGGTGTGCGCGCTCTATAGCAGGTACGAATATCTGCACAACGAGGAGAGGCCGAGAATACGGCTTCTCCCTTGCGGGCTGCTACGAGGGCTCGTGTGTGTGCGTGTGCCAGCAAGCGGCCCGATGCCACGACACACGTATGCTCGTGCCCGTCGGTGTGCGCGCTCTATAGCAGGTACGAATATCCGCACAAAGAGGAGAGGCCGAGAATTCGGCTTCTCCCTTGCGGGCTGCTACGAGGGCTCGTGTGTGTGTGTGTACCAGCAAGCGGCCCGATGCCACGACGCACGTATGCTCGTGCCCATCGGTGTGCGCGCTCTATAGCAGCTACGAATATCCACACAAAGAGGAGAGGCCGAGAATACGGCTTCTCCCATGCGGACTGCTGCGCAAAAGATTTTGACAGTTATCAGCATAATTCGCAAACTCCTGCGGTGAGTTCACCGGCGGATGAAGTCATCGCGGAGCGAAGCTAAACTGCATCGCTTAGCTTGCACACGTGCATCTATGCTATCTAAATCCCGTGCTCACCATCGGATGAGCTCATCATAGAACGATCGCGCTCATCGTCGGGTGAGCTCATCATAGAACGATGCATCGGCTACCTCGCACACGTGCAATTATGCTGACCTGTCAAAATTTGCAAAAGAGGCCCTTCATACGACTGGCAGCTTCAGTCGCTCTTCAGACTCCGTCGCGCGCGTTCCATCAGTCCGCGAAAAATGTATCCCGAGTGCCTCGAGCTCCCTGTGGCCCCGTTCGCGTGCCACGTTTCCCGCGTCGACGGCTTGTCCGTATACATACGCACAGTGGCGACGGGCGAAATGCACGAGTGGTTGCGTAAAGCCCTGTACGCGTTTTACGTGCAGCGTCGGGCTGGAGTACGCCTCCCGTTCGACGATGTTGTGCCGAGCGCGTTGTGCGTGATAATCCCCGCGGGTGGCTGTGACGTACTCCGCGGGAATATAGTTTCGTGCGACTCCGAGGGATATAGTGAAGTTTTTTTTTGTTGATGTTACAGCGGGTACGCAGACGCGGACTCGCTGTATACCCCCTCGCCCTTTTGTGCGTTTGTCGCGGGCCTCGTTATCCAATGCACGGTTTCGGGGATCGCGCATCTAGAGGCCATCCTCTTCGTCTCGGACCTGCTCGCGGATCTCGTAGAGAACCGCGTCGTCGTGGCTGTGGCCGAAAACGGCACCCCCCTCCCCCGCGTACGCATGTACAATGGGGGGGACGGTGTTAATCGCGGCGTTGAACGACGGGCCCGAACCCGTCGCTTTTTACGACGCGGGATGGCCCGACGACGGGTTCGACGACTCGTTCGAGCCGGAGGGGTGGGAGAACGAGCCGTGACACTCGTGCTCGTGTGTGCGCGCGCGTGTGTGTGTGTGTGTGTACCCTCGGAGCTCGCCGTCACCAGGGGCCACTATGGCGAACCCTCCACTCCGGCCGTCCCCCCTCCACACCCGCACGGCGTGGGGGGAATCCCCACTCCATCCCCTCTACTTCGGATACCGAGGAGGGGGGAGGGGTGGGGGGATATGGACGACCATCCCCACTCCATCCCCACCACCTCGGCTACCGAGGAGTGGGGGTCGCCATAGTGGCCCCCATACTACTTTCATGTATTTTATTGGCTTCCAATTTGCGTGCGGTGAAGCCTAGAAGATGGCCAATAGAATCTTTCGGCTCAAAATTTACATCATGATCACACTCGATTTCACTGCGTAACGTATTATTATTCGGTTGAATGCTGATTTTGATGTTTTTACGCGTCAGCTCTGCTTGTACAAACGCCTCAATGTCCTCTATTTCATAGCTATCCGTAGGTATTGTCAACACCTCATCTCCCACGTAAAGTTTATCATGGTCAACCCCGATATTTGGAATAGAGTTGAAGGTTAACAAATCAACGAGACCGAGGATATAACTTTTGTGTGGCGAGAGTTCGATGGGGGGAAAGTACTGCGCCTCGAGTATGGACGATAAGCCAGATATGGTCAAGGTTAAGCTATCATCCATGATGCTGGTAAATTGACAACTGAATTCTCCACGTCATTTCCTACCTATATTTAGTGTATATTTGTCTTTGTGCTGCAATTATCGAGAAAGAAACTTCAGATACAAATATCCACATTCAATCGTATCGTATTCCTGATATGCCTTATTATTATAATTAACGCTACCAACACGGAAATATCCCATGAGTTCGGATGGTGGTAGAAGATTGCCGAAACTATCAAAGTACACGACTTTCCATCCAGTATTTTTGTAAGAGACCCAGTGTGTTCCAGGACCGACATTTTCCTCCAAATTTACAATTGCTGCTTCACATTTGAGGGGTCCGCTCGCTGGCGCATGTAAACTCCACGGAAATATGGAATCTTCAATATTTTCGCATATTTAAGAAGGTCGATGTCGGTGAGGTGTCGGTGAGGTAGCGTTATTTCTAGTTTTTTAGCTTGATATGAAGACCCAATCCCTGCTTATATGGTTTCAGATGTAGGCCCTTGCCCAATGCAATTGCTTCAATTCTTCGATTATGACGCTTATTTCCATCCAATTCACGTTTAGCTGATTTAGCAACATTTACAGCTTTAGCTATAATAGCCGCACCACCTGACAAAGCACCAGCAGCGCTAAGACCCGCAAAAATGCGCACGAAGAACGGTAATAAACCACCAATTTTATGGGGTACAGGTAGAACCCGAGGTGTGCACACTTTGACACCTTGTGTCTTTACAGCTGCACGAGCACCCCTTAGAGCTGATTAAATAATTTTTTGTGGAACATTACTTTCAATCATTGTCTTCTTTGCGGCGCCGATTATTTTTTTCGAACAAACGCCACCCTTACGGGCCTTCATTTCCATACCGAATTTTCTCTTTGTCCTCATAATATATTCCACACCCCAAGCACTCGCTTTTTACCGATGCTAGCGTCTTTAGCGGTAACACGTTGCCAAGCCTGTTCAGACAACACTTTATCCGCCAAATGTCTCGCTTCAAGATTATTTGTATTTTTCGAATATGCAATATCGTGTTGTTTGCATGCCGTATCCAATGGTTTAATACCCGGATCACCACGAGCAAGCCGCTTGGTCAACTTTGTGCCTGGTCCCCAATACTGATACCCGAGCAGATATAGTTCAACGGGAAGTTTGTTGATTAGGCGGTTGACCAAATCTTTACCACTCTTGCCATGCACAATCATGTCTAAAGACTACGCGACTGATGGATAATCCCTATAAGAATGCTATTTATATGATTTCGCCGTTAGTCGTGTGTGAGATGACGCCCAGCAAGCAAACTATCGGAGGCGGATTTCCCCTGATAAATTTCGATGAATTAGTCGAAGATGCTGCAAAAACGTAATGGAAATTTATTGCCGGATAGCATACGTGCACTGTTTTGTGGTCCATCGAATTGTGGGAAAACCAACGCTTTGCTCACTCTTATCATCCATCCCAATGGTTTGAGATTTGAGAACATTTACTTGTATTCCAAATCGCTGAAGCAGCCAAAGTTGCTCGAACGGTTGCTCGAACCTGTGAGTGGAGTTGCATATTGTCACGAGCCGTTCTTTTCATTTTCTTTCGAGAATTTTGCAAGAGCGCCCGTGCCTCGTGCCTTTCCAGGGTGCGGTGACCTCCGCGATCACCAGGAATGTGCAGAGTCGGGGTGGCGTGAGTTTGGCTGCGTTCGACCGCTCAGGGCCCGATCACGGGATGTTGACGGAGCGGAGTCTCCTTTTTCGTTTTCTCTTCACTTTTTCATGCCCGCTCTCCAACAATAATTATAACCATTGTTGAAGAGCGAGAAATACTTTTTTCCCAATGTAGTCTCCAGTACAACTCCGAACTATCGAGTACTGGAAAAAAGGCTCCTACCCGTTAGCGTGCCGTAAATCTCGCGGATACAGCACGACCCCTTTGTAACCGTCGTTTAGTCGCGTGGGTTGTTAGCTGTCCCGTGAAGTTGCTCGCGTCGCGAATATGTCTCGGGCCGATAATTTAAAGATCTCTTCTAATATACTAAATCTAGTTTGGTTTCATTTAATTCAAACCGTATTCCTATTATTTGGCGATAATCGCAGTACGTGCGTTAAATGAAATCAACAATAAATTTTCCCATCAATTCTATTTTTTTTCCTCGATATCACTCTGCGAGTGTTATACTATCATCAATTCCATCTCGTGCCTGCGCGTCATCGTGTACTACCTCCACGCAGTCACTCGCAGTGATTCAGCGACATCGAAGTGTAAGTCGCTCATATCCATATTGTAACGTTTGTACGGTGTACGGGAGAGTGTATGTGTATGCATGAGAGTGTGTGTTTAGGACGCCGCACCGAGGCTGCTTGCGCTATCATATATCAGACTTGCGTCAGCTATTCGCCTTTTAACCGCGCGTTATATCGCATTCGTTTTAATTTTCTTTAATCTTTATTTGATTTTGCACTACCGCATTACCTATTGATATAATATACGTTAATTATTGGTTGGGTGAATTCATGTTTTATCGTCATTTTCCTATTTCACCCATTTCAGGACATAAAATAAGCGGGCCCGTATGGGACGCAAAGTAGAGAGGCCCCACATAAATAATTTAACTCGTGCTTCTCGCGAGTAGAGTTGTGGGGAAATAAATACCCTGTGCCTTCGGCACGTAACTATATCATCCGTTCAACGCGCATGAACAAGTGATAGCACCAAGTGAGGCACGATCCAAGCCTATATTCATCTTTGATGATATAGCATGTGAAAAAAAGGATAATGTTAGAGCCTTCTTTTCCATGGGAAGACACGAGATTGTTGACAGTTTTTATCTTTGTCAGACGTACACCCGTATCCCCAAACATCTCGTGAGAGATAATAGAAATTTCGTGGTGCTTTTCAAGCAGGACGATATGGACCTCAAACACGTCTACAACGATCATGTTAATACGGATATGACTTATACGTGCTTTAAAAACATGTGCATGAAATTCTGGAATTCCGACAAGTATGCATTTATCACGATTGACAAGGATAGTGCTATTAATAAGGGTCGATATAGACAAGGTTTTGATTATTTTCTGACCATTGATAAATGATTCATCGCTGGTGGTTAAAGAGACAGTATTGTGCACACCTTGACAGCGACAACATGAAGACCGAACAACTTTTGCGCGAAAAAGATGTATTCTGTGAAATTGCCAAGGCGAGAAATGCAATCAGACGAAAGCATTAAATGATGAAAATCGGAAAAGATAGCGATGAGCAGAGAATGCAAGATGTCTTTAAGCCTTTAGTGAGAACATTGCAGAAATTGGTGTCGTATAAAAACGGCGACGTAGCGAAGGAGGAAATTAAGGATGAAAAAGTGAGTGATAATGCTGAAGAAGGAGATGCGATAACTAGTGTGAAAAATCAATTGAGGAATGAGACACAAGATTCCTTCAAGAGTGAAACACAAGATGCTTTCAAATTGATATATGAGAATGATGATGACTCGCAGAATGTTGATGAATTAATCGGTGAATATCTCCTGTTATTACGAACAAATAGAAAGGCAAGCTTGGATATATTATATAGTGTACAGAATCTCGCAAACAACTAATTGATGATTGGCAATTCTCCGATAACTTTCGAGTCTCAACATATTCGTGTGGGTGATGTGAATTATCCGAAAACTGTTGGATTAACGGAGCTGTTGTTTAAAAAAGTGCCCAATGTCGAAACTCTCACACCGAACGATTTGAACAACTATGAAAAGATTGTCATCTCGACAAATGCGCACAAAAAAATTTACAAGCCTAATGAGGCTATACGACGTAATACCTGCCATAAATTCAACACTTATATCGCAAATATAGTCGATCATCAGGTGGGAAAGGGTATGCCAAAGTATAAGCTAGCCAGAAAAAAACACCCAATTGGATTATATTTATTGGGATAATCCAAATGAGCTAGTAGATCGTCTTCGCTTACTTCTGGCATCGCAAGCAGCCGGAAATTCTGCGCATTCGAATGAAATCATATCGATTGTCGAGGAATTGCGCGAAGCTGAAATCATTTATTCACTCAGCATCGGAGAATCCACGCATTCTAAACATGAGTGTCGATGTGTTTGGACGCCAATTAAATGAGAGTGTACTCCTCAGTGAGCAAGGTCCTCCGGGCCGCCCTAGGATCGGGTTAAGAACGACCGCAGATGGCCATTATGACTTGGTGCAGAAACGATTGTGTAACGTCGCTATTCCGGAAGGACAAGACGACGCCATCACTCTAAGTGCTTTACACAAAAAATCTGGAAATATAATTAAGAACATAGGGAAATAAATGAATGAGAGTAATCAGTTGTTGGTTAATGGACTTGAAGCTATGATGAGAGACATTGCAAAAACACCCGAGGCCGATGTCAAAACTCTACACGATTTGGTGGTTCGTAATTCACGGACCATTGCTGCACTGGATGCGCGACTGAGTGGACTAGAAAATGAACGAGAAAAAGAGCGCTCTCGTGCTGGAGCTACGTAGGCCTACTCGACGAAATTATTCTCCGTTGACATGTGGACATCCGTGGTTTGGACGAAACCTGGCAAGCTGATCTCGTCGATATGTCATCATACGCGCGTGAAAACTCCAAACATAAAATTCTCCTCACCGTCCTCGATACTTTCTCAAAATTCGCCTGGGCCGCACCAATGTTGAGTAAGAATGGCAGAGATGCAGCAGCCGCAATGAAGTCGATAATCGATATGGGAGGACGGACACCGCAGAACTTGCATGTCGATCATGGAAAAGAATTTTATTATTCCACTTTCAAGTCTCTAATGGAAAAGCACAATATTAACATATATTCAACGTATAGTAATTTTTAAGCATTCATTTGCGAGCGTTTTAATCATACACTGAAAAACAAAATGTGGAAGCAATTTAGCCTTCGTGGTAATTTTAAAAGGATCGATATTCTTGATAATTTAATTGTCGAGTATAATGACTCTGTACACCGTACAATTAGAATGAAGTCAAGGAATGTCAATGTAGGTAACGAGAAGAAAATATTGCGGCAACTTTTTAACAAGACTCAACCTCCAATGAAGAAGCCACCAAAATTCAAAATTGGCAATAGCGTGAGAATCAGCAAATTTAAGAGTGTGTTTGGAAAGGGTTACACACTAAACTGGACAACGGAAATATTTACAATATATAGCGTGAAAAACACAAGCCCTGTAACGAATAGCCTGAAAGACCATACGGATGAACCTATTGCAGGTGGTTTCTACGAGCAAGAGCTTCTAAAAGTTAAATACCCCGATATCTATCGAGTGGACAAAGTACTGAAGAAACGTGGCAATCAAATGTTTGTAAAATGGTTGAGTTTCAACAATACCCACAATAGTTGGATAAATACATCTGATTTGTAGTGAACAATAAAAAATATTTTTTAAATTGATGACTCCTTCCTCTCTGCCTAAAGCCCCAACAAGAGGCGGTCAAGTGCCGTCTCCATCTCTGCACGTGCTGCAAAGGATGAAGAGTCCGTCTTCCCCAACACCGCATCATGTGTCCCTTGGGTAGCTCTTTTTTTTTCTCCTCGCATTTGAGTCTTTTTTCCCCTAAAAAATGTGTCACGTCGATATGGAGGAAAATAGTGTGAATGAAGATACACCTTTAACTTTTACTTTACACCTTTAACTTTTTTGGTGTCCTTTTTACGATCTACTCTTAATGCATACATTTTTGACCGAAGTCCGACAAATTCAGTCATTATAGCACCGTTGTTTTCATCATTCATAAGTCCTGGCACCTTCTTATTTACTAATGGAATATCGAAAACATTATCGATGGGATAATCATTCGTGTCGAACCGGACAATAGTTTGCTTCATACCTTCATATACATCTTCGCATTCAATGTGATAGACAAGGCTATCGGTATCGGTGTGCATTATCTTACATTTTTCACGATACAACGGAGCCATTTGATCATAGTGAAACTCGTACAAACACGTTTTCGACATATTGAGTATGCACATACCGACATATATTGGTTTATAGAATTTCACTTCAAGTTTATGCAATTGTACGGCAATCAAGTTTTTGGAAAAGATGCTCCTACTGTGAAAGTTGAGCTTCGCAATCATCGCATCGGCACCATATCTCCCGTCCTATTTTGTCAACAGTTTCACGTCAACGTGAATTCTTACGTTTTCCATTGTTTTGCCAAATACCGCAAAAAAATATTCATCAGCTTATATAAATTTTTTTCGAAATCATTTTTCGCCATGGTTCTGAATTGCGTGTTTAGCTCGATGTAAAACCGTAACCACGGAGATTGTTGGAATTGCAATATTCGATGGATTTTTGTTATACGGAGTCCATGGCGTAGACACTGTTGAACATTCCAGTAATGTACAATATAGCGCTCTTTATTGTACAAAGTTGCGAGCAACTTGTCCTGCCGCTTACCGGGTGGTTTTCCACGCGTTGGACAAAACCGAAGATCGCTATGTGCATCGTGTAAATTTTGTGGATAATGTAAGTCTACCTCGAAAATGTAGCCCGTAGGTGAATCGTTTAAGATTGATGATACATCAAAATTTGACAGGTCGTTGACCCATTTGAAATTTGCATAAGGCAAAAATTGACACATTGCCCAGCCGTACAAATTGTTTACATCGAAATACATGAGATACGATGAAGTTTTAGACGGATCGTGTGACTCTATATATTTGTTATTCGCGTTAGCATATCTGTTCGAACATTGGCTTAGTCCGCCACGTATACCACGTTCGATAAACATGACCATGTCAATGTCAGTGAGCAATTCGAATGTAATACTCGTATGCTTCAACATTGCGTCCCATGTATACCCGGGGAGTGAATAGTAATATGCCGGGTCAAGTCCATAGCTCTCAGTGCAGCTATCACGGAAATTTTCAAATATGTCAGCTAATAACAGGACATCCGTTTTCAAATATAGATCGCTATATTCGCCTAACATTTGAATAGAGAATTCCTTCCAGACATTTTCCGCGTGTGTATAGTCGCTCTCGCTTAGAGAGCGACCACTCAGTTAACTGTAAAATGAGTAAATTGGCGGTAGACGCGTTTCTTGCAGCCTACTGACGTCATCCACATATTAAGGCGGTTCTCTAGTTTCTCGGGTCGAAAAAAATCGATTTTTTTTTTCATAAATCACATCTACAACATGTGTAGAACATGTGTGCCAAAGGATTTTTCGATATTCGAAGTGGTTCACAAGTTACGGCCCTGGAACGGAGCAGGTATACTTTCAAACGCGTTTTTCTCGAAACACCATTTTTCGAAACGGTGACCACGATATTTAAGAAACTACTGCACCGATCTTGTTCAATTTTATACAGCATCTTTAATATGTTATAAGCCAGCGATTGAACTATGATTATCATGATTGCTTCAATAGTTTTTTTTTGTACGAGCGAAAAACTCAAGAAAAAATGAGTAAAAAATAGAATGTAATTTTCAAAAGTGTATAAAAAGTCAATTTTTGTAATTTAAAATTCACTCTAGTTCAATCGCTAGTCTTAAATATGAAGATTAAAATGCCGATTGGTTTTTTGATTTCAGATAAGCAGAACAGCCGCAATCTTGGTCACCTCAAGCACCTCTTTTACTTGATGTCTTCCTGTCGGCCATTATAACGTTTATTCTATTATATATTTTGACTTCAAAAAATTTGTAAAGCTTATTTAAATGTTAATAAAGATTATGCAAAAACAATGAGATTGATTATTTCGATGCTTGGCCCGTAAAAATTATTGAAAAAGCTGTCAAAAAACAGCCGAGAAACGAGAGGACCGCGTTAATATGGGAAAACACCTTTGCGTGTCAATAAATCGAATTGTTGATTGTTAGGAATTGCGGATTACAAAATTTTTAGTTTATCCTTGGTAAGAAACGATGCTAATTTATCGAGAGAAGGATTGAGAAATCTGTACGAATCGATAAATCGCAATTTGATGTCATTTCGCGTGTCATTCGTGAGTTCCACATTTTTCGTAAATGAAATATACTTTTCTTTTGTTATGGGAAGTACTTCGACACTCCGTTCGAAAGCTATAGCCACTTCCTTAATAATGAAATGTGCACCATATCCGGATAAATTGTGAAAAAGGATTGCTCAAAACTTCAAATTGCAGTTCGAATGCGCGGGGCCTCGATAACGCCCAGTCAAATGACAATGATCTCTAACACGTGTATCGCCTTGCGTAAATGTTTTCTCACATATGTGGCAGTGCGTAGCGTGGCGGAATTCTGCCCATTCCTCGCGTGTCAAATGTCTCATGGGGACATTAGTACATAAAATGGTTTTCACGCGAATAGCTGAAGTTTTCAGTTCTTGAACGAACCAGGAAATGCAATTATCACTACGAGCCGACTGATATGTAGATAGGGAATTGTCATGTAAACAATGCACGTAATACGCGGCACTGCATATTTTGTGATGCTGATACCTATTTGGATCGTCGGTTTTCGACAAGACACACTCGAGGTCTGCGTATGCCACGAATGGGAGACGCTGCTTCCGATCAAAGTTGTTGAAACTGAGCCACTTATCCTCTTCGCCTAGCAACTGAATGGCATAGTCGTTCAGCTTTCCACAATCCGTTGTGTGTGACTCTAGTTTCACATTCGAACTGAAGTAATGCAAGCACCTGTGCAAAGAGATTTAATTGTTTTTATTCGACCGATTTTTTCAAATATATAAGTATGTCGCATATTTGATTGTATTGTAGGTTTACATACCGATCGCAGATATATTTTCGATGACCCAACATGCTAAGTTGCGAGCTCACTAGCCTGGATACATTTTTAATCCACGCAAAATGTCCAACATTGGTGTCTGATGGATCTTGAAGATACAGCAAATTTATATGCTTATCCCTTTTGTGCTCACTAATGCGTACTGGAAGGGTTTTCTTCTTCTCGATGGTATACACATTGATTGATGAATTATTCTGTCGTTTGAATTATTTTATTTTTTCTAGAGCCACGGGGAAGGCAATACCCTGCAGATTTAAAACCGTCGAAAAATGTGGACATGAAGATTCACGATCACTTTTACGTTCGGCAGGGTATAGAGGCGCGACCACGGACCACGCAAAGCACGTATTATCATTGGACTTTATATTTACTAGTGCACGCTTTGTCATTACTTCCTGTGGTAATTTAAGGTGGCAACCGGCAAGCATTGGAATATATTTATTCACACTTATGGTTAAATTTAGAATTTTTAACAAGGTCCAGCAACAATCGCGTTCTTAAAATTCGCCCATGGATGCTAGAATGGGTTCGACAACGCGTTGTTCATACCACTCATCTAAATCAGATGTTTGAAAAAGTTCAAAGTTTTTTGTATTGACACTTTTGTTTGCGTGCTTATCACCTGCCACAAACTCACCATTGAACGTGGTATTAACCGTTACACTAAAATGTTGTTCAACAATGTTTTTCACATGCAAAAGCACCATGTCTCGGGCATCTTCGAGAAATTGACGTGGTTCAATATGGTTGCGGTTAATTACTGAACCAGTCAGTATACGACTTTCGAATGCCATCTCAATGTTCCGCTAAATCAAACCATTTCCTCGCGCACTACATCCGGCCCCCTCATGAACAAAACGTTGACGTATCGAATTTTTCAAACTTTCAAGTCGCGCTATCTGAGTTATTAATGATTGGCGATTACCAATTGTCAATCGCGGACGTTTATTTCGACTTTGATTCTCCAACGATTCAATCAATTCACTGTATTGTTGCTCTCACACATTGTACTCTTCCACCGAATTTATGAGTATAGCTTGTTCTCGTAGTCTTTGTTCTAACACGATGCTACACATATTTATAAGCTTGAAAAAATTGTTGAAGTAAGAAACGATGTTGGTTTGTTGACTGCTCCATTCAAAGTGTTAAAACTTCCGAGCAGCAGCAATCACAACGTTCCACAATTTGAAGAAAAAATTATTTTCCTTCTTTATCATTATATCAGAAGTCTAACAGCCTCCCCTCAGGTTTTTTTATACCATCATTCGTATAGAGTCGGGGATAGAGCAGAAAAAAATAGAGCTATCAATGTAGGGTCTGTGAGGGATTTTGTGAGTTTTTAAGGACCGGCCGTGTTGCTGACTGACATTCAACGCTATTCGATATCTAGACCGAATATTCAACATGGTGTCAGAGGCGTGAGTGAGAGAGACATACTATATATATATATGCAAACCGATAGGACGTCTGTGCTCAAGTCGTGCATGCATACCAATCCGATATCCCAAAATACTGGGATGTTCGCTATGAGAAACCACTTTTATGGGTATTCATACGTTGTTTTCAAACGTGGTTTTGTGGAGATCGTAGAATGCAATACTTGAGATGAGTCCTAGCAGGTCAACTTTCGCTTCCACGATGTAGGATCACTTTTTTACAGTGCATCATCAGCCTTGCCGACACTCAAGATAGAAACAAAGATTGAGAAAAAAATCTTTCAACATCGTAGAAGGCCATTTTTTTCCTACCCATCCCCTTATTTCCTACAGGCTCAGGAGAAAAACCGTTTGCATATCCTAGCGTTGAAGTATGGAAAAATTCGACCAATACCATCCCCACCATTCTGCATCCCAATAGAGATCCAAAAATCGAAATCTCAGAAAGAATCGGAACAGCATTTTCCCCATTCCAGTCTCCAACCTCCGAGGCGCGTTTTTAAAACGAAAGAGCTGCAGAAAAAAGAAAAGTGCAATATCGGCTGATCAAATCCGCGAAGTTGATGTGATTGATATCGTCAACGACGACAACAACGAAATAGATGTTATGGATGTAGACGATCTGGAAAGTGATATCGAATCGGTAGATTCCGCGTATAAAAGTGGATCTGATAGTGAAAAGAATGATGTGCGGGAAAATAAATTGGACATGCTTCAAATTTATCTTCTCGGCCAGAACGTCCAATAATGCGTGAATTATTTTTACTTCACGACAAATGGTCGAGCGAAGTATTGCACTTCGTGCTATTTCCACGCACGGGACGCGTTTGGAGAAACCATAAGAGTGCGCGGTCACTACCGCGAACGCTATGCTTAGGTGAAGGGAGTTTTCTGCAACGACTGTCGAGATCCACTGCACCAAATAATTCCACCCGACATGTGTACCACCTGCATAAATGTATACCGAGCCAATTGTAAGTATTCCCAGTCAACTTTGGAATCATTGTAAATAATGTCAATGTGTCACATAGATTAATGAGAAAAAAATGCATGTTTTGATTGTTTCAAAACAATTGCATCGACGTCGAGTTTTTATTTTATTTTTCATTTTTTAACACACACACGCGCGTACACAGACCCACACACACACACACACACACACACAGTATTATGTATAACACACTCTGATAATTTGTATTTAAAATTCTTCCATTATTGATGAAAATGTTCTATTGCAACCATTCTGTATGCAATTTATGGGAGAAAAAAAACTAAGTACTTTCTAATTATGATTGTTGTCTCGTTGTATTCACCGCCCCCCTCCCCCGCACGGTTGGCATCGCCGTCCTCCCCCTCGCCGTGTGACGTCACACCTCCACTCCCGGTTACCTCGTGCTAGACCCCTCTGTACTGCCTTCCCCTCTGCAGCGCCTTCCCCCTCCCTACCGCGTGACGTCTGCCGTCGGTCCCCCGCGCTGGCGCCCCCGCCCCACTCCCCCCTGAGATCCCATGGTTAGAATCGGTCCTATTATACTACTAGTGGCTAATAAAAAAATACAAAAAAATCAACAAAAAACGTCGAAATAAAACTTTGTCAATGCTCCAGTGAGAGCGACGATAAAGAGCAACCTAACAAATGAAAACTGAATTAAAACAAAGTCAGGTTGCATGACAACCTCCAGTTCTAGTTCAATCCCTCGTGATCCTTCTATTCCAGGTGTAGATTGCAAGACAACTACGCTAATCGAGAGCCCAATAGAGGCCAATCCGAAAATGTCGAAACAAAACCTTGCCATCGCCCTAACGTAGGCGATGACCAAGGAAAATTAAATAAAAAATTCTGTAGAGAGGAAAGAACAAATACGAAAATCAAAAAACGATGCACCCCCAGTATTAGAAAAACCGAGACAACAAAAGAACAAAATATCTAGCGACGGTGCTATGACCTGGGTCAATGCACTTAGTCCCAAACAAGCAGACGTGCACTCCGAACCCCGGCGCCTTGTACGCCGCACTCGTAAACCCATAAACTACGAGGACAGTAGCGATGAGGAAACAAAGGCCGAGATATTTAGACCGACACGCACTAGGGAACCCAGAGAGGCCATTAACTCAAAAACAGCTGCGGGCCCTAGCCAGCGCAAAGCACCTCCTATCCCTTGCCCAACAAAATACGCCGGCCCTAATTCAAATCATTCATTACACCTAGAGATCAGCCATCTAAACTCGCAAAATCCGAAGAAGTGGGTCCGCCCGGAGGGAAACGATCAATGTCCGCATTAAAAAAAATACTAATCCTAAAAGTTTTAAGGTAGGAGATTACGTCTCCCACCTTACCTAAACTCGGAGATCGTTATACAGGACCGCATGAGGCCTCAGAACAACTGGACAAGAGTAACGTAAAAATCCAATACAACAAGACACGAATCGTACATGAAAACCGATTGCGATACTCGCACGTTAACACTGAAACTAAACAAAAAAAGAAACAAACTAATCAGCGTCGACGCACCCAATTTTAATCCTAATTAAATAAATAACCGTAATAATTACACTGTTTTTCAGATGGCCGATAGCAACCTCTTGAGTTACATTAAAGGATATAACTTTTACCTACGTGTTTAGAGAAGTGAATCAAACTTGCTGTTGCAAGTTGATTGGTTATCCAAGATTGTTTGCACAACAAATCTCAAAAACAAGTGCGTTCGCCGTCCGAAACATTACCTATCGCTAATTTAGATATATCCTCCATGATGTAGATATACAGATATAGCCTATATTAACTCTAAGTTTATATATGCAGAACGACACATCCAAGAACAAATTCAAACACTATACTACGATATACTTGTTTAACAATGAAACCATGAACGCCAAATTTTTCAATATTGTTTATCTCTTGCGATACAAGCAACAACCGAATTTGCATATTGATTAATAAAAACTCAAAGCTATATGGTAGTATAAGCCAGCGAAGTAATACACGTTATCAATGTATAGCGATGAAAGTAAGTCGGATCAGGTTAAAAGCATGCTACGATCTATTACCGTCGCTCGTGTGAACGAAACATATTTCCTTACCCCCCGAACTGACATATTATCGAAAAGGAACACAAACGACCTAGAACTCTCTACTTTTCCCCATATTACCTTTTAGAGACACCTAGTACAAATTCATATCTGTTCCGATCTTAGCCATCCGCCTGCAAGCATGAAGCCGACGACGAAGTCAACTTGGCGATACACTGGCCCAGCATCACTAGCATCTAAGGGATCTATTCCAAAGAAGTTGTCGACAACGTACGGGAACGCCTAATGTTTCCCGCAAAAAATCCGCTGTCCTAAACAATATGGGACGGGGCATCAGTAGTCAATGCACTATCAACAAAGGGGAGAAGTTGTTGAATCTCCTGGATAACACCAACCTACAATACCAATCGGACTCCATCTGGAATCGCACGTGGGAAAAATTCTTTCAATTCAGTACAGCAAGCGCTGGTGGCACTCGGATGATACCCATCGCGCGATCGAGCAAACTTCTTGTAGATACGAAAATAAGTATCTATGCACAACGAAAAAGAAAGAGGAGAAAATGCGTACATATACATCTTAGAGTGAAATAAAAAGTATATATATACAATTATTAAGGCCATAAGCCACACGCCAGCAAATTTCGACGCGGCCTTTCGTTACGTTGGTAACGCAGATCTCGCAGTTTTTAGCTACGAGTCGCTACCGACGGACAGGGCAGCGCTCGCGAATTCGGTCTCGATGCTTCGCACTGGGACGAAGAGTCGAAGCCAAATAGACGGCGATCGCTGAGCGCGCGCGTGCGTTTGCGTGTGTGTTTGCTACGCCGGCCGCGTGCAGAAAGAACGAATCCATTATCGCACGCCGTTCGGTCGTACGCACCTTACATCTATCTGTGTATCACACAATACACACAACTATGCGTAGCGACCATGGTACGCTTATATTGGAAGCATGCGCTCGCTCGGCAGGAGAGCAGTGAAACTTTGTTGCATTTTACATTGTATATGCAAATGCCATCGAATCGATTTTTTTTTTCGACGACGGCCACCACCAAAACTTGTCTTGTGGAAGGGGATCGGCATTTTCCCATGCTTTTGTAATTCATTTAAACAAATAAACTCGAGCACTATTTGGAACCTCGATGCCACTTATCGTCAACGATTTCGATCCCTGCCGAAATTTCGAGCGAACGAAATTGCTCGAAACACACTCTACAAAAGAGTGGTAAAATTTTACAATGCTCATCATTTAAACAAATGCGTTCAGCATTTTTATCTGTGCCAGGGTTCATATTTGGCAGCATTTTTGCTGGTCAACTTCTCGAGCAATCAAGACCGCTAGTCTCGCTCTACGGAAGAGCGGTGAAATTTTGCGATCGCGCATTGTTTAAACAAATGCCCTCGAATCAATTTTTCTTGTCGACGGCGGTCATCGGTGGAAATTTCTTTATGGTTGAACTTTCTAGCAAACGGGGTTTGCTAGAGACTCGTATGGTGAAAGGGTGCTGGCATTTTCCCATTCTTTTCCAATTAATTTAAACAAACAAGCGCGAGGACTATTTGGCATCTCGATGTCACTCATCGTCGACGAATTCGATCTCTGCCAAATCTCGAGTTACGACCGAGATCGCTCGAAACTCACTCTACACACGAGTTGTAAATTTTTACAATCCTCTTTGTTTAAACAATTGCGTTCGCTATTTCTTCCTCCGCCATGGCTTATCTTCGGCAGGTTGTCTGCGGCCGACCAAATCCGCGAGTGAATGAGATTGACCGAGTCTCACCCTGCCGAAGAGTGGTAAAATTTTATATTTACTGCAAACAAAATACGTTTAGCATTTTTTCTCTCTGCCGAGATTTATCTTCGGCAGGTATCTCCAGGGATCGAATTTTCTAGCTATGATGATCGAAGGAGTCTCGCTCTACAGAAGAGCGGCAAAATTTTCGAAAAATCGTTTTGTTGGAAGTACTTTTAAAAAATCCTTGGAACTCTCAAAAATTTTACAATGCCCTTTCTTTCAACAATTGCGGTCGCCATTTCTTTTTCTGCCATGGCTTATCTTCGGCAGGTTGTCTGCGGTCGACCAAATTCGCGAGCGAACGAGATTGACCGAGTCTCACTCTGCGATAGAGCGGTAAAATGTTATATTTACTGCAAAGAAAAAAATACGTTTAGCATTTTTTTCTCTGCCGGGATTTATCTTCGGCAGGTATCTCCAGGGATCGAATTTTCTAGCTATGACGATCGAAGGAGTCTCGCTCTACAGAAGAGCGGTAAAATTTTACTATCGCGAATTGTTTAGAGGTCACCTGTGTACAATTTTCGAAAAATCGTTTTGTTGGAAGCATTTTTAAAAAATACTTGAAACCGTCAAAAATTTTACAATGCTTTTTGTTTAAACAATTGCGTTTAGAATTTGTTCTCTCTACTAGGATTTATCTTCGGCAGGTTTCTCCAAGGAGCGAATTCTCTAGCAAAGACGACTGAAGAAGTCTCGCTCTACAGAAGGGCGGTAACATTTTAGATCGCGAATTGTTTTGAGGACACCGGTGTAAACATTTGAAATATCATTTTGTTGGAAACACTTTTAAGGAATCCTTGGAACCTTAAAAAATATGATGCATATTCGTTTGTAGCTGAAAAAAAAACATTATAAAGTGGTTTTCGAGTTATTTTTTAACGAAGTCTCCGGCGCTGAAAACCGTCCTCGGCGATGTCATGCCGGTAGGCGCAGTTCTCAACGCTTGTAAGCCTATTGTGGAGACAAAGTCACCGACTAAAAATAGTTTTATTTTCGACCAATAGGTGGTATTAGATTACGGAAAAAAAACTTCTTCTGCGGTGGCGTCTATGAAATCGTTGACTTCAAACACGTTTTTCTCAAAACCATGTCTTTGTCATCGGGACGTAGCAGAACAATGTTCGTCCAATCAATTTGAAAATTTAACTAAAGCTTCTTAGATTACTTTAACAGTCAAGGACGAGCGCTTTTTTCGATTGACTGAAAATTGTAAAAAATATATCACTTTTTATACCCTACCCCTAAAAATTAAGGAAACAGAAAATTTCTTCACATTTTAAAGTGTTTTTTGAAAGTCTGTATCAAAGTTAAAAAAGTAACTCACAAAATAATTCTGTGAGCTACGGATATCGAGCAATCATAAGAGATAGCGAGAAAATTATGATTATGATCATGCCTAGTTAAAAAAAACTGTTTTCCATAACCCTAATAACCTTCGTAGAAAATATTGAGAGTTAATTGCATAAATGTTCTCATATCGACTATTAAATGCAACTTGGGAGTATCGACTACAATTGATGCAATTAAAGATGAGTGAAATTATAGTGTGCTAAGGCCGAATCGTGTAAAAAATAAGTCAGTATTGTTTCCTGAAATATTTTACAAATAAAAAAAATGTCAATCTCTCGAATTTGTTCTTATATTTAACAAGCAACTAGTGCCAAGTTGTGAAAAAAGTCGAAGAAAATGAGTCTTTTTATTTTGATGATGATTACACGATGTTTAGGAATAATACACTTGTTCCTTTAATTGTTTTATAAAACTTCGATCAACTGTTGACGGAAAACGGTTCGATGGATCAATTTGAAAACTAACAGGATTATTGGGGAGTACATCGAGCTGAAAAAAAACGCGCAACATTAGTCTTCGCATCAATATTTGTAACGTAGTGGTAGATTTACTGAAAATCCAGAAAAAGTCATTTTTTGTCCTTCACCAAGTGAAGATTAAGGGTGAAGAAAAAATTCACTGGGCTGGCGGAAATCCATTCAACTTTTGAAAGCTGTCGTTTAATTTCCGTTGCGATAATTGGTTGCTATCTCAGCAACCAATTATCGATAATCAAATACAAAAGGATCTTTTTTCATTCAAAGTCGGATATCTCAGCGAAAAATTGACGTAAGGATAAAAAACCAAATTAAAGCTGAATAAACAAGGTAACTAACTGGCCTACATATTGAGTTAACTGAAACAAAATTCCTTAGTCAGTGGACCCCTGGAAAAAAAAACAAGTTTGGAATTTTTTTCTCCCGCTATTTCTTATGATTGCGTGATAACCGTAGATCACAATTTGTTTGCCAAAATATCTCGAAACTATGAACTTAACACTTCAAAAGGCTTTTTTTCATTTCGAAGCGACCATTTTTCACATACAGCGCTTCAAAAAACGCTAAAAAATGAAGAAATTTTCTGTTCCTGTAATTTTTGGAGTAGTATATAAAAAGTGTGGTTGAAAACACAAACTTTTTTTAAAACTCGTGACTTTTTCAAAATTATTTTTAAGTTTCCCCTCATACTTAACAGCTAAAATTAACGTAATTAACGAAAATATTTTACTCTTACTTCCATGATTAAATTTACGATGGTTCTACTGCGTTCCACGGAGAGGGTATGAGGTTGAAGGTTACATCGTTGAAACGCAGTAAAAATGAATATTTGTGAATTCCTTTTTTATATTCTGGCACCCTTTGCTTACAAAAATCCTGCAACCATTTTTCAACATATCTATTCATTTAGCGATTGATAATATAAATAATAAAAACAAATATTTTCCATAACAATAAAAATATTGAAAATAAAATATAAACAAGACCTTTTGTTGCGTTCCAACGATGCAAACTTCAACAGCATGGAGAGGGTTGATAGAAAACGGAGGAAGACTGAAGAATTGCGTGCAGGGACAAGTACTGAAGAATTATCTTATGCGACTCAAATGAGCCTTCGAGCATCTGGCATGTGACATGTTGCAAAAGTTGTCCAAAATGTGACACTGGGAAGCCCATCAAAAGCTAAAAAGTATAGCGAATCTATCAGCTCGATTTTAGAAACCCTCTTTCTCCCGATGCTGCTCTGTCGGTTATAGTTGAAACGAATTTATCAAAATCGCAGTACCAGAAAATTCGTAATGCAATCAGAGAAAGTTGCTCCACTTTATTTCCGTCGTACAATAAAGTACATCAAGCGAAACTCAAAAGTTACCCAACGAAATCAGATATCTCTATATCGGAATGTAGAGCCGAAGTAAAACTACAGGCTTCACTGGATCACACGATCGTAAGGATCTTGTTAACTCAAGCGGATGTGATTAACAGGATGCCTTACGAAAAAGTTCTTAACTTGAATTTAATTTGTAAGTGGATTTGCGATGGCTCTTCTGGCCAAAGTACATTCTAACAAAAATTTACCAATGATGATCGAAACAAGTCTGATGCAAACATTTTCATCACCCCACTCGTTCCATTACATCTTTTATCAGTCGACCAAGAACCACAAAATACACGTATTGTATGGAAATATCCAAGGCCATCATCTTCTCGCTTTTGTCGACCAAACAGGATTCAATTTTTGCACAAAAATAATGAAGCCACAGTCAACGAAATGGAATTCATTGAACACCAAAATACTAACCTTGTCCCTTACAGCACTGTAATAAACGCAAAAGCCATAAGCGTTTCTTTCAAAATTGCTTTCACCGTGGTAGACGGTAAAGTTTGCAATGCAATCAGGGATACTGCATCTGCTCAATGTTGCTATTTGTGCAAAGCAATTTCAAAAGACTTGATCGCTTGATCACTTGATCGCGTAATTGAAATTATTAAGGAGAGATATACACCTAGATGGTCGAGGTCGAGGATTTAGAAGCTATGAACATTCCGTCGACCGTAGAAGACCTACACTATGGGCCTGGTATCGATGATTCCATGTAAGTTGACAAATTTTATGATTTATTCATTCCAAAATTTTCAAACGCGTTTTTCTCAAAAGCACGTTTTTCAAATTGGTGCCCAAAATTTCTCGAAAACCAATGAACCAATTGCTTTGAGGTTTTTTGTAGTTATTCTATACACCATTATCTAGTACTTGGCATAGGATTTTATTTCGTTACTTAGTTTTTGTTTTATAGGCAAAATAATAACTAATTTTTGGCCCAAAAATCAATATTTATGTTCAAACGGCCGCCATTTTGTCATAAATCGATATTTTCAAAATCTGCTATGACAAGTACTAGATTATAGTATCTAATCTAATAATCTTTTTGGTTTTTTCAGACGATTTTTGAAGAAACGCCAGTGGGTACCGTATACGCAGATTTTTTTACGACGCTTCAAAGATCATACAATATTCTTGTATATTTTTGATATTTTTAAATAAAGAAAATTAAACATATTTTTGAATGTATATACTTTTAGATAATTAAAACCCCAATCCGAAATTTCAAATCGTTTTCCTTGATAAAATTCACAAAAATGACCTTTGTCCGGCTCCTAGGTGTATATCTCCCCTTAAGAGAATGTAACAAACCGAAAGAAAGAAATACAAAAAGGTTTCCGTTTACGATTGGCACTGATAGTCGATCAACCGAAGCCTGGGTTTGGTAGGTCGAATGATGGGAATACCGCTCGATGATTTTTTAAAGACTACCATTTCTGCTTCTATCGCAGGGATAAATTAAGATTTAATCAAATGTTTTCATGTTATACTGCGGGCACGTTCGAGTGGCCACAAAATTGATTCGATCAGGCTTCAAGATTATGCCCTACAAACAGCCCGTGACTTCGTACACTTGTATCCGTGGTATCATATGCCAGCTAAAGTGCATAAGGTTTTTATTCATGGCGCGGAAATAACAAATTCTGCACTATTACCAATGGGACAAATGTCTGAAGACGCTCAAGAATCTAGTAATAAGTACATTAAGAAGTACAGAACAGATTTTAAGAGCAAATGTTCCTGAGTAAAAACTATGACAGACCTTTTTGCACGGCTTCTATTAACATCCGACCCTTATATTGCTAGCTTGCGCAAATTACCTTGCACAACAATAAACCATTGCTGCCGGATAGAGTACAGTTATTAATTGTGCCGATTGTTTCAACAAGGGAAGCTCACACTATTTTCCAGTTGAATCCACTGACTGCGAAACAAGTGAATCTTCCGATGAGAACGACCAAAGTTGTGCGTAACCAACTGGATTCATTAATGAATTCTGTATTAACCTGATTTTATGAAAATCATTGTCATTTTGTTATAAATAAAACGTTTTTTCCATACGAGTCCTCCATATGGGATCCGCTAGTTTTTAATTTTTGTTTGACTTCACATTCGTAATAAGTGACGCCAAAAACTCTCGAGTACAAACTTGTACCCGAATCGAATGTGTTTTTGAATAAATGTTTAGCCGTAGTAGATCCACCATTTTGTTTTTCAAATGTTGACTTCAGATTTGTAATAAGCGACCCGAGAAACTCTTAAGAACAAACTTTTACACGACTCGAATGTGTCTTCGAACGCATTTAGAGCCGTATTGGATCCGTCATTTTGTTTTTTTAAATGTTGTCTTCAGATTCGTGATAAGCGATCCCAAACACTCTCAAGTACTAACTTTTGCCCGAATCGAATACCTTTTTGGATACATTTTAGCCGTATCAGGAACGCCATTTTATTTTTTTTTCAAATTTTGACTTCAGATTCGTAATCAGCTATCCCAAAAGCCTCCGAGTACAGACTTGTAACTGAATTGAATTCGTTTTCGACTTCTGACCAGAGATTTGGGATTCCGTCCCACTGTGCATCTGTTTGTGGGTGCGCTTGCGCATTCCACGAACAGGGATAAACAATACTTTCCCCGTGTTCTCGACATCTCTGTCTTCGTGAACACAGTTCTCGAAGAAGCTTGGCTTCTTTTTCATCCCGACGCGCCGCTAACGCGATGAATTCCGATCTTCGATCTGGGATTTATTCTGTGCGTTCCCGTTACACAATAATATTTTTCGTGATCTCGAGAGAAAATCTTCGGGCACCAGAGGGAAAGATTTCCTCCCCCCCCCCCCCCGCCCCGTGATTGGTTCTCGCTACGCTCCGGTACGATGAGTTACGGCCCACGGAAAATGGTTGGTCCCTTCTTTCTTTGTTATTATTTACAATTTTGTTTAGTTTAGTTTTTTTTTCTTATATTAAATTTAATTTTATTCTATTATTTTTTCCCTTCATTCTCTTTATTTTCCCTTTCTTTCATTACAGTATCATTCGATACATATTTTGTTTCTTGTTTTCTTTTGTTATTGTCATTATTATTTTTCATTAAAAAAAATGTAGCTTCCATTTGTACAGGGTCGTTTCCCCTTTATATATTCCCTACCCTATTCCACTTCACATCCCCACCTTGCGGCCGTAGCTGAGTTCCTCCTCTGTTTCGCAGTCGTCATGACATGTCTGTCACGGGTATCGGGAAACTGCGGAAAACCTCTACCAATACAGCCAGTCTCAGGTTCGGAGCCAGTCGTATTTTGTCAAGAAATAAATCACAGGCTACAGTCATACACACACGACACACATCCGTGTGCGTGATATTACTATTGAACTGGAGTTACGTCACGCCCGTATTTATTTTTCTCCGAGATTACGAGACTGCGATTCGAACCCGCGAACTTCCGATGTACTGGTTCAGAGGCAAGCACTAGACTGCCACTAGACTGCTGCTAGCACTGCCACTAGGCCAGCACACCGGTTCATTATTATTAGTACATATTGTTCATCCTTTTCCAATTAATGTCTTATTTTTTTTCAATTTTTTTAAATTTTATTTGAATTTTTTCGTTTGTTCTTTTTTTCTTCTCTTCATTGTTGAATTTTTTTACTTTTTATTTTTATTTTTATTTTTGAATTTATTTATTTTTTCCCTTGTCCTTCGTTTATTTAATTTGTTGCTATATAATGGATATGCAATGAGAGTTTTGGCTCAGTTTGACCTGATTTGACCCCGAGAACGGGCGGGAGATTCAAAAAGTGCTGAGTCATCGAGAATGTTCTAGAAGGTTCTCGTCATTGGAGGGCGAGGGGGCGAAGGGGTGCTCGGGCAAGGGGGTGATGGGGAGAGTTGCAAGGTGTCGGGTTACAGGAGATAATAATAATAATAAAACATGATTGAGGAATGCGATAATAGTAATATTTTTTTTTCTTAATTAATACTGTATTGCTCCGGGCAACGCACTACCTCAGTTTGCACGGAGGAACACTCACCTACCCCCTGGGGACACTCGAGGGTTCCGACAAAACCTCGGCTGCCACCCAGTTAAAAAGTCGCGCGAAAAGTCGAATACATCGCTCTACGATAGCCGCGCCCTCAAGCCAGAGGGTGAGCGGCTACCGCAGTCCACAATCGGGTTGCCAGAGTAAACGAAGGGATCCAAGTATGACCACCTTCTGCATCCGACCCGCTAGCAACTGGACACCGGGTTTGCAAACCGGTGTGCCAGCGAGGCCCGACACAAAATACTCTTTCATCCCCCCTAGCGCGCCGATGATGAGGACAACGAGAGTCACCCTGAATCCCCGGCACAACCGACGCAGCTCTGCCAGGAGAGGCTGATACTTAAGCCATTTCTCCTCTTCCTTCCGCGACACGTTCACTTCGGCCGGAGTCGAGAACTCAATGACGTATATCGTCTTGTCGTCGAAATCGAAGGAGACAACATCAGGCTTAGTCGCTTGAAGCGGCCCAATGGTCGCGAGCAAGGAGTTCCAATAAATCATGCGCCTGTCGCCCACGATAACGGACTCAATATCTCCTGGTAAATACGGTGGCACGGGCTCCCGGTCTATCCCATAAGAGTGCCGTAGATAGTAGGACAACACCCTTAGGTTCGCGTTATGGCGATGGCAGGCCGACAGTAGATACATCAGTGTCTCCGGCGATTGTTTGCATGAACGACACAAAGTGGTCGGCAGAGGCAGACCCATAACGCGACTGCGATAGACCCGGGTGTTGATGATTTCGTCTTGGCAAGTGGAGATAAACCCTTCGGTCTCGGACATTAGTCCAGCTGACCGCAAGAAGGAAAAGGTCAGCTGGGTGGACAGCCCTTGCTCCTCGATGTGGTGGAAAAACACAATGTGCATGGGTCTATCCACGTGCTGCCGAGTCAGAACAGTCTGCTCAACAGCCTTGATTGCCCGCCGACATCGGGGCTTGGGCAACCGAGCGACGGAGTCTGTTGGCAAGGCGCCACGCCAGTGCCGGTGCAAGTCCAAGCCGAGGGTCTCTGCCACACGATCTGCCGCTTTAGAACACCCCCCCCCCCCCATAAATCTCATGCTCGTGCACAATCGCCAGGGGCAGGTCCGAGCTCGTTATTACATCGCTTGTTATTCCGAGGACCACGCGGTCATGAAGACACTCCAATCCCAAAAGCGCGCGCCCGTGACACATCCGGAAGGAATGAGAGCATAATTTTTTGTTTTTCTCTTTGTTGGCTACGCCTAGCGCAATAACACGGGATGAGGGTAAAAAAGGTACGCGACAATTCAATATTATGGAATGATTGGTGTTCAAATGACTCGTGTTTTATTGGGATTTACCAGTCTGATTAATCCTATTAATTTGAGAATACATAAAACTGAAGAAATATATATATATACAGGGTGTCCCATTTTAATCTTACACCTGAATTTTCTCGAAAAATATTGCTCGGACGAACTATTGTGTGGAACAAAACTTCTAGGGATTGAAGGGGGACGTTTGAAAAAAAATTATTTGAGGGGCCAAAATTCAAAATGGCGGCGTTACAAAGGCTGACATTTTTTTCAAACGGAAACATAATTTTTTTTATTGCCAAAAAATTTGTCAGCTGAAAACTAAAAACTTTTGTTGATAAAATTTTTTGATAAAGTTCATAGTTTTCAAGTGAGAACATCATTTTCAATTATTTCAGATGTATCCAGGATTTGTGTGTGTGTGTGGGCGCGCGTGCGTGTATGTGTGTGGATGTGTGTGTGTGTGTGTGTGTGTGTGTGTGTGTGTGTGTGTGTGTGTGTGTGTGTGTGTCTGTGTGTGTGTGTGTGTGTCACACACACACACACACACACACACACACACACACACACACACACACACACACACACACACACACGCACGCACGCACGCACGCACGCACGCACGCACGCACGCCCGCACGCACGCCCGCACGCACGCACGCACGCACGCACGCACGCACACACACACACACACACACACACACACACACACACACACACAAATCCTGGATACATCTGAAATAATTGAAAATGATGTTCTCACTTGAAAACTATGAACTTTATCAAAAAATTTTTTCAACAAAAGTTTTTAGTTTTCAGCTGACAAATATTTTGGCAATAAAAAAAAGTTATGTTTCCGTTTGAAAAAAACATGTCAGCCTTTGTAACGCCGCCATTTTGAATTTTGGCTCCTCAAATAAATTTTTTTCAAACGTCCCCCTTCAATCCCTTGAAGTTTTGTTTCACACAATATTTCGTCCGAGCAATATTTTTCGAGAAAATTCAGGTGTAAGATTAAAATGGGATACCCTGTATATATATATATAGTTCGCTTACAACGGTCTGTGGTGCGCTGTATACTCGTTCGCAGGAGTGTAAGCGATTGGTCGTAAGAAAAACGGCTCTTCGTTGGTGGCCAGGTATGCTTGCAGGTACAATGGAAGATGAAGAGACGCGTACGCACTGCGTTTACAATATTTCTCGGAAAGCGGAAAATTGGTTTGTAACCGGGTTGAGTTACTTCGGCGTAAATACAAATACTAACTTATAAAAAATGAACTGAAGGCCTTAGGCTATAGTAACGCGTATACATTCATGTGCAAATTTAACCTTTTTTTTGTATGGAAAAGTGATTCACTCATAAAATTAATTACACATGTATTTAGTATGAATATCAAGCTGTTGGAATATATATATATATTTTTTTCGATGTACAAAATGGCCGGCTACTCGAAACTCTTCGAAACAGCTCTTTTCCAATTGGCGTGGCAAATAACCAATCATTTTCACTCGATTTACTTCAAATTTAGAAGGTATGTTTCTAATTGCATTTCGCAGAGAAGTACGTACGGAATTTCTGATTAATCGAAAATTTTTCGTTTTATGAGCAGTTTATGAGCAGTTATAACGAAATTTTGCACTGAAAATTCATTTCTAAAGTTCAAATACCTACAACTTTCTAATAAAACAATATTCTCAAAATTCCGTGCGTACTTCTCTAGGTATTCTAATGTAGATTGACGAGAATTTTTTTTTGTTCTAAGTCAAAAATTATGGATGGTAAATGTCACGCCGCAGGGCGCCTAAAAAAAATAACCAATAAAATATTAGTAGTCGGCCATTTTGTACATCGAATAAAAATATATTTTCTAACAGCTTGATATTCATACTCAATAGATGAGTAATTAATTCTATGAGTTAAGCACTTGTTAAATTCGTACATGATTTTATATCCGTTACTGTGGCCTAAGACCTTAAGATATTAGTCGCGGAATAAAAGTATAGGATTTCAACGGGAGTTTGTAGTTTGCGAGAAGATATTGAATTGACGTTTGACTGGGTGGTAGAGTGTTGGTTTGAGATTCGATGATTACACGGACAGAGTCATGGTTGACAAACACTCCGATGGAAGACCTGAGGAGTGGCGATAGATAGCTCTTTTTATAAGCGTTTTTTGTTCCTCCTGCCCTAGGTTCCATATTTGGGTATAGTGGAAAAAGAGGGGTTTCATCACTTCCACAACGTGGAAGTATGTTCCTTGGGTCTTACGAAACAGATATGCACGAGTTTAATTGTCTATAGACCAATCAGAAAGAGGGTAATAGCAGTCGGTTTCCCGTGGATTTTCGTAAGAAAGGCGTACCGCTATGCGCTTCGTAGGTTGTTCACGTATATTCGGTTTCCGTCGCGCTACGATTTTTACGATCGGGTCGAGCGGAGTTTTCCGGAGGCCATTACCCTGTGCTCAATCGCTACACGGGATGGAAGGCATATCAATACAACTTTTGTTTTACGACTTTTCGGAGAAATCATGCCTAAAACCGTGTTCTCGTGGAAGTTGAGTGGACAAGGACGGCCACAGGAAAAGTCCAATGACTCCGTCGCAGGACGTGACACCTCCCCTCTTTTGGGTTGGGCGTCTCGCTCGATAACATTTATTGGGGGTTGCAATTGAAAGATACACGTATCTAAGATAGCACGAATTGGCATCACCATTGGTCGACTTACAATGTGACTCAAACATATTCGACGATTGGTGTCCAATATGGTGGCGTAACTTATGGTTACCCTATCCTTAAGGGATACGTATGAATTTGATAATCACCTTTCAAGAATGTGTGTTTGTTTTTTTATAGATCTTCGTACGAGAGTTTTTAAAATATAATTATATATATACTTTTTATTTCACTCGAAGATGCATACTTATTCACTCATTTTACGTTATCTCTACTTGATAAGGTTAAACGAACAATAATAATGAGAATAGATGAAACAGTTTATGGAGAATGATTAGGATTGTCGTTTTGATACTTGAATATGTCTGCTCGTGGGAACTCAAAGGGAAGGAACGTGGGTTAGGAGGTTAATCGTACCTTCAACGTGCGGAAATTTTAGGATACGGATCATGTGTGCAGCGTTGGGCTTGGGATGACCCTCTGGTGCGGCTGGTGAGACTGTCATGAATTCATGGAGTTCTTGACCAGCCTCTACCGTTAACGTCTTCTTCTAGGATCGTTTAGCCAGGTGCATCAGGGGGTTCTCGTACGTTGTAGATAACTTCTTTGGTATATATTCCACATGATGCTAGTGATGGTGGGTTAGTGTATCGCCAAGTTGTCTTCGTCGTCGGCTTCATGCTTGCAGGTGGATGGCTTCGATCGGAATAGGTATTAATTTGTACTAGGTGTCCCCAAAAGGTAATATGGGGGAAGTAGGGAGTTCTAGGTCGTTTGTGTTCCTTTTCGATAATATATGAGTTCGGGGGGTAAGGAAATTTGTTTCGTTTACACGAGCGACGGTAATAGATCGTAGCATTCTTTTAACCTGATCAGGCTTACTTTCATCGGTGTACATTGATAACGTGTATTGCTTCGCTGGCTAATACTGCCATATAGCTTTGAGCATTTATTAATCAATATGGAAATTCAGTCGTTGCTTGTATCGCAAGATATAAACTATTTTGAAACATTTGGCGTTCGTGGTTTCGTTGTTAAACAAGAATATCATAGTATAGTGTTTAAATGTGTTTTTGAATGTGTCGTTCTGCATATAAAAACTTAGAGTTAATGTGGGCGGATACATCTAAATTAGCGATAGGTCATTTTTCGGAGGGCGAGCGCATGTTTTTGAGACTTGTTGTATAAACAGTATTGGGTAACCAATCAACTTGCAACAGCAGGTTTGATTAATTTCTCTAAATACGTAGGTAAAAGTTATGTCCTTTAATGTAACTGATGACATTGGTATCGGCCATCTGAAAAAACAGCGTAATTGTTGTGATTATTCATTTAGTTGTTAGGATTAAAAATCGTATTCGTCGATTCTGGTTAGTTGGTGTTTCTTTTTGTTTTTGGTTCCAATGTTAATGTGCGAGTTTCGCAATCGGTTTTTACGTACGATTCGTGTCTTGTCATTGTATTGGATTTTTATGTTACCCGTGTCCAGTTTTTCTAAGACCTTACGTGGTCCTGTATAACGATCTCCGAGTTTACCTGCTCTCCGACCCTTTTGGAGGTAGACGTAATCCTCTACATTAAAACTTTTAGAATTAGCATTTTTTAATTCGGATATTGATGGTTTCTCGGCGGGCGCATCCTCATCTTCAGAGGTTTTCGTTTCAGGGGAGCTGACCTCTAAGTCTGTCCAATAATCGGAATCAGGATTGGCGTAATTTTCGGAACAAAGGCTCGGAGGTGCTTTGCGCTGGCTAGGGCCCGCAGCTTTTTTTGGGTCAATGGACTCTCGGGGACTCTGGTGCGTGTGGGTCTAACTATCCCGGTCTTTGTTTCCTCATTGCTACTCTCCTCGTAGTTTATGGGTTTACGAGTGCGGCGCGCAAGGTGCCGAGTTTTTGAGTGCGCGTCTACGCATTCGGCTGCAGGCACGTTGGCCTTGACGGTAGCGTAGTCGCCACATCATTCGTGCACTTGTTTTATATCGCTCTTCGCTTGAGAGCAAGTGACGATGTTTATATTTTTCTCACGCGGGACGGGATGGACATCTGCTCGATAAGTAAAGGTCGTTGGATTTTTGTTTTCGGCATTTCTATCGCTAGTCTGGTGTAATTTACGCGCCAAATCTTGTAACGTGATTTTGGGAATTTTCGAGTATATGCGCTGGTGCTGTAGAGGTGACGATAGAATTTACATTTTTATTTCGATTGTCACGTCGGGAGGCACATTGAACTCCGAGGTGACCAAGGACTCCCACGGTCCCCTACCAAATCACGTGCACCAAAATAAGCACGATAAGAATATTCTCATTCCTCGACATATTTCCAAAGGCACTCTACAGTTAAGATGCCGCTCATTAATAGAACCTGAGCGTCGCGCACTCTCTCCATGCGGCCTCCCCTTTTGTCTATTCGACGACCGTATTGGACACTGGGCGCAACTTCTCGGAAAAGCCATAAAACAAAAACACGTAACGCGTCTTCAGCGCAACGTCAGGCAGGCCCGGGAAGGTTTCCATCAATCCGGTCGTAAAATTAAGAAGTACCAAAAAGGGAAATGCATATCTAAGGATCACGTAGCACCTAACCACTACGCTTTCCCCGATAGAAACCAGGTCACAAAAATAGACTCTCATGACTTCTGCATCAGAATCCATGAATGCGTCCCCACGTTCTCTCTAATTACATACAAACAACATACAAATGAATCTCAGTAAGGCCCCGAAAAACTCCCAACGGCCCGATCGTAAAATTAAGTAGCACAGGAAAAGAATTCGTATGCGGAGAAAGCAGATGCGCCCTCCTCCATAAAAACCTCCCACTAGAACCAGGTTCATGCGTTCGTTATGTATGATATGGATAACAGTAGTAAGGGGGCCACTATGGCGACCCCCACTCCTATCCCCACTCCTATCCCCACTCCTCGGCCCATGGTGGGGGCAGCCGAGGTGGTGGGGGGTAAGAGTGGGGAGGAACGGTGGTGTCGCCATAGTGGCCCCCTTTTTTTTATTTTTTATTTATTTTTTCTTTTTGTTACATACATACATACAGGTTTATTTACAAATATCCATTGTATTGATTATGCGTTTCAATTGATGATTTATAAGATTATCGGTGACGATTGTTCTGGTGTGTGTGGAAAGTTTGCAGGAGGCACTGGATAACGTGCGGTGAACGGCCTCCCGAATTTTAGCGTGTTTCTTTCTAATACGGCGCCGTAAACGTCTCGCCGTGGTGTTGTAAATTTCCGATGCAATGGCGGCGACAAGCGCATCCTTACATTTAACCACGTCGGGCGAAGCATTGTTAAGCCATGCTGCGTACGCGTTGATACGATCCTCCAATAATTTCAGCGCAATGAAGTCATCTTTACCGAAGGTGAAGAATGGCGCCGCACGGTGTACAGCGTGTACACCGTAGTCGTTGAAATTTTGAATCGTTACGACGGGCTGGGTGTAATATTCACCGTATTCCAGAATGTAGTCATCACAAGCGACCACCGTATGAACAGTAGGAAGGGCGGAGACGCCTGCAATGTTTTCCTCGTTGAAGTATGCAGCGATGGTGGTGTTGAGCTGTTTTTGAAACGTCAGCCATGATGATGATGTATTTAGGGTTGTCCAGCCATTGGTATCACACATGAAACGAATAATGGGATGCAGTTGGCCGGTGTCGTCGACATCTATGCCTAGCCACACATTTTTCGTCATTTGACTATTCAGACTGTAAAACGTCTGCAACACCAATGGTCGTAGATTATAGGCCCGTTTGTTTTGTGCCGAGAGAGTGGAAGATGAACGTTTGCCCGCCATGGCTTCTCCCTGTAGACTGACGCACTCTGACAAATCTGATGTAGTATACGAGAGCTATTGCTCAGAGTTATTTGACAGCTGGCTTGAACACCAGATTATTGTATTCGGAGCCAATGTATTCCATAACGAGATTATCTGCATGGGCCGCTGCTACCATCTGCTTGAACAACGCCTCGTCTTCGTCAAGAGCTTTCATGAATCTCGCCGGTAGAAAGCAAACGAACGTCTTGTCCACTTCCACGATAAGTCGTGACCCGAAGCGCGTTTTCACCTCTCGTATATCGGAAATTTTGTAGTCCGTTTTTACGGAGAGTTCTGCCAACTTCTTCGTCGGCAGGAAGTCGTCCATCGCTCCGATCTTGTTGAGGCGTGTAAAGTCCATCGCTGATTTGAAGTTTCGTGATTTTTCGTGTTAAAATATTTAACGCACTTCTCGTTTCTATGAGCCTTTGAAGAATTGCAATATTTTGCAAGAAAACTTCTATACGTGCTTTCAACGCGCGTCTTTTTTCTGCATTGAGCTCTACCGGGGGCTCCGTAACAATTGCAGTCTGACTACCGAAACGTATGGCCTATTTCTAGTACCGTCGCCACTACAACCGCTACCCCCCCCCCCCCCCCACCATCACGAGACGAGGTGTGAGTAAGGCCTCGCCAAGAGAGCTGTTTCTCGACGATTTCGCAAAATCTGCTGACTTAGAGGTGTGAATCACTGCAAGACTCTCCATCACTGCTGAAGCTGAAACGATTAAGCTATAAGAATAAATACACAGAATATTTGAAGACAATTATTTATTAAAGTAACATGAGGGGATTACAATTAGCGCGTACGAGAACAGCAGCCTTGTACACAATGTAAACTTTTATGATTAAAAGAGTCGCAATTATTGTGACGGCTGCCACGGCCGACGGCACCGTCTGCATCTTTATATTTATCGTTCTTATTGACGAAAGCATTGTAATAGCGATTGACTATTTTGTCGTTGTGTGGTAAATCATTTGAAAATACACTTCTAAACTTATGCATACCGAAGCCAGTACACATATAATGAAGAAACATAATGCAATACTGTCCGCAACATTGCGAATCCGGAGCTTGAAGTTGATGAGCGCTGTACCGGAAGAGTTTACAGTTTCTACGGAGTCGAATGAGGTGTTGCGGGACAATGGGGGGCAATCCGTAGCTGTCGAAGTACCATCCGTGTCCAGATCGATCGACGTACATAGCGACCCAGTGGGCTCCCGGTTGTTTATGTCCATCGGTGTTCACAACAAACGCTGTTGGTTTCGTCCAGATCTTTGGTATGCGGTCGGCTGGGTACACGCCCACAGAGTGGTTCTGTATATTACGAAGAGAGGCCAGAATCTGAAGACTGTTCATAACAGGCAGGCATCGGTCAGGCCTGGAGGCTGTGCGGTGGTAGTCCTATATTCCCATAAAGAGCCGTAACGCTCGCTATGACAGAACCATGCTTTGATTCTCGTCACATTATCCAGAGCACACGTATGCTTTTTTTTGCGTATCGCAGAGTGGTACGAGCAACGTGTACCGGTTCCTGGGAGATGTTCAAATGACGTATCGTCGTCGTCTTCCTCCAAATTTATAATGTAGCAGTCGGTGCGTTGGGCCAGGTAGGATGATTTATCGGCACCCCTTACAAATACCCGCCTAGAATCGGTGGCCGTTGTCCTCAAAATTCTGGCGATCGCCCATAACGGTGTATAGCCCTCGAACCATGATATCCCGTGATGATTGCGCGCCACCCACTCGTTCGTTCTTTTCACATCGGGTGGTAATTGACGGTACGTGTGAGGTGGCGCAAGGATCCAATGGTCAGAGTACGATGAATCAAGTGAAACGATAGCCACTTCTTTGGGAATAAAATTATTATGTTTATCCCTTAGACCTTGTATGTCAATCGCGATATTCATGATACAGGCTTACGCTTTGAATGCTTAACGAGAAATGAAGACCACCGCAGCGCTCAACCGCTGAAATCTACAATGACTTGTCTGGATGCATCAATCTCCAGTACGTTATCATATTCCGCATACATGACACAATTAACCGTTGATGTTAACGCTTCGTCGAATCGTACTTCTATCCTGACGCCACCGTGTTTCACCAGATTCCAATGACTGGCGCTGTTTGCCGAAAGATCGGGCGTAAGATCAAACGCAAAAAGACAATAACCGTAGGGGTACGCAGTGCGTGTGATTGAATTCCCTTGATTGAGAAAGTGAATACCCGTACCGGAAAATAACGTATGATACGCATCCACATATAGGGCGGTGTCGGTGAAGTTGGGCTGGAGAGCCTTTGACGGTATTTGTACACCGTCAGCGTACAAAGCAAGATAATTAATTTGATAATTCTGAAAGTTGAAGGGGTTGAGGGACCGATTACCGTTGAACGCTTTATTATCGACAAAACCGATAATTGTGCGCTTTGGTAGTTGTCCTAGTATTACATTGTCCAGAGTATCCCCGTGTACACCAGCATGCATCGATATAGTTTTAACCTCTACGCGTGTCAATGGGTATTTTGCCGTTGATTTGGCCAATGCTCTCGCATGAGCTAAAAGCATACCGGGGGCAATTTTTGCACGACGCACAAGGAGCGACGCCTCGGTAATGTGAATACTGTAATCTTTTGAAGACGTCATAAGACAGAAGGCGTCACTGGTACGCACAAGACGTAAACGCATCTCAACGCCGTTTATCAGAAATCTCTCTTGGTTAAAGATATCGCAGTGCAAATGACCGAGCAGATCAATCTCCCCGCGCGCATTTAAAACCGTTCGACGATTAGAAAGACCAATGTTTGCGTCTGCTATATCGTCCATTTTACCGGCAGAATCACCGTACCATAGACAGCTTGTGAGATGAGAGGTTTTCGCGCCCTGTCCGTAATTCAATAATGTTTCAATGTAGGCTCTGTATGCATAAGCATTATTGGGCGGTGATACAAGTTTTTGATTCAAGAATACATCGACCTGATTAAACATTGAGTGGAGTAAATTATTAACAGGCCCCACTTTAACTGTAGGGTCGGGTTTTACAGAGTTCGAACGTATTCGAACACGCATACTTAGCATGGTATGTGCAAGGTCAATGTACTCATCACCCTGACCAGGTACCACGAACTCGATAGGTGAATCGTCTCTTAGAGACGAGATCGGTTTGTAGTGTAACCATTGTGTCCCCTCGATGGTAGTTTGAGTCGGTGGTAGTGTAAATAGCTCCAGTTCCGACTTCAAGCACTCACACGAATGAGTGTGTAAGAAAGCCATTTTTTCACGAGAAGATATCGGCCACGGTCCTAGGTCGTGATGTTTTTTTCTTCTCAGGCCTTTTGGTCGTCTTTCTACTTGCTCTTTTCACTGTTGTTCTCTTCTTCTTTTTAACACGCCCGACGTGTTTTTTTGATGTCGCGGGTTTCTTTTTTTTTTGACCGACCCTACGCGTACCGTAGCTGTCGACTGAATGCACAAGTTTGCGAATTTTCGAACGTTTATATCCCGAGCCCTGCATGAGGTTATTGAGTTTTTCTTCAGCCTTTCTCTTCAAATTCACACCCGATTCGCGCAAACGTGATTTAAAGGCCTCTCTAGGATGCATACCTGTATCTATTATATCGTTTGCTACATTAATCCCAGAACGTATAGCTTCTTTGCCAACAGTGCGTGCTCCCTGCTTTAAGAGTGGTAAAATTCGGCGAAAAAGGCCACCGAGAAAGCTACCGATGCCATGGCCCCTTTGATTCGGCGAGCCTATGTATACCTGACTAATTCCACCGTAGCCTGTTCTAGCTCCGCCCGTCTGTGTATCAAAGTACACATCGTAGTAATCCATTTTCTCTTTCTGTGGTGCTGCGACTAATCTATACACTTAAATTGTAGCGTCACGGTTAGTGTTCCTCCTTCGAATGGTACCGGTTGCCCGAATTCATCCCTTATATCGATATCTATTGTCTGGAAGCTTGTGCGTAAAAGAGGCACGTAGCGAGGTGGTGAAAAACTTTTGATTTTCACGGAGCCGTAATTATAATTATTATCCGCATCAGAAGGAACGACACGTAACAAGGGTGCGTGCACATCTCCTGTGATGTATGGCTCGCAAATGTCAGTATAAACAAACAACATGTTAGGGATCCCGTTGGTGAGACTGGCCGGTTGCGGTGCAACATACTTAGAACCACTCATCGCCACAATCCCTGTACTATGGGTGAACCCTAAAATTTTACTCAACACCGGAGAGAAGTAGAAAGAGTGCTCCAAATTTTTACACGCGGTACAGATACGTTCTACCGATACATAGCCGTTACGCGTGTATTGGAACCTCAAGTGCCCCATCACACACGGGATTTCGTTTATTGATTCGAGTAACGCATTTACGCTGCGATAAACTCCAGCTGGCACGCATGCACGCTCATCTTTGAAATCGATGTCGGCCTTAGCACCGGGTGTCGTAATGTTCGTTACCACGCTGACAAAGTTTTTTTCACCTTCAGGCGGTACATGCAAAATAGTCATGGGTATGTGTATCTCGGCTAAAGAAACAGCCCACTTACCCTGCAAGTTTACGCTTTGCGGTAAATGCGTCGTATACTGCGTAGTCCTGTTTTCAGGATAATACTTCATGCTACTATTGCTAGGTAAAACAACATAGAACTCATCCTTCATCTTGCTCACTTTTTCCTACGGCCTTTTGCACTCACTTGAACTCTCGATAATTCGGCCTCGTAAAAAATACCGTCAATCTCCTCGTTGTTAAGGTCGCGTAGAATGTATACGACAGGCCAGCTACTCAATGATAGGCGGTGTATCTTAAACAGTTCACTGCTCCACCCGCCCTCGTATCCTTTTGCAAAGGCCGCCTTTGCACTACTGATACGAACAACGTCACCCACTCTGTATTTAGGAGATAGCCGTCGTTTAGGTTGATTATATCGCTGCAAAAGATTATTTCGCGCTTTGGCCGCTGAAAGAAGCGTCACAGATACGGGCGTCATTTTAGTGCCGCTGTGTAGTGTATGATTATATGCAGAAACTATATTCTGCAAAACATCAATATAGCGTTTTTGGCGAGAGTACGTGAAATACCGCCACATTCTTTCTTTCAGTGTTCGATTGAATCGCTCTACAATGGCGGCTTTTATATCGGGGTTGCGTGTCGCGCGAAACTGGATATTATTTTTCTTCAGGAATGCCTGAAAGACGGCGCCCGTAAACTCTCTGCCCTTGTCTGATTGCAGACAAACGGGACATCGTCCATTTGTGCTCTTTAGGGAGAGTATGTGTGCCAAAGCTTTAGCCACTGTCGCAGCAGACTTATCGCGCAAGGGCTCGACCCACGCGTACTTGCTGAGTACATCTATGACCACAAGAAGATAAGCATAACCGTCGTTATAGCTTTTAAGCGAGCGAAGATCTACAAGATCAGCTTCCCATACATCATCAATGGTCCATACGCTGTAGGACCGGCGCGGAAACCGGCGCCTCACAGGCCTGTGCTTGGTATAAGCATCCTGAGCTTCAAGCCACTGTGTCGTTTTAGCAGGGGAGATCTTTTTTTGACGGCTTACGCGTAACAGCTTTGCAGCAGCTCCGATGAAAGACGCTTCATGGGAAGGATCATAGTATACTTTTTCGAGTACTTTCATACTGATAATTTAAGACTAGCCCAGGTCACTCGTCTTCTCTTGCAACTGCCACCGGAACCGTTCTGTATGCTGCGGCCGGATTTACTGCTCTCACTGCCGCTGTAAAACTCAGAATGACCAATATCGCTGATAGCCCCGTCGTTTTCATCGGTGGCGCTATCACAGCGCGATTGTAATGTTGAATTTGCTCGAGACTCCAGCCAAAGTTCTTCGTTTCCCACAAATTCTCGAGGTGTCTGTATGGACCGCAAAAATTTTGCAAAGACTTTTCGGCCCGCCGGTTTAGCTACTTTTCTCGCGCGCATTGCGTCGTTCACGAGATCAATGATGTTTGAATCCTTGATCGGTTCTCCGCTGGCCGAAACCACACCGGCCGAATCCCAAGAAAAATCTGACGGAGGTGCATCATGCAAACGTCGCAATAAAAGTTTTTCTTTATTGCGGAATTTCAACGGTACACTCTCAATGATAATGGAATCATTCATTCGGGCCGTAGGGATATCGCTTTTGGCTGGGGCGAATTGCACACTACCCTCTTTCTTTTTCATAAGAGCATGGTACTGATGTGCTCGTTCCTCATCAGCAAAATGCAAGTACCGTTGCAGAATGCTAAAATACGCCAGCCACTTTTCACGCTCATCCGCGTACGCATTAGATTTCAAAATCTCATTCATCTCCGCATCTAGTCTGCTGAGAGTCGCCTCGATTATTTTCTCTGCTTGCTTTGCTGACCCCCCGTTATCATTGGCAAAATTATTCGGCCTATGGCTACTGAGCTGTAATATGTTTTCCTCAGGTACCAAAACCATTTTTCGGGCATGCTCCATCACCCACGATCAGCAATCAGATTAGACAACACAGTACCTAGTATAGGGGCAAGTAGAAGGGGCAAAAAACCACCGCTTTGGACGACAAACTTCTTCTTACTCTTCCAGCACCCGTTTTTCGAGGCTAAGCGGCGTAGGAGGGGAGCGTGACGGCGCAGCTTTTTCCTCTGACCAGACTTGAGAGGTATATTACCTCGAAGAACGTTCAAAGCACACTCGCAAACACAGCGTATCATGCGAGGGTCTGCTTTTCGCAAAATGGCCTCGCGCTGTTCTTTGCTGAGATACTGAAGGGCGTTCAATATCGCAACGCTCTTCCTGCAGAGAGACGATCTGTTGCGTGCCATTACAGGCGTAGAACTGGCAATTCACCTCTCGTGTTGCCGCTTTTAAATTTTTTTCGCGGTACGTAAACGAAATGATGAGGGTCATCGGGAAAAATACATGCGCGGAATCGACAATTGTCGGGTGTCGATTGCTTCAAATCTAGTAGCAAATAACCATGAGGCTTAGACGTTGCGTGGTAATAAACCTCTTGCAGAAAGCGTGGGTTCTCAGGACATACCTGTCTCGCCAGGTGCTGTATTTGGGCACGGTCGCGAGGATTTTTGAAAATAACGATATAGCCTGCGTTCAGAGAGATATCTCTCTGCCCATGACCCTGATGGAATAAGTTCTGCGTTATAAAAATAACACTCAAATTCTTATGATGACTACCCTTGGTGAAGAGATCGACAACGCTATTGTTCGATGCTTCACGCATCAGATCATCGATAATTAAAAGCTTGGCGCAAGGGTCGTTTGAGTAATCGGTAGACTGAGGTAATCCCTCGCGAAATTCAATAGAGGTGCCGTACTCCGCATATGCCGTCTGCCACTCGGAATAATAGAATATTATCCTCGCAAATGGCTCGCTGCTCATACACGTGATGAACTTTAAAAATTTTTTTACAAAATACGTCCTACCGCAACCTGTAGGTCCGCAGATCATCGAAGTCCACGGATGCGTCCACCGCACGTCCATTGTGATGAATGAGAAAAGGCACTTCTGAAGTAGCAATAAATACTCTACGGACGTGGCGTTTCTTTTTACAAATATATTTGCATGTAAAATATATTTTACAATTTCTAATGACGATAGCCGTAAGGCAGCGAACCGTGTTCGCCATCACGCCTTCGCTTGACACTCGACGGTTTACACGATTTTGTTTCGGAGCGCGTAACAACATGATGGAACTCTGTACGTCTAATAGCATCGTAGCGCAACATAATAGGTTCCTCTCTGTCCCCTACAATGAAGGACCGTACAGATTGGTAATTTATTAACGCATTGTTTGCAAAATTAAGGGTGATACCCTTAACCTTGCAAACTTCACTCTCCGCCCCGTCAGGAGTACGCACTATAAATGCGTAAAATTTTGGCCCACCGGAAATGAAGCTTTTGATATAGCTACCCTCCCCATAATCACTCAACTCATCCGTTAAATCACCTAAGAGCTGTCCTATAGGAGGTTCGTATTCATTAGGTTGCTGCCTCGTTACATAAATAACAGAGTCTGTGTCGCAGTACAAGGCACGCCGACCGAGACGTTCCAGGTAGCTGTAAAGCTTTAGACGTGCCTGTGCCGTGGTGTATGCAGCAATTACAGCATTCGCTATATTCGAGGGCATCACAGCCTCATCCGTATTAGTATAGCTTACATACAACGTTTGATTATTCACAGGAAGCATACCGGTAATTTCGCACCCGGGGTCGGTCAATAATTCCATAAGTTTTTTTCGCGTCGATACCACGACTGTTTGTGGAAGATTCTCGCGTTGACCGAATTTTCCCCAGAATGAATTTAGACAAAGCTTTGCGAGCGAGCGTAACCCGGGGTTTTTGGCTATCGCCTGCCTGCTCAAGCGAACACCCTCAGATTGTTCAAAATGCGCAATATAACGTTCTTGCTGTGTTTCATCGTCTGCGCAGTTTTCAGGCCACCCGCTCGCCTCTTGCTTGATTTTCAAAAACGTATTGATGTATTCGGCGAACAACCCGCCTGATTGCGTATTACGATCGAATTGCGTTACTTTGTATTGCCAAATTTCGGCTATAGAAAGTATTGTGTAGCCGCATGAAACAGCTTTTCGCAGCTCGTCAACTACCCAGGTGCCCTCGAACACACGATCAACGGTATCATCGTGTGTGCACTCTTCCTGATTCATTATCTCGCAGCAGCTACGACATAAAGAGAATAGCAACCGCTGATGCATACGCACTGGTAATACAGGATGGTAAAGATTGCGCGGCGGTAGCACCGTACATTTGACCAACCCCTCAACGCGTGTTAAATCGTTAGTCCCCCCCGTCAATTCTAAACACTCTTCAGCAATAAATACTTTCGGATGACCCACAGGGTATTTACCAAATTTGCAGATATACGGATACAGAGAACAGACATCTACGTAGCGTATACGCTCCCCCTCCCTTGTATCATAGAGTGTTACCATGTTTTCTGTTCGCCCACCGAAGAACGCATCACGAGGGTTCAATGGATCTTTTGCCGTTAGAGGATGATCCCGCACGAACTCACGAATTTCAGAGTTTGCTTCTACACGACGGTCCCACTCGCATTCCCAAATCTCCACTAGCTGGTAACCGCTCGAGCGAATTCTCTGTGATATGGCTATGGTTCGTTCTAGGCTCTCGTCCATAGACAGGCCATTGCGTTGTTTACGATCTCTATTAAAGATGTAGCATTTGGCGCAGCCGTGCCAATAGCAGCCGTGAAACTGTAATACATGTGCTATGCCGTTTGTTTCGTAGTAGCCGTCAACTAGTAAATTCTGAGGTAATTTAAATTCGCGTGATCGCCCTGCGTGTATAATGGGGTGCCCGAGAGAATGCTCCATCCAGACGAGCCATGTGATTGCTTTTTTCGACTGATTATGAGCCCATCTATAGCCACCTAGAGGTATAATACCGATCGTGTTGCCTTTTAGGAAATTTTTACGAAAGACGCGAAAACAGGCTGACGCTATTGTTGTGCTCTCGTCAAAAGGACAGACGCGACCTTTGGTTATAAACATAGAGCGAAAAGCCATGCACGCACGTCGTAATATCGTGACGTCGTCCGTGCAATAGCTTACAAGCTCTTTCGAAAAGTCGAACACGTAATTGGTGTCGTTTGACTCCCTGTACCAGGTTAGAAATTTTTCGCGCTCTGCAGAACGCATCGTGTCAGCGGAGTAATACTCTATAGACGGCAGCGGCCCGACATAATTTTGATTTTCTGGCCTGTTGAACAAATGGGGAAAAATACCTTTAGTAATAGAACCTGTGAGACCAAAGGCTTTAGGTAGCGCGCTAAGTGGCATGTGGAAATAATTTAGGCTGTCGAGAAATACCAATTTTTCAAGGCGCATCGAGATGATCTTTGTACCGTTCATAATTATACGCGGTAGCTGAGTCTTTTTTTCCTCGATCAAATAACGCAAAATGAATTGTGCGTCGAAGCCCCCGGCGTTGTGAGCAATACAGATCGTACGCGAAAAATTATTGACCCGCATAGCAAGCTCGACCAATTGACTCACAGGATTATGACTAAAGACAAACTCATGGGGGCCGCAATATTCACAAGGCTCATCGATAGAATCACGCGTGCAGCAATATGTGCAAACGCGCTGCGCTACGCACAGGTTTGGTTCATGTATAAAGGTACCAGTATCGCCATGTACATTTGTGCATTGCTGCGTCTCAAAATCATAAAATATGAAAAGTATTTTAGCCAGCTCTTTGTCGTCGTGGATGGGCTTCATGAAACACGCGTCGTTATCGGAATGGTCTGTTCTACATGTTTTGCAAAAGATCACACCACAAACATGCTTTCTCCTTTTATCCAACGGTCGTAGTGTTTTCAAGCATCCGCGGCACCGTTTGAGAGAGGCACAAATACTGTTTGATTTTCGTCTTTGGGTCTGCTTAACAACCAGATGGTTTTCAAAGCATTGCCGACCGTAAAATGTGCGAGCGCACATATCACACTCGAGTGTAGCATTTACGATGGGATTGCAAGGCGGGGCCGTCATGCAGCGAGGGCACTTCTTTTTTTAACATCTATGACTCAGTCTACGATATTGCGAATTACACGCGGAGCAAAAATCGCGGCTTCCGACAGCAGCTCGTAAATTTAATATCGGTTGAAAGTGATGCGAGCGCTCGTAATACAATATGTAAAGAGTGTGCTGGATGCTGCCAAAAGTGTTCAAGGCTTTTTGCGTGCCATCGAACAAAGGCTCGGCCCCGCGCCCCAGAGTTAAAAATTCGTAAACCACTACCGCGATACCGTCTTGCGCTAAGTAATTTTGAAATAGAGCAAGCTCACGGATACCACAGCCATTCGCGGGTACTGTAACGTGGGCGGCGTTCATTAATTCACGAGCTGCGTTTCTCTGCAGTGAACCGTTAATCTGTCTCATACGCTGCCAATATGCATGTAAGTTACCCGAACGTATTTCGCCCCGCTCGGCGTAGGCGCGCGCAGCAACCAGTGATCGTGGTAAGCACAAATTATCATTATTCCTAATTGTGAGAATAGCTTTTTTTGCAACACCCTCGTGTGTTAGTTTTTTTCTACCGGAACCTTCGACACCCTGTATAATACTAACTTTTATCGTACATGCATCGTCGATATTTAGCAATGCTGCACTTTGGGCAACACTAGCTATTAATTGCCAAATATCGTTAAACGTGCAGTCTCTGACGGGTCGAAAGGAGAGCCATACGGGACCGTGCGGTAGATTACTTGAGGTAAACGATATACCTATATAATCGCTAGCTTCGCAGGAGGTTGTTATGTGCGTCAGGAGATCGCGAAACGCTCCTTCAAACCATTGTAAAATGTGGCAGTCTGGCGGTGGTTGGCGAATGCGTACGGTCAGCTCCCGACCGCGGAGTTTGAAACGTTTGAAGTAGCGGCGAGCATCCCCGATGATTTCGATGCGGGTGCCGGGCGGCTGTACATCGCCAAAGGGCTCATCGATAGGGGTCTCGCGCTGGCGTCTAGGTCTTCCGCCGCCATCCTGTACTTCTGTAAAACGGGTAAGATTGTTTTTAAAAAATGTTAACACTAGCAGATAAGGGCGCGCAACCTACAGCTGATATTATCGTTAAGCTGACTTCAATGTACCTGCTATTATTGTTAATTTTAACCCCACGGGCGTCTACAAGAGTTCTTCATCAAGTATTACGGACGCCGATGTATAACCTGCCATAAAATAGTATTGCTCACTTTTCTTTTTAAATCCCCAGAAATACAAATAAAATAGTCCGATAATTAAAAAGAGGAAATATGAAAATAGATGTGTTGCGAGAAAATAGACGCCCTTTACCTGAGTCAGTAGTAGAATCTAAGAGACGGTTTATCCAATTATCGTTGAGCTCAACAATATTCTGTATATTCTCGTCTTCAAGCGGGTAGTTCAATCCGAGACCCATAGGATACTCCCACTCTTGATTTTCCCGGTGGTCATATTCCTCACCGGGGTTGTCCTCCTGTTGAGGGTCAGCATTGTTTTTGGCATCGCTCCCTTCGTTGCTCGCCGGGTGCAAATCTGTGTATGCGCCCCGCTCTATTAATCATCTATTCAAAATTATTATAATTATTATTTTCCTGCTTACCCTCATTACTGCCCGTAAATATCTCGACAGGGTTGTACACGCTCGCTGTAGGTGACGCATAGCCGACGGGTCGGTCGCGCGACCAGTGCTCCTCTATAATGCTACTTCTAGCACTTACAGTTTCATCATTGTCATTGCTGTAGTCATTATTGGTCTCTCTACTGGTCGCATGGCTCTGTAAATCTAATTATATTTCCGCTCTGTTCTCAACTATTCAAAAATATTTAGTATAATTTTTATTTATCCCTACTTACTCTCATTGCCGCCCGTAAAAATTTCGGAAGGCTCGCGTATGCCTAGTGTAGACTCACGCTCCTCGGAATCCGCAAATATATCGGAGGTGCTTGATGGATAGGCAGCCCCCTGTGTTTCTCCTTCATCATCGTTTGACACAGGCGAAAGGTGCTGATAATCAGGGCGCCCTCTAGCACTTTGAACAGCTCTAGCTTCTTCTTCTTCCACGGCACGCGCCTCCTCAATAAGCATAGCTTCTTCATCGCTCGGCGCATCTAAGAGGCGTCGATAATCTGCGGTCGCACAGGTATTGTCACTATGCGTTCCTCACAAAAAGACGTCTTACATTACAGGGTGGCCCAAAAGCCAACGATAATATTGCAAATACTGTTGGAAATGTCATTATTATTTTTTACAAAATGTATTAAGTGACAAAAATTAGCCATGAATATGTAGCTGCTGATTGTTATCGGTAGTACGATGTTTTATTAATAGACTGATAAAAGTTGACCCGAAAAAAATAACAGCATCTACAATATTCGTGATGCTTTTTTGGGTCACCCTGTATATTAGGTACAGCTTACCGTTTATTTCGCTAACGAGCTGTCGAATACACGGCACGTTCACAAGATTTCTGCGCTGTAACTCTTCGAATGCACATGTAAGAACTCGGCAGCCCTTTAACATTCCTCTGTTGTAAGCCGTAACGATGGATCGCAGCGGTGGCCACCATAGCACATATTTCAAGCGTTTCAACAAAGAGGTTTCCGGTAAATAGCGTAACTCACTGCACCAATTATCATTGCACCGTCGCCGAAGCTGACTGCTTTGAATTTTTGATACCCGTAAAAGATCTAAAATAGATGCGCGAAGGTAACGGTCGGTCATTATCGTGTCAGAGAAATGTACTGTTAGCTGGTTGAATCACGACTGATAGTCGCTTCAATTTTGCAAGTACCAATGATATTGTGAATCATGGATACACGTACATCACAGTATGTGCAAATGATACGCATTTTGAAAATCTTGAGATTTCTCGGGGGGGTCAGTATGTAAGACGATATTTCACAGCAGCAGCACTTTTGCTGAGCAATGAAAATCGTGAACGAGCTCATCATACCTTCCCCATCGACTCGTTATGACCATTATAAAGTATCGGAGCGTAATATTCATTTTCAGGGATCTACGCGCATCTATATTTTACCGTGCTTCCTTATAATTGTTATAGTTTTAGGGTAAAATACATTGCGCATATGAATAGAGTGAAGAGAGTACGACCGATCATATATATATATATATATATATATATATATATATATATATATATCGCTAACGTACGAAGATGAAATATAGTTATATTAGTAGTAGAGAGAGAGAGAAGAATATATATATGCCGCTCGTAGAGTAAAGATATACGTGTAGCTCGTGAGTGGGCGGCGATGAAATATAGTTATAGTGGTAGAGCACGGAGAAGAATACATATATATATATATACTGTAACGCGTTTTCCGGTCCGCACACTTCCCGGCCCGCGGTCCGTCCAACCCCACCGGGTGTCCGCTGACCCGCCGGGTGGACGTGGGCGCCAGGTATAAAAATACCGCCGGCCAGAGGCCGACTTAAATTATATCCACTCCGTACGGGTCCTTGATGGTAGGGCACCCGGGGCGGACGTACGCGGCCGAGGCGGTCCGGCTAGCTCGGCTCGTCGGCGAAGGTGGTAGAGGGGCAGGGTCGGAACTGGAGTGCCAAGGAGGTTCCCTTTGGGAACCACGTAACAGGGTTCGTGAAATAAGGTACAAACTGTGTCGATTGGTAATTGACAAGGTTTTATTCGGGGGGGCCACTTGGCTCGTACATTTCGTTTGCCGCGACTGCGGGGTTGGCTCGTGCAACCCACGGTCGGTGCGGCGGTCGACACCTCGGACCGCCGCCGAAACAGACCGTACTTAATCGACTAACGATGGGGTGACGATAAACATCACTGGTGAGCCGAGGGTTCCTCATAATCCAGTAGGCAGCCTAACCCGACAGAAAATAACAGAGGATACCCGAATTACGTCGATAATCGGGTAGGTAACTTAAATAACGGGGATAAATACCGCAGGTATTTCGAGAGGTTCGGATAATCAAGGAGGTAGCCTAACCCGAGAGAAAATACCGGAGGAAACCCAAATTATGTCGATAATCGGGTAGGTAACGCAAATAACGGGGATAAATACCGCAGGTATTTCGAGACGTTCGGATAATCAAGGAGGTAGCCTAACCCGAGAGAAAATACCGGAGGAAACCCAAATTATGTCGATAATCGGGTAGGTAACTCAAATAACGGGGATAAATACCGCAGGTATTTCGAGATGTTCGGATAATCAAGGAGGTAGCCTAACCCGAGAGAAAATACCGGAGGAAACCCAAATTATGTCGATAATCGGGTAGGTAACGCCAATAACGGGGATAAATACCGCAGGTATTTCGAGATGTTCGGATAATCAAGGAGGTAGCCTAACCCGAGAGAAAATACCGGAGGAAACCCAAATTATGTCGATAATCGGGTAGGTAACGCCAATAACGGGGATAAATACCGCAGGTATTTCGAGACGTTCGGATAATCAAGGAGGTAGCCTAACCCGTCAATACCTCAGCTGACTTTCGTCACTGGGTAGGTAGCCTAAAAATCCCGTAAATACCTCAGCTGACTTTCGTCACTGGGTAGGTAACCTAAAAATCCCGTAAATACCTCAGCTGACGTTCGTCACTGGGCAGATACCCTAAAAATCCCATAAATACCTCAGCTGACTTTCGTCACTGGGTAGGTAACCTAAAAATCCCATAAATACCTCAGCTGACTTTCGTCACTGGGTAGATAGCCTAAAAGTCCCATAAATACCTCAGCTGACTTTCGTCACTGGGTAGGTAGCCTAAATACCCCGTAAATACCTCAGCTGACTTTCGTCACTGGGTAGGTAGCCTAAATACCCCGTAAATACCTCAGCTGACTTTCGTCACTGGGTAGGTAGCCTAAATACCCCGTAAATACCTCAGCTGACTTTCGTCACTGGGTAGGTAGCCTAAATACCCCGTAAATACCTCAGCTGACTTTCGTCACTGGGTAGGTAATCTAAGTATTCCGCAATTACCTCAATCCATTAGATAAATATCGTCGATAACTGGGGGAATATCGATCAGCAAGTAGGCACACTAATTAATGCCCGCAAATACCGCAGGTACTTGGCGGAGGTCCGATGGCGAGTAGGTAATCCCAATATGGCCGGCAAATACCGGTAATAACTCGAGCGATGTCGAGTGGCAAGTAGGCAACCTACTTAATGCACGCAAAGACCGCAGGTACTTGGCGGATGTCCGATGGTGCGTAGGTAATCTCAATACCTTAGCTAAATATCGTCGATAACTCGAGCGAGGTCGAGTGGCAAACAGGCAAACTCACTAATTCACGCAAATACCGCAGGTATTTGGCGGATGTCCGATGGCGGGTAGGTAACCTCAATACGGCAGATAAATAAAGGTAATAACTCGAACTAGGGCGCTATTCCCAAGATTCTCGGAGGCTACCACCACATTTATTCGAGTAGATAATTTTGTGGCTAGCAAATGTGTCGAGCGGCTTTTATTTCGAGGGATACTCGCTAACGCTCGACGAACGATATATGACAACAACACTCGCGAACGTAAACATTCGCTAGAGACCACGGTCGCGCGGCGACCCTGAGCGCGCAGCGCGGAACAAAGGAATATTTCGGCGACAAAGGAATAATCATAATGGCTTAACTCTAGCAGGTAATGGCTTCGAACTACGTCGTGTATCGTAGTGCGAGAATCGCCCAATTTTTGCCTGAAGGGCCTCTAAATTCTCGCGATACGGTCGCCCAAAAGGGGACGGAACG
>OX101793.1:4770605-4778105 GCA_944452715.1 Ophion slaviceki
GCCAACTGCATCCCATTATTCGTTTCATGTGTGATACCAATGGCTGGACAACCCTAAATACATCATCATCATGGCTGACGTTTCAAAAACAGCTCAACACCACCATCGCTGCATACTTCAACGAGGAAAACATTGCAGGCGTCTCCGCCCTTCCTACTGTTCATACGGTGGTCGCTTGTGATGACTACATTCTGGAATACGGTGAATATTACACCCAGCCCGTCGTAACGATTCAAAATTTCAACGACTACGGTGTACACGCTGTACACCGTGCGGCGCCATTCTTCACCTTCGGTAAAGATGACTTCATTGCGCTGAAATTATTGGAGGATCGTATCAACGCGTACGCAGCATGGCTTAACAATGCTTCGACCGACGTGGTTAAATGTAAGGATGCGCTTGTCGCCGCCATTGCATCGGAAATTTACAACACCACGGCGAGACGTTTACGGCGCCGTATTAGAAAGAAACACGCTAAAATTCGGGAGGCCGTTCACCGCACGTTATCCAGTGCCTCCTGCAAACTTTCCACACACACCAGAACAATCGTCACCGATAATCTTATAAATCATCAATTGAAACGCATAATCAATACAATGGATATTTGTAAATAAACCTGTATGTATGTATGTAACAAAAAGAAAAAATAAATAAAAAATAAAAAAAAAGGGGGCCACTATGGCGACACCACCGTTCCTCCCCACTCTTACCCCCCACCACCTCGGCTGCCCCCACCATGGGCCGAGGAGTGGGGATAGGAGTGGGGATAGGAGTGGGGGTCGCCATAGTGGCCCCCTTACTACTGATAACTACTTCTATTTCCAAATTTAATGAGGTCAATACTCTATCTCTCCCACTCTATGAATTCGGGAGACCAAGAAATCACATATAAAGGGAGCAACCCAGCGGTATTTTCGGTAGTCTTAGTAGTCTTCGTAGTCTTCAAGCACTTCAGGTACATCAGAGCAGTTCGTTCAGTCTATCAAAAACAATCTATTGAAGTCACTCTATAAGTCTATTAGTCCACGACGGTCTTCTAATTTTCTATCTACGTTTAAAGTCTTTAATCGAATTAGTCGCATTCATACCGTCGAATTTAGAAAAGGTTCAGAATTAAGAAATATTTCGAACCAGTATAATATCCAAAACATCAATTGTTTTCTAACTATCTCCAATCCTAGAAAATTGTACGCGGAATAGAATCAGTGTACTCGAAAATTGTACGCGTGCCACCGATACCATCTGCGACCGCCTCTGGCCCATTAGCGAAGGCCCTAAATTTTACGACCGACACCCGCTACCTGAACGACAGGGTCGACACCGAACGAAACCATCAATGTAAGCGAACCACATTTTTACATTCTTTGTACTCGAGCGTTAATAGAATTCGCCAAATTGGCTGATTCCAATAAATCAACAGTTAAATATAAACGAGTCACTTGCAAATAATCGGATTATTTCTATAAATTCCTTAAAAACCCTTCCTTCCTCCAGCATATCCTCTTTTTACCCTCATCCCATGCTATTGCGCTAGGCGTAGGTAAGAAAGAGGGAACCACACGTTATATGCCCACGTCCCCTCCGGACGTGACACGATTTAGCTTTTCTTCGTTTTTTAAATTTTTATTTGCTTTTGAGATTGGACTTTGATTCAAGTTTTGTTGTATTTTTAGGCCCTCTCCTTCGTTTCGGTTTTAAATTGTTTTGGATTTTTCTTTTTCGTTTGGATTTTGTTTTATTTTGAGTTTTCCTTTTTCGTTTTCATTTTGTTTTATTTTGTTCGTTTTGGTTTTGTTTTGGTTTTTGTTCAATTTTTTCTTTTTCGATTGTTTTTTTTTATTTTTCCTCGATACTGGATTTTTTATTTGATTTTCCTTGCTTGGCGCTCGCGTCGGAGTGAAGGCAAGGTTTTGCTTCGACGGTTTTTACCGAAGTTTTTAGAGTGGCCACATTCGGGCTCTGGATTAGCGTAGTTATCATGCAATCTACGATTGGAATAGAAGGATCACGAGTCATGTAATCTGATTTTGGATTAGTATGATCGCGAGAAATTGGGTTAGCATCGCGAGGAACTGGATTGGAAACGCAGATTGTCGTGCAATCTGAGTTTGTTTTGGTTTGGATATGTTATTCTTTATTATCGCTCTCACTGAAGCATTGGCAAAGTTTTATTTCGACGTTTATGTCGATTATTTTGCTTTTTTTATTTGCCACAACTGGGATCTAGACCGGCGTAGTTGTCGTGCAATCTACGTTCAAATTAGAATTAGAATCTGGCGGAACTGGACTAGAATCGCGAGGAGATGGATGAGCATCACGAGAAATTGGATTAGCATGGCGAAAAATTGGATTAGCATGGCGAAAAATTGGATTAGCATCGCAGATTGTCGTGCAATCTGATTTTGGTGTTTGTTTGGTTTGATTTACCCTGATGTCAAATTCCTAAAGTTTTATGACCGGCACGATCGGTCGTACGCCGTCATTTGTGGGATTAGAAACCTTCAAATGAGCCTTTCCAGCGATGTTCGTTACCAGGCAGTCGCCGGCGTAAACATCCTTACGGCTTTTTAAAGGCGGGATATACCCTTCCTTTAACGTGTGGTTTTCGATTCTCATGTGGAATCGGTTGCGAACGCGCGGGGTTTCTACTACCTCGTCGGATTCGTTTGTTCGGTCGAACGGCCATGCCTTGCGAAGGACATTTGTCGGCTATGTGTCCTGAGTTTATACACAATTGATAGGTTGTGGCACGGGAATTCTGATCGGTGTAACATCTGTCGGCGGTGTGACCGAGTTCCTTGCAAATTTGGCAAATGACCGAGCCTTGCTCGTTTGGTTTTTTCCTGCACTCGTTGGCACTGTGGCCTTGACGTTTGCAAATTTGGCATGGGAGGGTTGCGAATCGGCAAGCTTCGGTCGGATGATTATCCTTTTTGCAAATGTTACAGATCTTTACTGACTTGATCGTAACGGGTTTTTCGGGTCTAATGGAGGGCGAGCGCAACTGTTTTCGCAACGCGACTTCACGTTCAATTTGTATAGCGTGGTCGATCGCGACGTCGATGTTAGCACACGAAGGGAGATTTTGTTCAATTTCCCCCGTTAACCCACGTTTAAAGCACGTAAGGAAGTAGGCGTCTACTGTTGTTCTGAATGCGGGGTTGTCCGCCCTATCATTAGATGGGTTTCGCGCCTCGATTATTTCCCTTGCCTTTTTCCTGATTTTTGCGGTGAAATCTACGACGCTGTCATTGGCCGTTTGAAAAAGGTTACCGAGTTTTCCTAATAATTGCATTTCGGATTTATTTGGTGTGTACATTTTTATGGGGAATTTGTTCAGTGCTTCCATCGTTTCGAATTTGGTACCGTGGATTGCTTCTCTAGCTTGATTTTTCAATTTGTTTCTAATTAATTTTGCTAATTTTTTTTCGGCTTCGGGAGGGTGCATATCTTTTGCATCCTCGCACGCGGTTATGAATTCTGATAAAGGGATATTTTGTTAGGCGAATTCGGGGACGCAGATTATGGCGTCTCTTAGAGATATTGACTGGTTCGTTCTTAACGTCGTCATTGTTTTTGTGAGTTTCTTTTCGATTTTTGAGGGTTTTTTTTTCTTTATGGATCGCTTAGGAGGTTCCAAACCAGGTAACAAATCGGATGTATCAATTTCCGAATCACTCATGGACATAGGGTTAATTAGCACATTCCCTTTTTGATATGCCGGACAAGCCCCCAAAAATTAATGTCACATCCAGAAGGGATGGGAGCATAATTGTTTGTTTCCCTCTTTGTTGCCTACGCCGAGCGCAATAGCACGAGATGAGGGTAAAAAGGGGTAGTGTATGCTAAGGAATGAATTTAAAGAATTTACGCGATAATTCAATATTATGGAATGATTCGTGATCAAATGACTCGTGTTTTATTGGAATTAACCAACATGGTGAGTCCTATTAATTTGAGAATACATAAAACTGAAGAAATATATATATATATATATATATATATATATATATATATATATATATATATATATATATATATATGCAGGGTGTCCCAGAAGTAACGTACGCCCTTCTAGCATCTGGTAGGAAAAAAACATTCTGAAACGAAAAGTCCTCAGTCATTTTTTGATCAGACGCATGGATAATCAATTATGAATTAAAATAAATAGCCAATCAGGTGCGCGCTACAGCGGAAATGCAGCGTAGAGGGGAGGGATAGAGGAATGCGTTGTAATTGCGTGCGCTTGAAAATGTGTGCGGAGGGAAAATTCCGAAAGCATGTGTGCAAGTACACACACACACGCACACACACACGCACGTGTGCGCACGTACACTCACACTAGGACACACACACACACACGCACACACACACACACACGCACACACACACACACACACACACACACACACACACACACACACACACACACACACGCACGCACGCACGCACGCACGCACCATGCACGCACGCACGCACGCACACACTCACACACACACACACACACACAGACACACTTGCACACATGCTTTCGGAATTTTCCCTTCGCACACATTTTCAGGCGCACGCAATTACAACGCATTCCTCTATCCCTCCCCTTTACGCTGCCTTTCCGCTGTAGCGCGCACCTGATTGGCTATTTATTTTAATTCATAATTAATTATCTATGTTTCTGATCAAAAAATGACTGAGGACTTTTCGTCTCAGAATTTTTTTTCCTACCAGATGGGAGAAGGGCGTACGTTACTTCTGGGATACCCTGTATATATATATATATATATATATATATTGAAACGTTTCGTGATTTCCACGAAAGTTTTATTTCGTTCCTCGAGCCGACGTAGACGCGGGTCTTCGAGAAACGAGAGTTATGCGGCGAATATTCGCCTTATATTTTGCGGGGTTCCCGTAGCCTCCTGAAGGGCGATGTACCAGTTATGAGCCGGGAATGATGTTAAGGATTTATAAGGTGTTTTTAGGAGATGCCTCAGTAGTTTGAGGGTCTCAAAGACGCCTATCTCAATCCGTCATCATTGGCATTCGATGTTATGGATTGTCGTATTCGTTAGTTTGTGGATGAACATATAAATGTTTCTGCGTTAGATTAGGTGATTGTTATTGTGTTACTCTGTGGGTTACGACGTTTACGGGGACCGGGAACGGGTGGCGAGAAGCGCTGTCTTTGTTGTAAGGACAGGAAAAGGAAGAGTATGTACGAGGTCTATGTGCGCACGTTGAGACGTTGGCGCGATCTCTCTCTCACTCGCTCTCACACTCTCCGTCTCGCTCGCACTCGTACAATCCACGAGCGTCGTCGAATACGCGTACGGCCGGTTTCGGGTTCGCTTCTGTAACGAGAATGCGATAACCCGTTGAATTTACTATTAGGTTTGTTACAATCGGTTGTCTGGCGTTAAATCCGGCTGGCACTTGTTGCAGAGTGCAACTTAGCGCACGGGTGCCACACCGTGTCGCTCACGCGCTAGGTAAGCTAGCGTTAGATAATACGCGATCCTGCGATCCTCGAGTGTGTATAGCGGGGCCGTCCGAGAGGGACGGCTGACCTCCTTGGTGCCAGACAAGGAGGACCAAAAACCAGTGAAGCTGGTCAAGAATATTCCCGTCGTGCAGCGGAGCGCGATCGGCACTCCACGGACTGCACACTTCGAGTAGTTTACCGTGAGATTACGGGAGTGACGATCAAAGGTCCTAAGGACGATTGGTCGGATGTTGAATAATTTCCCTATCTAGCAATCACCACGAAGTCTCTGTTCCTGAGGTAGGACTTCCAGCGCAATGCTGAGGCTTCCCAAGGAAACAGAGCACCTTACCGCGAAGCTGGGTCTATTCTAGGATGGGACCAAGGCTTAGGCAGCGAGGCCTCCATCCTGCGATTCGAGATGTCGGATGACAAGTTGACTCCACGTTAAATGATGAGTAATTTGCGAAGAGTGCCTCTCGGGCTCGTGCACGCCCTTAAATAGCCTCAGGCACGTGAGGAGAAATTCCATTTCTCTAGCGATTCTGGGGTGCTAGGTAGGGGATCACATCGCCGGGAGACGCTCCGTTGGTGGGGTGACCGTCCTGGTGACTTTGGAGACATTCGCACACTGTAGACGTTTTAAGGGAAATGATCTTCCAGATTGTTTCTCGCCTCGATATCAGGCATACAGCAAGTATGAAGAGGCGTCGTGATGAGTTTTGGGGGTGCACTCTTATCTCATGGGAGTGATCGCAGGGCGACACTCGCGAGATGTTAGGCAGGCGGCGGTTACTGCCACGAGTTAGCGGTTGTTCTGGCCCTCGCGATGGGCGGAGCTCTTTGCGCGGTGTCGCGGGCGCGCCCCGTATGTTAGGTGCGAGCGTCCTGCCCTGCCGGTGGGATGGCCGGTTGGTCCGACCACTGGCCATCTCCCGTCATTATGTCGGGATCGGTGTCATAATTCCGTCATATATGTGACGGATGCTTGCCAGGCAAGCGAACCGTTACAATATATATATTGTAACGGGTAACCCCTTTTTACATTAATTTTGTTTGGATTCGGGACTCGATTAGGGAGTAAATTAGTTAAAACCTCTTTCGCATAAAAAAATCGTGAATTTATTTATGAATTTCTTCGTTACGTTTGGACACTTCGGTGTGAAGCAACCTTTACATTTTATTTCGCCGTAGTTGCGTATCTTCGAACTGTCGCTTTGACGTCTGTCACCGAGACGTTGTTTTGGTGTCGCTCGCTTCGAATTTATTTTATGTACAGTTAGTTGGTGTGTGTGAATCGCGGGATCGTTCGCTCCAATTTCTCTTATAGGTGTACCGCCTCGATTCGTTGTGTATGTGAGATTTTTGAATATCCGCGTCCGGCCTCGCTCGGCCGCTAATCCTTTTGTTTTCCTTCCTTCTCTCTTTCTCTCGTGGGGAATGCTCCTTATTTTTCTTGCCTTTATCGTTGGGCTTTAAAGACCGATACTTTCTTTCGAGGCGCTTGGTCAGCTGAGACTTCTCGGCTTTAATTTTTGACTTTATAAAATTTTTCTTTTTGTCCGTTTGCCACCGATCCTCGCTCCTTATTTTTTATTGCCTTTTCCTTTCAGTCCCGATCCCATCCTTTCACGAATATTTTCCTTACTTTCTTCAGCTTGGATATATATTCGTTACTCCGGACACTCGGGTACTTATTCAGCGGGCCAAATACTTGATTTCTTTTTCTTTTTGTCCACCCTCAGCTTATCCTTCTGCCAAACAGTATCCTTGCTTCTTTCAGCTTAGACCTATGTTTGTCTCAGGACTCGCGTCTGGGTCGGACTTCAAACAAGAAGTGCCTTCCTATCCTCAGGGAGGCCCTTTTATACCCCTGGTTTCCCGCCAATTCTCTCCCCTTCCCAAGCGCCTTTTTACAATTAATATTGCTTTAATGTTATCTTCTTTCTTTTTCTTTTTCTTTTGACTTTGTCCCGTCTTCGGGGTTTCCCCGAGGGATGGCACCACTTGTGCCGTTTCTG
>OX101793.1:4783105-4865605 GCA_944452715.1 Ophion slaviceki
CCCATGGATGAATGACGAGAAGATGTGGGCCAGATGGGTATGGGTGCACGTGATTTTTTTCCACCAGAAGATGTTAGTCCCATACGGTCCGGGAGCGGCGTTGTTCCTTATGCGACTCACCGTATTCTCCACCTCACCCCGCGTGACTGGAAGACAGTCGCCACGCTGACTCGGTTGTTGCCGGCAAAACGCGCCGAACCGCCCCAGAGCTGTAATGCATTCATCAAAATGACCCTCCTCGCTATACTGTTTTTCCCAAAAACCGCTCCACCTGAACAGCTGTTTGCGCTTTGCCGAGGGCAGGCGTAGGTGGTCGGAACCAGCGGCCGGGGTCAGAACGGAAGAGGGCGATTTCTAACGCCCGACCCAACCGCCTCTCTAGGGATTGCTTCGCAACCCCCAGGTTCCGCACCTTCTCCACCTACCGTTTCTTCACAATAAGGAGGTTAGCTCTGTTCAATGTGTGGTGACAGCATTTCAGTTCCGACCTAATTTTTCGAATCTTAGGGGTGAACGCTCTCCCCACCGTAATGAAGTCTATAACACATTGAACACGGGAAGCCCGCTTCTGCGCTTCATTTATCTTATTCTAGAGCTGTGCAACGTGCCGCCGAGTCTTAACCACGAACGCCGCCTAATCATTGCGTGTCCGAGGTTTCGCCTCAACAGCCGCGTGATACACAGTCTGATGATAACCAGTCATTACTGCTGCAAGGGACTGGTTTGCCGCTTCTAGGCAACCAGGCTGAAAAGAAAATTTTCCAGTGATTCTCCCTCTTTGCTCCCCAGTCCTCTGTTAAACCGACGCGCCAATGGAGGGGGTTCCGACTGCCCAATTTTTTAAAATTTATTGCTATTATACTAGGTGCGCAACTAAGTTTCCGGCTTTTTTTGACCAATGAAAAATCGGAAAATTCAAGACAAATACAAAAAATGGTTCATTCGAAGTATTGTTCCTCGCTATTTACACATTTTTGCCATCTCTCTGGCAATACATAAATACCGCGACGATAAAAAGACGCGTGTTTGTACTGAAAACATTCGTCCAACCAATTTTGTACTGCATCGTAATTGGCCAAGTGTAGCCCACCCAAGCCATGCGTCATCGACCGGAACAAGTGATAGTCTGAAGGGGCCAGGTCTGGCGAATACGGCGGGTGCAGTAGCCCCATTTCCCCATTTCAGTGTTTTATGGTGTCCTGGACGATGGGACTGCGATGGCACGGAGCGATGTCGTGCTGCAATATCACACGTTCGTGTCTCGGGTCCCATTCCGTTTTTCGAGCAATGCGTAGTTCAAAATGATTGGTTGTTGTTGGTAGCGATGCCCATTGACAGTTTCGCCCGGTTTCAGCAGCTCATAGTACACGATTCCTTTCTGGTCCCACCAAACGCAGAGCATTGTCTTTTTTCCGAAGCGATTTGGCCGTGCCGTCGATGTTGCGCTTCGCCACGTGAATGCCACGATTTTCTGCGTTTGGGATTCTTGAAATATATCCATTTTTCACCGCCAGTAACAATTCGATGCAGAAAACTCTTTTTGTTCTGCCGCAAAAGCAAAATTTCGGACGTGGCTCTTCGATTTTCCATTTGTCTCTCAGTCAACTCATGCGGCACCCCCTTTCCTTCCTTATGAATTTTTCCCATGGCGTGCAAACGTTTCGAAATACATTGCCGAGTCACATTTAATGCCTCGGCAAGTTGATCTTCTGTTTGAGTGTCATCTTCATCCGAAAACGCTTGCAGATCGGCGTCCGCAAATGTTTGCGGTCTTCCCGAGCGCTCCTTGTCCCCAGTCTCAAAATCGCCCCTTCTGAACCGCTTGAACCACGTTGTTTTCGATGGCATATGTTCACCGTAGGCCTCCTCAAGTAACGGACGTGCTTAAGCAGCTGTTTTTTAGGTTGAAGCAGAGAAAAAATGCTTCCCGTAAATGCTGTTTATTTGGCACGAACTTTGACATTTTCGAGGTTAGAAAAAAGGTCGATGTGTTGCGATATTTGTTTATATTATGACTGGGTATTCTTAACAGATGTCCAAGCTATACAGACACCCAATTTAAGACCTGCATACCGACTACATGTGTTGCGAGCGCCATCCATGTGTGAAACCCGGGAACTTAGTGGCGCACATAGTATAATAGACTTTATTACTCCGGGCAACGCACTTCCTCAGTTTGCACTGGGACACATTCACCTACCCCCGGGGGTTCGGCTCGGTCTTAATCTAGACCGGAACAATAACGCTGGGCGACACTCGAGGGTTCCGACACCACCTCGACTGCCGCCCAGTCAAAAAAACGCGCGAAAAGTCCAATGAATCGCTCTGCGATAGCCGCTCCCTCAAGCCAGAGGGTTAGCGGCTACCGCAGTCCACAATCGTGTTGCCTGAGTAAACGGAGGGACCCAAGTATGACCGCCTTCTGCATCCGACCTGCTAGCAACCGGACACCGGGTTTGCAAACCGGTATGCTAGCGAGGCCCGATACAAAAGAATCCTTCATCCCCCCTAGCGCGCCGATGATGAGGACAACGAGAGTTACCCTGAATCCTCGGTGCAAACGACGTAGCTCGGCCAGGAGAGGCTGATACTTGAGCCGTTTCTCCTCTTCCTTTCGCGACACGTTCACTTCGGCCGGAGCCGAGAACTCAATGACGTATATCGTCTTGTCGTCGAAATCGAAGAGGACAACATCAGGCTTAGTCGCTTGTAGCGGCCCGATGGTCGCGAATGAGAAGTTCCAATAAATCTTGCACCTCTCGCCCACGACAACGGACTCAATATCTCCAGGTAAATAAGGCGGCACGGGCTCCCGGTCAATCCCATAAGAGTGCCGTAGATGGTAGTACAACACTCTTAGGGCCGCGTTATGGCGATGAATATAGCCGGAGACTGCATATACTGGGCAAGCCGACAGTAGATGCATTAGTGTCTCCGGCGATTGTTTGCATGCACGACACAAAGTGGTCGGCAGGGGCTGACTCAAAACGCGGCTGCGATAGACCAGGGTGTTGATGACTCCGTCTTGGCAGGCGCAGATAAACCCTTCGGTCTTGGACATCAGTCCAGCTGACCGCAAGAAGGAAAAGGTTAGCTGGGTGGACAGCCCCTGTTCTTCGATGTGGTGAAAAAACACACCGTGCATGGGTCTGTCCACGTGCTGCCGAGTCAGAACAGTCTGCTCGGCAGCCCTGATTGCCCGCCGACGTCGGGACTTGGGCAACCGAGCGACGGAGTCTATTGGCAAGGCGCCACGCCGGCGCCGGCGGAACTCCAAGCCGAGGGTCTCTGCCGCACGATCTGCCGCCTTATAAAGAAAAGCACCCGCCCCATGAAGCTCATGCTGGTGCACAATCTCCAGGAGCGGGTCCGAGCTTGTTATCACGTCGCTTGCTATTCCGAGGACCATGCGGTCATGAAGACACTCCAATCCCAAGAGCCCACGCCCGCCGCTCTGACGCAGCATATAAAGGCGCGGGGTGGAAGATCGAGGGTGCAGACTCCGTTGGATGTTCATTATTTTGCGTGTGCCGATGTCCAGCTGTTTAAGCTCGTCTCTGCGCCATTTGACGACGCCAAAGGAGTAGAGCAGGACCGGGACAGCGAGCATATTGGTGGCCGTGATCTTATTTTTCCCAGACAAATCTGATTTCCAGATCCGTCTGAGACGCCGCCTATACTCGCTGCGGAGGGCCCCCTTGACACCCTCAGCGTCTTGAAGAGAGCGCTGATCGATGCCAAGGTACCGATAAGACCCCCCGGCGTCCAGGTGTTTGAAGACGCTCCCGTCCACCAGCCGGACATCAGCCGCGACACCCTCTGCTCTCCCTCTCCTGAGATGAAGAACAGCGCATTTGTCCAATCCGAAATCCATCCCCGCCGCCCGCGTGTACGTCGCTACGATGTTCAAGAGGAGCTTAAGCCCCGCCTCCCCGGGGGCGTATAGCTTGAGGTCATCCATATAAAATAAATGGGTGATCCCTCGCCCACGCTCCCCGGGGGGCCCCGCTTCGTACCCGCGTGCAGCCCGCAAGGCGATTGATAAGGGTAATAGTGAGATGCAAAACAGGAGGGGGCTGAGAGAATCTCCCTGGATAATCCCCCTCCTATACCCCGCCACTCCGGTCGACACGTTGCCTTCACTAGTCTTAACTGTGAAGCGTGTCTTCCAGAGCGGCATGAGCTGCTTAATGCATCTCACTATGTAGGGACTCACCGAAAGGCGCTCGAGTAGGTGTATAATCAGTTTGTGACTGACAGTGTCGAACGCCTTACGGTAGTCTATCCAAGCGACCGAGAGGTTACGCTTGTGCTGGACCGCGTCTTGCGTAATGCAACGGTCCGCCAGCAGGTTCTCCTTACAACCTCCCAGTCCTCTCTTGGATCCCCTTTGTTCGTATATCTCCCGCCATGCAGGCTCGATCTCGTGCAGAATACGCTCATAAAGAATCTTTGTGAAGATCTTACAGAGCGCATTCAGACATGTTATCGGGCGGTAGTTCTCCGGATGCGACAAATCCCCTTTTTTGGGGAGTAGCACCGTCCTTCCCTCTGTCAGCCACGCAGGGATGGGCACCGTCCCATCGATGAACGACGAGAAGATGCGGGCCAGATGGGTATGGGTGCACGTGAATTTCTTCCACCAGAAGATGTTAATCCCATCTGGTCCGGGAGCGGCGTGGTTCCTCATGCTACTCACCGCCTTCTCCACCTCACCCCGCGTGATTGGAAGACAGTCGCCACGTTGACTCGGCTGCTGCCGGCAAAACGCGTCGAACCGCCCCAGGGCTGGAGTGCTTTCATCAAAATGACCCTCCCTGCTATACAGTTCTCCCCAAAACCGCTCCACCTGAACAGCTGTTGGCGCTGTGTCGGGGGCAGGCGTAGGTGGTTGGAACCAGCGGCCTGGGTCAGAACGGAAGAGGGCGTTGTCTAACGCCCGACCCAGCCGCCTCTCTAGGGATTGCTTCGCAACCCCCAGGTTCCGCACCTTCTCCACGTAGCGTTCCTTCACAATAAGAAGGATAGCTTTGTTCAATGTGTGGTGACGGCATTTCAGTTCCGAGCTGATTTTTCGGATTTTAGGGGTAAACGCCCTCCCCGCCGTAATGAAGTCTAACACACATTGAACACGGGATGCCTGCCTCCGCGCTTCATTGATCTTATTCTGGAGCTGTGCAACGCGCCGCCGAGTCTTAACCACGAACGCCGCCTTATTATTGCGTGTTCGAGGTTTCGCTTCAACAGCCGCGTGATACACAGCCCAGTTCAAGCTGAAGAGATCAGCAGTTTCAGGGATTGCTGCCGCAAGGGACTCATTTGCCGCTTCTAGGCAACCAGGCTGAAGAGAAAATTTCCCAGTGATTCTCTCCCTCCTTGTTTCCCAGTCCTCTGTCAAATCGACGCGCCAACGGGGGGGTTCCGACTGCCGGGGGGATCGATCTTGAGGCCGTCCGGCAGAGCTCCGCACTGAACGCGCGGAAGAGCGCCTGCCGGACAGCTCTGGTAGTAGTAACAAGAGATCGTAGCCTTGTCGTCGCAAACGGGCGGCCTGGTCTCGCAGATGTTGTTGCGAGAGGTATGCAAGCTCTGGGTGCACTTGGCTCCACAGGGCCTGCAACCTCGCCATGTAGCCCCTTCGCGACGGCAGGCTATCCCTCCAGCAGCGGATGAGGTCCTCCTTGAGTTCCTCCGTCCACTCTAGGCGCCGATTTCGAGCCGTGGTCGTTGCCGTGGATCCTGTACGGGTGCCCCTCCCAACTGATCCTTGGTCCCCATCCGAGAGGGACCGGTTGTGGGGGGCCTGACTAGGTCTAGTTGGAACCTAGTTTTCGGCGTGCTAGGTGGTTAGCCTGGCACGTCGGTGGCTATTGCGAAGGAGTTGTGCTCCCCCGGGCGATGGGCACGCCAGCTTCCCCACGCCATTTTATTATTATTATTATTATTATTATTTTTTTTTAATATTAGACTTTATTGCTCCGGGCAACACACTTCCTCAGTTTGCACTGGGAAACATTCACCTACCCCCGGGGGTTAGGCTCGGTCTTAATCTAGACCGGAACAATAACGCTGGGGTAGGGAAGCTGGCGTAGGGAAGCTGGCGTAGGGAAGCTGGCGTGCCCATCGCCCGGGGGAGCACAACTCCTTCGCAATAGCCACCGACGTGCCAGGCTAACCACCTAGCACGCCGAAAACTAGGTTCCAACTAGGCCTAGTCAGGCCCCCCACAACCGGTCCCTCTCGGATGGGGACCAAGGATCAGTTGGGAGGGGCACCCGTATAGGATCCACGGCAACGACCACGGCTCGAAATCGGCGCCTAGAGTGGACGGAGGAACTCAAGGAGGACCTCATCCGCTGCTGGAGGGATAGCTTGCCGTCGCGAAGGGGCTACATGGCGAGGTTGCAGGCCCTGTGGAGCCAAGTGCACCCAGAGCTTGCATACCTCTCGCAACAACATCTGCGAGACCAGGCCGCCCGTTTGCGACGACAAGGCTACGATCTCTTGTTACTATCACCAGAGCTGTCCGGCAGGCGCTCTTCCGCGCGTTCAGTGCGGAGCTCTGCCGGACGGCCTCAAGATCGGTCCCCCCGGCAGCCGGAACCCCCCCGTTGGCGCGTCGATTTGACAGAGGACTGGGAAACAAGGAGGGAGAGAATCACTGGGAAATTTTCTCTTCAGCCTGGTTGCCTAGGAGCGGCAAATGAGTCCCTTGCGGCAGCAATCCCTGAGACTGCTGATCTCCTCAGCTTGAACTGGGCTGTGTATCACGCGGCTGTTGAGGCGAAACCTCGAACACGCAATAATAAGGCGGCGTTCGTGGTTAAGACTCGGCGGCGCGTTGCACAGCTCCAGAATAAGATCAATGAAGCGCGGAAGCAGGCATCCCGTGTTCAATGTGTGTTAGACTTCATTACGGCGGGGAGGGCGTTTACCCCTAAAATCCGAAAAATCAGCTCGGAACTGAAATGCCGTCACCACACATTGAACAAAGCTATCCTTCTTATCGTGAAGGAACGCTACGTGGAGAAGGTGCGGAACCTGGGGGTTGCGAAGCAATCCCTAGAGAGGCGGCTGGGTCGGGCGTTAGACAACGCCCTCTTCCGTTCTGACCCAGGCCACTGGTTCCAACCACCTACGCCTGCCCCCGACACAGCGCCAACAGCTGTTCAGGTGGAGCGATTTTGGGGAGAGCTGTATAGCAGGGAGGGTCATTTTGATGAAAGCACTCCAGCTCTGGGGCGGTTCGACGCGTTTTGCCGGCAACAGCCGAGTCAGCGTGGCGACTGTCTTCCAGTCACGCGGGGTGAGGTGGAGAAGGCGGTGAGTAGCATGAGGAACCACGCCGCTCCCGGACCAGATGGGATTAACATCTTCTGGTGGAAGAAATTCACGTGCACCCATACCCATCTGGCCCGCATCTTCTCGTCGTTCATCGATGGGACGGTGCCCATCCCTGCGTGGCTGACAGAGGGAAGGACGGTGCTACTCCCCAAAAAAGGGGATTTGTCTCATCCGGAGAACTACCGCCCGATAACGTGTCTGAATGCGCTCTGTAAGATCTTCACAAAGATTCTTTATGAGCGTGTTCTGCGCGAGATCGAGCCTGCATGGCGGGAGATATACGAACAAAGGGGATCCAAGAGGGGACTGGGAGGTCGTAAGGAGAACCTGCTGGTGGACCGTTGCATTACGCAAGACGCGGTTCAGCACAAGCGTAACCTCTCAGTCGCTTGGATAGACTACCGTAAGGCGTTCGACACTGTCAGTCACAAACTGATTATACACCTACTCGAACGCCTTTCGGTGAGTCCTTACATAGTGAGATGCATTAAGCAGCTCATGCCGCTCTGGAAGACACGCTTCACAGTTAAGACTAGTGAAGGCAACGTGTCAACCGGAGTGGCGGGGTATAGGAGGGGGATTATCCAGGGAGATTCTCTCAGCCCCCTCCTGTTTTGCATCTCGCTATTACCCTTATCAATCGCCTTGCGGGCTGCACGCGGGTACGAAGCGGGGCCCCCCGGGGGACGTGGGCGAGGGATCACCCATTTATTTTATATGGATGACCTCAAGCTATACGCTCCCGGGGAGGCGGGGCTTAAGCTCCTCTTGAACATCGTAGCGACGTACACGCGGGCGGCGGGAATGGACTTCGGATTGGACAAATGCGCTGTTCTTCATCTCAGGAGAGGGAGAGCAGAGGGTGTCGCGGCTGATGTTCGGCTGGTGGACGGGAGCGTCTTCAAACACCTGGACGCCGGGGGGTCTTATCGGTACCTTGGCATCGATCAGCGCTCTCTTCAAGACGCTGAGGGTGTCAAGGGGGCCCTCCGCAGCGAGTATAGGCGGCGTCTCAGACGGATCTGGAAATCAGATCTGTCTGGGAAAAATAAGATCACTGCCACCAATATGCTCGCTGTCCCGGTCCTGCTCTATTCCTTTGGCGTCGTCAAATGGCGTAGAGACGAGCTTAAACAGCTGGACATCGGCACGCGCAAAATAATGAACATCCAACGGAGTCTGCACCCTCGATCTTCCACTCCGCGCCTTTATATGCTGCGTCAGAGCGGCGGGCGTGGGCTCTTGGGATTGGAGTGTCTTCATGACCGCATGGTACTCGGAATAGCAAGCGACGTGATAACAAGCTCGGACCCGCTCCTGGAGATTGTGCACCAGCATGAGCTTCATGGGGCGGGTGCTTTTCTTTATAAGGCGGCAGATCGTGCGGCAGAGACCCTCGGCTTGGAGTTCCGCCGGCGCCGGCGTGGCGCCTTGCCAATAGACTCCGTCGCTCGGTTGCCCAAGTCCCGACGTCGGCGGGCAATCAGGGCTGCCGAGCAGACTGTCCTGACTCGGCAGCACGTGGACAGACCCATGCACGGTGTGTTTTTTCACCACATCGAGGAACAGGGGCTGTCCACCCAGCTGACCTTTTCCTTCTTGCGGTCAGCTGGACTGATGTCCGAGACCGAAGGGTTTATCTGCGCCTGCCAAGACGGAGTCATCAACACCCTGGTCTATCGCAGCCGCGTTTTGGGTCAGCCTCTGCCGACCACTTTGTGTCGTGCATGCAAACAATCGCCGGAGACACTAATGCATCTACTGTCGGCTTGCCCAGTATATGCAGTCTCCGGCTATATCCATCGCCATAACGCGGCCCTGAGAGTGTTGTACTACCATCTACGGCACTCTTATGGGATAGACCGGGAGCCCGTGCCGCCTTATTTACCAGGAGATATTGAGTCCGTTGTCGTGGGCGAGAGGTGCAAGATTTATTGGAACTTCTCATTCGCGACCATCGGGCCGCTACACGCGACTAAGCCTGATGTTGTCCTCTTCGATTTCGACGACAAGACGATATACGTCATTGAGTTCTCGGCTCCGGCCGAAGTGAACGTGTCGCGAAAGGAAGAGGAGAATCGGCTCAAGTATCAGCCTCTCCTGGCCGAGCTACGTCGTTTGCACCGAGGATTCAGGGTAACTCTCGTTGTCCTCATCATCGGCGCGCTAGGGGGGATGAAGGAGTCTTTTGTATCGGGCCTCGCTGGCATACCGGTTTGCAAACCCGGTGTCTGGTTGCTAGCAGGTCGGATGCAGAAGGCGGTCATACTTGGGTCCCTCCGTTTACTCCGGCAACACGATTGTGGACTGCGGTAGCCGCTAACCCTCTGGCTTGAGGGAGCGGCTATCGCAGAGCGATTAATTGGACTTTTCGCGCGTTTTTTTTTGACTGGGCGGCAGTCGAGGTGGTGTCGGAACCCTCGAGTGTCGCCCAGCGTTATTGTTATTATTATTATTATTATTATTATTATTTTTTTTTTTAATATTAGACTTTATTGCTCCGGGCAACAAACTTCCTCAGTTTGCACTGGGAAACATTCACCTACCCCCGGGGGTTAGGCTCGGTCTTAATCTAGACCGGAACAATAACGCTGGGCGACACTCGAGGGTTCCGACACCACCTCGACTGCCGCCCAGTCAAAAAAAAGCGCGAAAAGTCCAATGAATCGCTCTGCGATAGCCGCTCCCTCAAGCCAGAGGGTTAGCGGCTACCGCAGTCCACAATCGTGTTGCCTGAGTAAACGGAGGGACCCAAGTATGACCGCCTTCTGCATCCGACCTGCTAGCAACCGGACACCGGGTTTGCAAACCGGTATGCCAGCGAGGCCCGATACAAATGACTCCTTCATCCCCCCTAGCGCGCCGATGATGAGGACAACGAGAGTTACCCTGAATCCTCGGTGCAAACGACGTAGCTCGGCCAGGAGAGGCTGATACTTGAGCCGTTTCTCCTCTTCCTTTCGCGACACGTTCACTTCGGCCGGAGCCGAGAACTCAATGACGTATATCGTCTTGTCGTCGAAATCGAAGAGGACAACATCAGGCTTAGTCGCTTGTAGCGGCCCGATGGTCGCGAATGAGAAGTTCCAATAAATCTTGCACCTCTCGCCCACGACAACGGACTCAATATCTCCTGGTAAATAAGGCGGCACGGGCTCCCGGTCTATCCCATAAGAGTGCCGTAGATGGTAGTACAACACTCTTAGGGCCGCGTTATGGCGATGGATATAGCCGGAGACTGCATATACTGGGCAAGCCGACAGTAGATGCATTAGTGTCTCCGGCGATTGTTTGCATGCACGACACAAAGTGGTCGGCAGAGGCTGACCCAAAACGCGGCTGCGATAGACCAGGGTGTTGATGACTCCGTCTTGGCAGGCGCAGATAAACCCTTCGGTCTCGGACATCAGTCCAGCTGACCTCAAGAAGGAAAAGGTCAGCTGGGTGGACAGCCCCTGTTCCTCGATGTGGTGAAAAAACACACCGTGCATGGGTCTGTCCGCGTGCTGCCGAGTCAGGACAGTCTGCTCGGCAGCCCTGATTGCCCGCCGACGTCGGGACTTGGGCAACCGAGCGACGGAGTCTATTGGCAAGGCGCCACGCCGGCGCCGGCGGAACTCCAAGCCGAGGGTCTCTGCCGCACGATCTGCCGCCTTATAAAGAAAAGCACCCGCCCCATGAAGCTCATGCTGGTGCACAATCTCCAGGAGCGGGTCCGAGCTTGTTATCACATCGCTTGCTATTCCGAGGACCATGCGGTCATGAAGACACTCCAATCCTAAGAGCCCACGTTCGCCGCTCTGACGCAGCATATAAAGGCGCGGGGTGGAAGATCGAGGGTGCAGACTCCGTTGGATGTTCATTATTTTGCGTGTGCCGATGTCCAGCTGTTTAAGCTCGTCTCTGCGCCATTTGACGACGCCAAAGGAGTAGAGCAGGACCGGGACAGCGAGCATATTGGTGGCAGTGATCTTATTTTTCCCAGACAGATCTGATTTCCAGATCCGTCTGAGACGCCACCTGTACTCGCTGCGGAGGGCCCCCTTGACACCCTCAGCGTCTTGAAGAGAGCGCTGATCGATGCCAAGGTACCGATAAGACCCCCCGGCGTCCAGGTGTTTGAAGACGCTCCCGTCCACCAGCCGGACATCAGCCGCGACACCCTCTGCTCTCCCTCTCCTGAGATGAAGAACAGCGCATTTGTCCAATCCGAAATCCATTCCCGCCGCCCGCGTGTACGTCGCTACGATGTTCAAGAGGAGCTTAAGCCCCGCCTCCCCGGGAGCGTATAGCTTGAGGTCATCCATATAAAATAAATGGGTGATCCCTCGCCCACGCTCCCCCCCCCCCATTATTATTATTATTATTATTATTATTATTATTATTATTACTGTGACTGACAGTGTCGAGCGAATTATTATTATCGCATTCCCCAATTCTTCATTATTATCATTATTATCTCCTGTAACCCGACGCCCAGTCACCCTTTCACCCCCCTCGCCCACCAATGACGAGAACCTTCTAGAACATTCTCGATGACTCAGCACCTTTTGAATTTCCCGTCCGTTTTCGGGGTCAAATGAGGTCAAACTGAGCCAGAAATCTCATTGTATATCTACTCTATATTAATTTTTATTTGTTTTTCTTCGTTTCTCCAACCCCATTTTTCTTACTTTCTTTTTTATTTGTTTTTTTTTTCGTTGATTGCTTTAGCTCTTCTTGCTCCTTTTTCTCTCCGCTTTTTCGTTTTGTGTGGCCAGCTCCTGAACCAGGTGTTTGCGATACCGCGGTCCCTCCCCGCGGGATAGGCCGGGGAGATAGGGCTAACTCAGCCCCTTGAGCGAACAGCCACCCTGCTTCCGTAGCGGGCCGAGAGGTCCTCATTTTCGACATATGGTGTAAAATCCCAGTGCCCGCAATACGGGCCGTTAGGCCCCAGTTGTCGCAATACCGGCCGAAAGCCCTCAGCTCCCGATATACGGGCTGACAGGCCTCAGATCTCAATGCACGAATCCGAAAGACCGCAGCTCCCGAAATACGGGCCGAACGGCCCTAGTTCCCGCAATACGGGCCGGAAGGCCGCAGTTCCCGATATAGACACCGAGTGGTTATCGTCCGACGAGAGGTGTCAGCCTCATCCTCGATACAGAGGCTTATCGCCCACGGCTCATGATTAGGTACCGGATAGAAGGGTTGCCGACCCCATGGGTTGGGAGGCTCCAGCTCCCGCCAGGAATCAGGATGTCGATCTCGCCACGATCTCGTCGACTGTCGGTAGGTCCAACGCCGTCGTTCCCAAAGGACGAGAGAAAGTTTCCGGAAGGGGTGTTGTATATATTTGTTGTTTCGTTTTGTCTTGTACTTTTTTCTCAGTTTTGAAAAGTTTTTCTCGTGCTGCATCGTGTTTATGTCGATCTCGTTTCTCCATAATCGGTCGATGTATTTGTGAATCATATTTCTCTCGCGTAGTAATTTTAACGCAAAGAGTACGTTAAACGTATGCTACCGCTTTAGAAATGAAATACATTCCTGTTGTTCCCGACATGCTTAATAGTGATTTCGCTCCCACAGTAAGAGGGGTTTGCGAGCCTCTTTACGTGCGAGCCTCTTTACGATCCGTACTCCTCGTTCGTGCGCTGCCCTTGGTTGGGTGTTCGCAAAGCTATTGTTGCTGTGTTTTTTGTGTTTCATTCTGAAATATTTCTCGCGCTGAGATTACGTTTCGTGTCGATCACGTTTCCCCATGCCCTATTGCGGTGTATAAGGTGTCATTAATTAGCACTCAACCTGAACAATAAGCATTAATGACAAACAATAAGCATTAAGACAACAGCACAAAATGAGTTTTTACGTACACTCCGCGATTTGGTGAAAACAGGAATCGATTTTATTATTATTTCGCGACTCTCGCATACGGCGAGATCGGTTCAGGATACGCGCAATCCGCGATCCTCTTATTTTAATTTATTTATAATTCGACCTTTGTTTATTACTACGTATACTGAAATTCTCGACCATCACGACGTCGCCAATTTGTAAATCGACATTGCGATTACCTTTCTTACTCGCTACCTGTGCCGACTCCTGTGTTTGTACATCATCACTCACGCTCGGCTTTAATCAGTCGAACCTTGTTCTCAGCTCTCGCTTATACATAATATATGCAGGCGTCTTTCCCGTTGTACAATGCTCAGTAGCTCTATAATCGAACAAAAAGAGATTAATTGCATTTTTGTGCCCCTAATTTAGCGCATATTGCAAACCGCATAGGGATGACCATATTCGATTTACGAAATCAAGAGGACATAGGCCCCTATGCAAACGACAGCAGTTTGGGCAGGCGAACCACGTCCAGAGGTGAGTTTGGCGACACGTATCGCTGAATCGGCATCGTACGATTGGAACGTTGGAGAACGTTCGATTGCCAATAACCGGGTTAACAATTAGAAGAACGAAACGTCATAAGTCAGTCTTCGATTGGCAACCGAGGCCGTCGGTCTCAAGGCAATTAAACATTTTGTGAATCAAATGTTGCCTAGTTATAATGAAGGTAAATAATGGTAACGTCGTAATTCCTGAGTTGGAGATTTCCTCGTCATTGGAAAGACCCCAGCTACCCGTCCTCGATCGCCGGATTCCGGCCACCAGTCTTTTTCGGGGACGTAACTCCCAGGGCACATATGTTGGCGCGATTCAGCGACACAACATTGGTGGCAGCGATGGGATTCCACAGTTTCGGAAACGCGAACTCATCAAAGTACTGAAAACAAAATACGAATAAGCAACTAAGCAAGAATCCTGAGCGAGTTGGAAGGAAGAAAAAAATAAAGAAGAAAAAGTCAAACGTAAGCAAACTGCCGAGTCGTACGTACAGAGCCATTCAAAAAACCTGGATTCCGAGGATCACCGATACAAGACTAACTCCGAGACCGAAGATTCAACATCGATATCAGCTCCAGAGAAACAACAAAGAGCACGAGTTTAAAAACCCCAGCAACACGACAACAGAGATTCAACATTGTTCCACAATTTTCAAAGGCCTTCATCACGAGGTCTACGCCCAAACGAGGGCAACAAATCTACCGACAACAGCGATTCGACTACAAAGCATTTGATGGAACATTTATATATGAAAACCCTCCAAAGCCAAATCGAGATTAATGTCAAACGAAGAACAGCGTAATAAATTATACAGATTACCTGGTAGACATGTACCATCGCGATCATTAGAATCTGTCTTCGACAAGCGTCACGAAGGCGAAGAAAAATATGTATTTAAAAAACCTAGTAAAAAACGTCCTAAAACAGACACTAGCTCCGACGATACCTCGAATTCTCCAAAAAATGTATTACCGGACGTGCTGTAACTAAACGCACAAAATTCCGAACTACTGCGGATCGAACCGTAACATTTTTATCCGATTCAGATCAATCTCCCGATACTGTAGAAACTAGGGGTGGTCGTGAAATCGATTTACAAGAACTTTCCCTGTTTGAAACTAACTTCGAAAATATAGCGCAACCAGCTTTAAACGAGAACGAGTTTATGACATTGAAAGAGGCTCGAAGTCTTATACCGCGATTTGATGGAACAAAGCCCGAAGAGGTAAATGATATAATAAAAGCGTATGGATACGCCAACGACAGTATTGCGGTCGCAGACCAACAAACCCTAATGAAATCCGCATTGGCAACAAAGGTCGTAGGGGAAGCGCGAAACGGCACACGATACAAACAGATAGATTCATACAGACAATTTAAATAAGAGATGACGGCATTGTACGGGACGCGACGTACCATAGCTGCATTAGAAATCGATTTTAAAACATGTAGGCAAAGAGCAAACGAAAGCGTGTTAGCTTACGGTCAACGACTCGGGACAATTATGATGGAACTGGTACATGCTAGCACAGCAAAAGAAGAAACTGCAGCAGAAAAGAAAACAATTGACGCATATGTCCGACAATTAGCCCTTCATAATTTGTAAAGAGGACTCCGACGAGAGTTTCAGGTTAGAGTAAAAGCCCGAGGGTTTGAAGACCTCGGAACTGCTTTGAAAGGGGCTATGGAAGAAGAGAAATCCATACAGGAAGGAGAGTCAATAAATAGACAGACCCACTGTGAAAAACGCGTGCCCGCAACGTGCAATAAATGTCATAAATCGGGGCAGGTAGCAAAAGATTGTCGTATTAGCACACCCGTGTATGGACGATTTACCCTCCCGGCATCAGCAAAAAATGTGCATCAAATGAACATAACTTGCAATTACTGCAAGAAACCAGGACACGCGTATAAAGATTGCCGAAAAAGAACTTGGCAACAGGGTCATGGGACCAACAATCAACACAATTACGAGAACAAAAATCAATGGAGTCAAGGGACTCATCAGCATCGTCATGGGACCAATTATAATAATCGAAATGGGATGCAAGGGCGCCCGAATCAATATTATTGGACGGCAAACAAAAATAAACCGCGTGAAGAAAGACCGAAAGAAGAAAATCGGAACCTCAGCGAAAATAAAAAAAACGATAGGCTCATTCACGCTTAGCATGCTCACGGTAACGACGGAGGACAAAAAGGGAAACGTCAGCGGAACAGCCCAAATAGTAGCTACCCACTCATTCAAAAAATATCGTCTACTGAAAAAAATGAAAATATACGAAGTAAAAACAGTTAATCCCCAAGACACGGCGAGCGATTTCTATATCGCCTCAGCGCAAGCTCACGAAAAATTCTTATCTTAAAGGGAGTTACAGTAGCTCAGTGTTGTCTGATAAAAAAGAGTGTACTGAAAAAAGAAACTGAAGTAATAGACGAGACAATCCAGTTAATAGGCGGAATAAAATTTCACGCCCTCTGCAAAATAATGCTGGAAATTGAAACCCCCGCAGTAAACGTAAAACATGGATTTTTCGTAATAGACGATACCGTAGCATTGGAAGTAGATGGTATCCTAGGCATGGATTTCATTCGCAAACATAGCGTCGATATGCTGAACGGAAAATATATACAAATATACGGGCACTTGGTATCGATGGTCAACGGTACAAAAGAAATTAAATTGCCCTCTCACACAGAAAAAATATTGTACGCGAAAATATTGACAGCGGAAAAAGGATGCGTTGCAGCAAAAGAAATACAACCAGGACGTAAAATAGGAGAAAGTTTCGTTAATCCGACAGGAAATACTTGCCTCGTACTTGTACGAAACTCCTGCGATCAAAAAATCGAAATCAATAGGCCGACAGTGCAAATAGAAGAAATCAAAGAAGAGAAATTGATAAACAGAACAAATAAAATAAATACCCTCAGCAAGGAGGACGAGATCAAAAGACAGGAAAAAATATGGGAAGAGGTCAAAGGAACCTCTAATTTCAATAAAGAAGAAGGAAAATATCTACACATATTCAACGAAAAATACGCTGACATATTCCATTTGGAAGGCGAAAAACTGGGCTTCACAAATATAGTCGAGAATCGCATCAATGTCCCAGCAGGAACGACACCCGTAAAAATTCGTTACGTTAAAAAAGATTACCAGAAGTACACAAACAGGAGGTCATGCAGTAGGCCGAAGGAATGCTGAAAGACGGAATAATCCGACCGAGCAAGATCCCATGGAATGCTTCTCTACTCATCGTTCTAAAGAACGCCGACGCAGACGGCAACGTTCAAAAAAGAGTAGTAGTAGATTGCAGGAATTTGAACGAGGTAACGCAAGGTGACTCGTACCCGTTACCCAATATCACCGAAATATTGGACCAATTGGGACGAGCAAAATGATTCTCAACCTTCGATTTGGCATCAGGATTTCATGAAATTCCGATGGCAGAGGAGGATAAGCCGAAAACAGCTTTTTCCGCTTCTCTCGGGCACTACGAATACAATCGAATGTCATTCGGGCAAAAAAACGCCCCACCAACCTACCAGAGGCTAATGGACGCCGTACTTGCTGGCTTACAAGGGCTCAAGTGCTATGTGTGCCTGGACGACATAGTAATATATGGAACATCGTTCGAAGAACACAACAAAAAACTGAGAGCAGTATTCGACCGATTAAGAGAGGCTCAATTGAAAGTGCAGCCAAGGAAATGTCGATTCTTAGGAAAAGGAACCCAATGCTTGGGTCACGTCATAACAGAAGTCGGAGTCAAACCCGACTCAGATAAAATCGGAGCAGTTCAACGTTTTCCTGTTCCGAAAAACGTAAAAGAGGTCCAATCATTTTTGGGACTCGCAGGATACTACCGAAAATTCATTCATGATTTTTCGAAAATGGCCAAACCTTTAACGGAACTGATCAAAAAGTAAACAAAATTTGTCTGTTGCGAACAATCTTTGAAAAATTGAATGAAACTCTCAGTACCGCACCGATTTTGCAATATCCGGATTTTACAAAACCTTTCGTCGTCACAACAGACGCTTCGGACAAGGCAATCGGAGCAATCCTATCTCAAGGAAAAATAGGAGATTTACCAATTTGTTACGCTAGTCGCACTCTGAACAAAGCCGAAACCAATTAATCGACGACTGAAAAGGAAATGTTGGCAATAATTTGAGCGGTAACCCAATTCCGACCATACATGTACGGAACAAAAATTCACAGTGGTAACAGATCATAAACCGCTCACCTGGCTTTTCAACGTAAAAGACCCAGGCTCCCGATTGCGTATCAAGCTAGAGGAGTTCGTCTATACCATCGTCTACAAAGCTGGAAAGAAAAACACGAACACGGATGCACTAAGCAGAATATATGTGTTAGTCGTCGACGCGACGAGCAGCTAGACGGTGGTACGTTGCGGGAGAGAGAGAGCGCGAGAAAATGGACAGCGCTACGAATAGGCACACAAAGCGGGGAGGCGGAGAATACGACTCGTCAGGCTTCGCGGCCGCACGTAAAGAGAGAGTCACCTGTGGAAGCGCGACACAGGGGGAATCTCCCCGTGAGTTGAAAGAGCCGCGATGCCCGAGTATGAGCAAGAGCAATAGAGAAAAGTGCAGCATTGGTGGTTCCACGATAAGCGAGGGAACCCGAGAAAAAATAATACCAGAATACCTCGGAGCCCCTTTGGGTGGGCACCAGTGCAACGCCTTGAACAATGCTGGCGATGGTCAGCTGGCCCCGCGAAAGCGCGGTAGGCCGGAAAAAATAATGCGAGACGTTGGAAGGGAACGCCCACGCGAGACAACGGAGGCCCATACGAGCGAAAGGGAACTCCCATCGACAAAGGAGGATCGACCCACAGGCCCGAGCGAAAAGAAGAGCGAGCGCAAGACTCGAGCGCGAGTGAGATAGCAAGCGATAGCGAAACAGAGAAAGAAAATACGAATCAAGCATGCCCGAGTGAGAGAAAGCATGGCATAATGCTCCATAGTACCATAACGCTCCCCTCGGAGGACACCCAGGCGTAAAAAGAATGATGCAGTGAGTTAAAACGAAGTATACCTGGCCTGGAATGAATAACGATATACAAGAGTACGTATCATCATGCGATAAATGCCAACGGAATAAAATGACGAGACACAAAAACGCACCGATGGTAATCCCCGACACACCCGAAAGAGCTTTCGAAAAATGTGCAGTCGATATAGTAGATCCCCTACCTGAAACCGAAATAGGACACAAGTATATCCTAACTTTCCAAGATTTATCAACAAAAATTAACGCAGCCATTCCGTTAAAAAATCGAAAAGCTAAAGAAGTAGCCAAGGGATTGGCAACACAAATCATATGCAAATATGGCATTCGAAAAACAGTATTGTCTGACCAAGGAACGATTTTTTGAAGTGAACTTTTCAAGGAAATGTGCACTTTATTTCAAATAAAAAAGATCCAAACAACCGCATATCATACCCAATCAAATGGAGCCCTAGAACGATCCCACAGAACTCTAACGAAATATCGAAAACATTTCATTCAAGAGGATCAAAGAGATCGGGATGAGTGGTTGCCATACACAATGTTCACGTATAATACGACCCCTTATACGGCAACAGGTTATACGCCGCATGAATTAATTTATGGAAAGGTAGCCGAGTAACCGACAGCATTAAAAAAAGCGCCAAGAAAAACATACACATACGACGATTACGTCGGGGAGTGGCGCGAGGGACTCCGAGCAACATGGCAATTAGCGAGAGAACGGCTCACACAAGGAAATATTAAGGTAAAGGAAGAACGGAACAATACGGCCGGTAAGGTAGAATATCGGCTCGGGGATAAAGTCGTATTGTTCAACCCAACCGTTCGCCGAGGAAGATTAGCAAAACTGACCCCCAAGTGGACGGGGCCTTACAAAGTACAGAGCAAAGACTCCGAAGTGAACTACACTATCGGCCGTGGACGTAAGGCAGTCCGGGTACATGTAGACGGGATTAAACCCTACATTACCCATTGACCGGGAGGGTAGGAGGGACTACCCGCCTGGCCCGTGAGCGGCCCACGAGGCGTAGACGAACGCCTCTCCGTCTCGCACCGTTGCCAAGCAACGGCCGAGCGGCCATCGCCACGTGACGGATTCGCGGACGGGTGGCGATATAAAATAAAACAAAATGAAATATAGTAATGAAAAAAAGGAAAAAATTTGGAATAAAATAAACATTTTATAATAATACTAAAATATATATAAAAATAAAATAAAATTGAAAATGATGATAATAAATAAAGAAAAATTAATTATATGCATACCATTTTTTAAGAAGGATTGCCCTACAACATAATAATAAAATAATAAAGGGAACGGAACAGGAAGGGAAAAAAACAGAAAAAACAAATATAAATTAAATTCGCAATATATTGTTATATCAGAAGAAAAAAAAACGTGATTAGAATCCTAGGGACGCCGCGTAGACGTCCCAAACCGGGGCCACACCCAGCTCGTCCGGTCCGAACAGATGCCGGAGGGAGAAGATGTCCCCTGGCATCCCTTCAGGATCCCAGGCAGCGCATTCCCCCGAAAAGCTATCGTCCCCCATAGACGGCGGAGGGCATCTCGGCTACGGCTGCGGAGAGCCGGAACGCCCTTTGCCTACGTAACGAAATTACGAAGCCAGAGGCGTCTCCAGCGCGACATCCCATGGGCCTCGCGCCTCACCGACTGAAAAAAAAACGAGAAAAAAAGGAATTAAAAAAGGAAGAAGCGGTGAAATTTAAAAGATGTAGAAAAAAAGGAAGAATAATCCTACCAACCCAAGGTCGACCCCCTCGCCATCGAACACTTCCCGGTCACCTCGGATGAGAAACGACATCCTGGAAAACAAGGCACACACACGAAAACTTAATTAACTGATAGAAAATTATATATATTTATTAATAAAAATAATATTAAAGATAATTTTAACTCACTTTAAATTTTCTTCGACTATCCACGACGAGAACCAAACGATGCTCCTCTGGACTAACGGAGCTCCAGAGCCAAGAAACAATCCACACTTCATTCTAATTTTCGAAGAAATTCAACAACCAAGTGAACGATCTACACCTTCATAGGTAGCTCGGGTACTGTCACAGCGCCGGACAACTGGGCACACGTCCAGTCAGGGCCGTGAAAACATGAGTATTTCACGCGAATAAAAAATGTTCATAGGAAGAAATGAAAAATATACAAAGATTTACAAGCCTTTAACGAAACGGCGAAAAATATTATTTAAATGCACAGAGAAAGACAACCAGAAAGAAAAAAATGGAAATTTTCACGTGGAAAAAATGTCCACGTCACCAGCAATTTACTACGAGGAAATTGGAATGCTATTCATCACAAAAGAAGTATGGAAATTGGCCATACTCATGGATCTGCAGCCCATTGTGGATAGGGATCAACAAATAAAGTTAGCAGTAAAACCATTTGTTTTGCCCTGAAAAGACAGGAATTTTCATATTGCTAACGCATGAGGTTCAAACACCCCATGCGACGATATCGAGCGCGATATTTCACAAGCCCGATATTCCGCTCGACTCAGCCGAAAAAACGCTGAATCACAATCGAACGGTTCGAACGTTCTCGAAGGATTCGTTGCTAAAACCCGAGTTAATAATTAGCCGAAAGAATTAATCGAAAGGCAGTCTTCGGCCAGAAGCTGAGGAGGTCGGTCTCAAGGCATAAAAAAGAATTGTAATATTGTTGTCTAATTTTAAATAAAATATAAGTTGTCCAAGTTGCAATACCTCGAGTTGGAGATTTACTCGGAACGGGAAAAGTCCTCACATACCCTCGCCCTCGAGCATCCGACAACCCACGGTGTCAACTTATTCGAGAGCGAAATTCCGTGCTCTCCGCGCATCGTCAGAAGCCGGGGCACAACATTGGTGGGATTCCCGCAATTGGGGATACCGCAACTTTGCATTACACAACTTGAAAAAAAAAGAAGGAAACATCCTATCCAACGTACAAAATAAACTGAACGCAGCAAGTGCTGAAAAGGAGGTCAACGAGTGATCCGATCGACGACCGTCGAACCGGACAAATAAAAAAGAAAAAGTGCGGCGTAAGCAAACGCTCGAATTAACCGTACAAAGCTGTGCAAAATCAACCAGATCCCGAGGATCATCGATACCAGACCGACCCAAGGACGAAGACTCACCAAATACCTTCTACAACGGAACAACAGAGCGCACGAGAACAGCAAACCAAAGCGACACGACAACAGGGAACAACACTGGCAATTTCCTGCCAAACAGCTACGAGAACGAGGTCAACATCTTGTGAACAACCGACTACGAAGCATCGATCAACATGAGACGCATCATCGTACTGTAAGTGACGGAACATTTATCAAAAAACACCCTCCAAAGCCAAACAATTAAACATTAATGTCAAACGAAGACGAGCGTCGTAAATTCGACCGATTACCAGGTAACAACAAATTATCGCGTTCATTAAATTCAATTTTCGACGAACTCATTGCGAGAGATCGTCCCTAGAATCAAACAGTCGAACAAGAACTACAGCAACCTAGGAAAAAGCGATTTCGATCCGCAACAAGTTCAGAAGAAAGTCCAAATTCACAAAATTCTTCAAATAGGCCGACAGCTGCGAAACGTACCAAAATTCGATCCGCAGCAAATCGAACCGTTCATTGTTCTGACCAATCAACAGATTCTGATCAATCTCCAGAAAATATAGACACTAGGCGTGGTCGCGAAATAGAAATTCAAGAATTTTCCCTACTCCAACTCAATTCAGATAACATGGCGCAAGAAAATGGTTTCATGACCCTAAAGGAGGCGCGAAGCCTCATTCCCCGATTTGATGGCGAAAAACCTGAAGAAGTCGACGACATAATTGAAGCATTCGGCTATGCAAACGCGTGCGTTGCAGCAGCCGATAGACATTCCCTTTTACAATTCGTGTGAGCAACAAAAGTAATAGGAAAAGCGCGAAAAGATACTCGATATAAAGAAATAGAATGGTACGAACAATTTAAAGAAGAAATGACAGCATTATATGGAACGCGACGTACAGTAGCCGCGTTACAGGTCGATTTTAATACGTGTAAGCAAAAAATACAACGAGAGCGTGTTAGCATACGGTCAACGAATCGAGGCCATAATGATGGAATTAATCGAAGCCAGCACAACCGAGGCAAGATCGCCTGCGGAAAAAAGAACAATTGAGACATATGTACGGCAATTAGCCCTATACAACTTCGAAAGAGGACTTCGAAGGGAATACCAAGTCATCGTAAAGGCTCGAGGATTCAAGGATCTCGGATCAGCCATTAAAGGAGCAATGGAAGAGGAAAAATCGCTACAAGGAGGCGAATCCATAAACAGGCAGACTCATCTGGAAAAACGAACGCTGACGATGTGCAATAAATGTCACAAAATGGGACATTTAGCAAAGGATTGCCGATCCAACACATCATCTTACGGAAGATACAGCCTACCAGCTCCATCGAAAAGCGTGCATCAATTCAACATCACTTGCAATTACTGCAAGAAACCGGAACACGCGTACAAGGGTTGCGGAAAAAGGAATGGGCAACGAGGACAACGAAACGGATATCGACAGGCACCGGGAACCGGGTATCATCAAAATCATCAAACGAATTTTCACCAGGGCCAAGGAACCAGCTACTACAACAAGAGTGGGCCCCCAGGGCGCCCAAATCAGTATCACTGGAACGCAAATAAAAATAGGCCAAAAGAAGACAGACCGAAGGAAGAAAATCGCAACGGTAACGAGAAGAAAAAAACAATTGGATCATTTTCGCTCGATATGATAAAGGCAACAAACGTAGACAGGTCAAAAGAAGATAACTGCAACGACAGCAAATACAGGAAAACAATTAGGTCATTTTCGCTCGACATGGCAACGGCAACGAGCGGAGACAAAAAACGCAACGTCAGAAAAATAATCGAACCATCGAATACAGGTCCGTCCAAAAGAAAAAATACAAGGAAGAAAATAAAATCGTACTGGATAACGACGATCAATTCTGGAGGAGCGGCTAGCGACTTCCACATCGCGTCTCCCCAGGCTAAAGACAAAATCCTCACGTTGAAAATAGAAACCGGAGCCCAATGTAGTCTCATAAAAAAGAGTGTATTAAAAAAGGACACAGAAATAATAGAAGAAACGATCGAACTCAAAGGAATCGGAGGAAAAAAATTCTACGCACTGTGTAAAATTATGTTCGTGCTCGAAACACCCGCAGTAAACGTAGAACACGGATTCTACGTAATAGATGACGCAGTACCACTGGAAGTAGACGGAATAATGGGTTTGGACCTCATGAGAGAGCACAACGTCGACATCCTAAACGTAAGACATATTAAAATATACGGACATCTGATCCCCATGCTGGACGGAACGAATAAAATTAAACTACCTCCCAGAGCAGAGCAAATGCTATAGGCAAAAACGTTGACGGCAAAAATAGGATGTGTCGCAGCAAAAGAAGTGTGACCCGGAGTAAAGATAGGCGGATGTTACGTCCACCCAGAAGGACATTCCTGCCTCATAGTAGTGCGAAACACAAACAATGAAGAAATCGAAATAGAAAGGCCAACGGTGCAAATTGAAGAAATTAAAACAGAAAAGCCAACCGAAGAAAAGGAAATAAGTGCTGTATCGATCGAAGAAAAATTAAAAAGAAAAGATAAAATATGGGAAGAAATCAAAGAAGATTCGAACTTAAACCCAGAAGAAGAAAAATTCCTACGCGAATTCGCTGACACATACGCTAACGTCTTCCACTTAGAGGAAGACTCGCTTGGGTGCACCGCTATAGTGGAGCACCGCATAAGAGTACGACCAGGGACAACGCCAATAAAAATTCGTCCATATCGATTACCAGAAGTCCACAAACAAGAAGTGATGGCGCAGACAAAAGAGATGCTCAAAAACGAAATAATTCGACCGAGCAAGAGCCCATGGAATGCTCCTCTACTCGTCGTTCCAAAAAAGCCTGACGCCGACGGAAATATACGCAAGAGAGTAGTAGTAGACTTCCGAAAACTAAACGAAGCAACGGAAGGAGACTCGTATCCATTGCCTAATATTACCGAAATATTGGACCAATTGGGACAAGCAAAATACTTCACGACTCTCGATTTGGCATCGAGATTTCATCAAATCCCAATGGCCGAAAAAGACAAGGAGAAAACCGCTTTCTCCACTCCTCTTGGACATTACGAATGCCATTTGGGTTAAAAAACGCCCCACCAACCTTTCAAAGGCTAATGGACGCTGTGCTTGCTGGATTACAAGGACTAAAATGCTACGTATATCTCGACGATATAGTAGTATACGGATCATCGTTCGAAGAACATAACAAAAAGCTGACAGAAGTATTCGATCGACTGAGAGAAGCCCAATTAAAGGTTCAACCTAGGAAATGTCGATTTCTGCGAAAAGAAACCCAGTACTTGGGACACATTATTACCGAAGTGGGAGTAAAACCCGATCCGGAAAAAATAGAGGTTGTACAACGATTTCCAGCCCCAAAAAACGTAAAAGAGGTTCAATCGTTTCTGGGACTAGCCGGATATTACGGAAAATTCATACAGGATTTTTCAAAACTCTCAAAGCCGTTAACAGAACTGATCAAAAAAGAAAACATATTCATATGGGACGAAAACTGCGAACAAGCTTTCCAAAAATTGAAGGAAACTCTCAGCACCGCACCGATCCTGCAGTATCCGGATTTCGAAAAACCCTTCGTGGTGATAACTGATGCCTCTGATAAGGCAATCGGCGCGATTTTATCGCAAGGAAAAATCGGAGAAGATCTACCCATCTGTTACGCGAGTCGCACTCTGAACAAGGCAGAAATGAATTATTCAACAACGGAGAAGGAAATACTAGCAATAATTTGGGCAGTAGCGCCATTCCGACCATACATATATGGAACAAAATTCACCATCGTGACGGATCATAAGCCCCTCAAATGGCTTTTCAACGTAAAAGATCCAGGATCACGACTGATGCGCTGGAGAATAAAGATAGAGGAGTTCAACTATACCATAGAGTATAAGGCTGGCAAGAAGAATACGAATGCGGATGCTTTAACGGGGTCCATAATTTTTTTTGCATAAATCACATCTACAACATGTGTAGAAAATGTGTGCCAAAGGATTTTTCGATATTCGAAGTGGTTCACAAGTATAAATCACATGCGCGAACTTTCAAACGCGTTTTTCTCGAAACACCATTTTTCGAAACGGTGACCACGATATTTCAGAAATTACTGCACCGATCTTGTTCAAATTTATGCAGCATCTTTAATATGTTATAAGCCAGCGATTGAACTAGGATTATCATGATTGCTTCGATAGTTTTTTTTGTACGAGCGAAAAACTTAAGAAAAAATGAGTAAAAAATAGAATGTAATTTTCAAAAGTGTATAAAAAGTCAATTTTTGTAATTTAGAATTCACTCTGGTTCAATCGCTAGTCTTAAATATGAAGATTTAAATGCCGTTTGGTTTTTTGAATTCAGATAAGCAGAACAGCCGCAATCTTGGTCACCGTCAAGCACCTCTTTTACTTGATGTCTTCCTGTCGGCCACTATAACCTTTATTCTATTATATATTTTGACTTCAAAAAATTTGTAAAGCTTATTTAAATGTTAATAAAGATTATGCAAAAACAATGAGATTGATTATTTCAATGCGTTGCCCGTAAAAAATTATTGAAAAAGCCGTAAAAAACAGCCGAGAAACTAGAGGACCCCGTTAAGCCGTATGTATGTATTGATGCAGACGCGGCAAGAACCCGAGGCGGTGGTACGTCACAAGGATGCCGAGAAGCGTTGTAGAGGAAGGCCGCGGAAGGCCCCCCGCTCCGCGCCACCGCCACCAGCATCAACAGACCCGAGCCATCATGGCCGTGGTCACCTGGTCCCGCGAGCATGTGGCCGGCCGAGAAAAACAATGCAGCCCGCTAGAGAGGAACGCCTGCGCACGGCGACAGAGGCCCGCGCGAGCAAGAACGAACCGCCACTGCCACCAGTGGAGGCGGACCAAGCAGCAGGCCCGAGCGAAAAAGAGAAGGAGATAGAAAAGGACTCGAGCGCAAGCGAGACAACAAGCGACAGCGAGACAGAGACGGAAATAGGAGATCGAGAGTGCCCGTGTGAAGAGGAGCGAGGTACGATTCTGCAAGAATACCACAACGCCCCTCTTGGAGGCCACCCAGGTGAAAAAAGGATGAAACAACGAATAAAGATAAAATATAGCTGGCCGGGAATGAATAACGAAATAAAAAACTACGTAAAATCATGCGACAAATGCCAGAAAAATAAAATCACGCGACGCAAGCATGCTCCCATGACTATTACCGACACAATCAAGACACCATTCGTCAAATGTGCTGTCGATATAGTAGATCCCTTACCCGAGACCGAAGCTGGGAATAAATACATCCTGACTTTTCAAGACGCATTGTCCAAGTTTAGCGCAGCTATACCGCTAAAAACGCAAGAAGCCAAGGAAGTAGCCAAAGGATTTGCAATTCAAATTGTTTGCGAGTACGGCACTCCAAAAGAATTATTGTCAGACCAAGGAACGAACTTTCTGAGCGAAACTTTCAAGAAGATGTGCCAATTATTCCGAATAAAAAAGATTCAAACGACGGCATACCATCCCCAATCAAACGGAGCATTGGAGCGTTCACACCCAACACTCGCAGAATACCTGAAATATTTCATTAAAGAAGATCAAACGGATTGGGATGAGTGGTTGCCATACGCGATGTTCACCTACAATACTACCCCGCACATAGCGACAGGTTTCACTCTGTACGAGTTGGTATTTGGAAAAGTAGCCGATTTACCGACGGCGCTTAAAGAAGCACCACGAAAGACGTACTCATACGACGATTACGTCTCCGAGTTACGCGAACGGCTTCGAGCCACATGGCACGTCGCGAAAGAACGATTGGAGAAAGGAAAAGAAAGGGTAAAGGAGGGGCATGATATCGCCGCTGGTACGGTGGAGTACCGTCCCGGCGACCGAGTCCTCTTCCACGACACTACTGTACGTCGAGGCCGATCAGCAAAGCTTTCCCCCAAGTGGACAGGGCCTTACACCGTTCGGAACAAAGACTCCGACGTGAACTACACTATCGGCCGTGGGCGCAAGGCCATGCGGGTACACGTAGACAGCATCAAGCCCTACATTACCCACTAACCGATAGAGTAGATACTTTATCGTGGGGCCAGCGAGGCCGAACCGCGATGCACCCCCGTCACTCGCTCTCGAGTGAGAAATAGGTGGCAAGCACCACCATTGGTGCGCGCCCGAGCGGCCAACGTCACGTGACGGATTCGCGTACGGGTGGCGAGCTGCCACCCGTTCAACAAAAAAAATATATAAATAAAAGTAAAACGAAATCATAAAATAAAAGAATAAATAAATAAATGAACTAATATAAAATGAAATATAAAGTAGGGAAAAACGCGCGGGAAAATAATCAAAGAAAAAAATTATACCATTCCTTTTTCAATATATTATTACAGTCAAAAAAGAAAATCTTACAACTAGTTTATGCAGCCCAAATAGTCCTCCCAGCTCGGATCGGGCGCAAAACCGGCTAAGGGCTCCAGCCCAAATAGGGCTCGCAGCCCGAAGGTATCGCCCGGGACGCCGTCCCAATCCCACTCGACGCATTCGCGGGAAAAGGCGTCATCACCCCAAAGACGGGTGAGGGGCTCCCGGAGCGCTCGCCGTCGGGACCGAACGCCTTAGGCTAGGGCGACAAAGTTGCGGAGCCACGATCCCCTCCACACTCGCCGGCCAGACGACGGCCGTTTTACCGACTGAAAAGAAAGGAAAAAAAGAGACTCATTAGAATCAGGGGGAAGAAAGAAAAAAAAACACATATGTATATATATATATATATATATATATATATATATATATATATATATATATATATATATATATATATATATATATATATATATATATATATACACAGGGTGACAATTATAAAGTGGCCACCCCTTTTTTAAAATTCTTGCGCGGCCATTTTGGGACGGCAAAGGTGCGCTTTTGAAATGGTTTTTCGAGAACTCTTCGAAAAAAAATATAGCGCCTATGTGGGAAAAGTATATTCCACCGAAAAAAAAAAAAATTCTGGGTAAAAATAAAAATGGCATTCCGGGCTTACAGAAGCAAAGTGGACTTGATTCTGAACACGTAGGACCCGGACGAGGGCCTCAAAAAAATGGTACCATTGAGAAAAAGACCATTAAAAAATCAATATCGAACGATAGTTCAAACTGAAGTCCGAGGAACGGCGGAGTTGGAATGACCAGGAACGGAGTGGGCGTTGGAGCATTCGCCGCTATCTTCTTGGCGTGGCTGTCATGAGGTTGCAGAAGTCACCGAGAGATGTCGGGTCGTGGCTGACGTTACGATGACAGGCGTTCGAGTGTGCGAGTGTAACGTGGAATATGAATGTCGAACGGGCTTCATTTGTTTGCAGGACCCGCGGAATCGGCGAAGAAAAAATATGAAAGCACCTAAAAGCCCTGGCCATGGGTCAATAATTAAACGAGCGATTGTCGTGAGACACTCAACGACTGGCCTAACGATTCGAGCCGCGCTGGGTGGATGTACCGTTTGTGAACGCAAAGAAAACGGTCTTTCCGAAATCGTGTTTAAGGGGTCAATTAAGATAACAAAGAATGCGTGACGATTAAAAGTGAATGCGGTCTTAAAGATCATGAGGAAGTCAGTTCACCTTAGAGTTTTACGGCAAGAAGAGACGATTGAGAGCGGGATTTAAGGGGTTGAATTGCAAAACGGGACGCGTGCAAATTTGTTTGTCGAAAACGGATCAGAGGACTTCCCTCAAACGGGGTGAACGTTTCGTTTTTGGGTGTGAGGAAGGTCCTTAGCGAAATGTTGATTATCGACGAGAAATGTTAAGGGGCTCACGCTGAAGAAGCGTACGCGTGAATCTTATTTTGAGTCGAAGTAGAGAATTTTTACGAGATAAAGTACATTCATAGACTTGTGCAGTGGCAGTTTAAACTTGAACGAAAACTCGACTTTGGGGAACCGCATTTAAGGGGCCAAATTAAGAAGAGCGGCATTACGGCATTCGCGATTTATCGTGGAACGGGTTTAATGAGTTTGTGAAAATATGGAATAGAATCAATCTTCTCTTTTCAGATGCAAAATAGCGACCTAACTTTGCCTCGAGTCCGGGACCTCATTGAAGGTGTCAGACAGTGGTCCCAAATCCCAAAAGGCCGGCCAAAAGTCAAAAACGTATTCAATTCGGGTGAAAGTTTGTACTCGGGGGTTTTCCGGGTCGCTGAATACGAATTCGGAGTCAAAATTTATAAAAACACTAGCTTTTGCCCGCGGCTTCGCCCGCGTGGATGTCGGAAAATATCCCACGGGAACATACTACCGTGATTAAAAGTACCCCATTTGTTAATCTAGGTAAACAATGTCTTCTCACATTGCTTATTATAGTATCCGAGGTGCGGCGCGCGGATTGATATATGATTGCTGGAGGTTAACAAATCCGAAATCTTACAATAGTAACGGAAAACATAACGAAACGGAAAATTACCTACTTGAATGCCACATTTGAAGGCAACTGTAAAACGGAAATTTAAATCCTACCAAAAAAAGTTTAAGTTAAGGTAATTAGTTCCCTTAATAATTCAAATTAAGATTTTACTTACATTGTTATTCTCAGGGGGTTAGGACCATTTTTTATTTATACTTAAAGTACCTCTTTATATACTACATTAGAGGTTCTGCCCTCAGGTACTAACACAACCAGGCTGCTAGATGAGCTCACTCTCGAGCAAGCCACGTAAAACTGGCCGTGCGAGAAGCAGTCCTCTCTAAGATCAATCCCCGCTGTTTTCAGTGACTGACCCTGAGACTTATTAATCGTCATTGCGAAACATACCTTAAGGGGGAACTGCAGCCTTTTAAACTCGAATGGGTACTCCGACGGTATTAGTGGTATCCGCGGTATATACACCGATTCACCTCGAGCACAGCCAGTAAGTATAATGGCCTCTACTACGTTTTTATATAAGGCTTTCACACGCAACCTGGTACCATTGCACAACTTTGGCGGATTGAGATTTCGTAGTAGCATTACTGGAGCACCCACTTTGAGGATAAGTTTGTGAGACGGTAGACCAGGTGGGTTGAGTGCATTTAAGAACTCCACAGGATAGTGTACAGCTTCATCGGTATGCACTACAGTGTCCACAGACTTGTATTGGTATTCTGCACCTTCGAAAGACTTTAACAAAGTGTCATTAATCACGGAAGCCTGATCATTCTTAGGTGTCAGAATCGCACGTTCGAATAGCCACTCCATTGATTTGCTATGTAGGTTTTGGACATCTGGATAAATTCGAGCTATTAGGTGGTCAACGGTGGACACAACTAAGGCAAGATCTGATGGAATTATAATCTTGCCCTCAGTTTCCGTATATTCTCCGTTTCCTATTTTAAGGAGGAGATCGGAGAATTGTTCAGCGCAAACATCACCCTTCAAGTGCACTCGCATGTTTTTTTTAAGGTGGAGTTTTGTTATTAAGGGCCAAAGATTTGACGCCTTAATGCAAGCCTCAACTTCGTCAGCTCGAGTTCCCCTCGGCACTACCGGCAGAGTCTGACGGAAGTCTCCAGCTAACAACACTGTGATTCCACCCATCATATCATCGTTCCCTCTGATGTGTTTTAGAGTTCTGTTTAGTGCTTCAAAACCCCCTTTATGCGCCATTGTACTTTCGTCCCAAACTATAAGTTTGCAATCGCGCAGCACTTGGGCCGTATTACTCTGCTTTGAAATGTTGCAGAGTGGAGTTTCGATATGGATGAGATTTAGCGGCAGTTTGAAAGCAGCGTGAGCGGTCTTGCCTCCCTCCAACAGTGTAGCTGCGATTCCTGACGATGCAACAGCTAAGGCAATGCTACGATTACGCCTTACTTTCGCCAGTAGTAAATTAATAAGGAAGGTTTTTCCAGTGCCACCAGGAGCATCCAAGAAAAAGATTTTCCCAATTCCTTTGTCAATATTGCCAAGGATTTGTTGATAAACATAAAGCTGTTCATCTGTCAGTAACTTCTCATTATTCGACACCGCCTCTCCCAGGGCGCAGGTATCATAATTGATCTCCCTCAGATATTCTCGATTACCTAAAGTGGCTGCAGATCTTTTTGGCTGAGGTAATCCGTATTGTGCCAAGTTTTGTCCTGCTTGAGCTAACACTGCATCTTCGATCAATGTCAAGCATCTCTTATACACTTCGTCTATGAGTCTTTGTATTTCTCCCAAAGGCTTAAAGGATCAGAGAGTTGACAGAAAACTAACATTATTGTAAATAGGTCTCGCAGCTTCGAAGGAGAATCGCACAATGCAGCTTCCTCTAAAGTAGTGTCCCAATGTTTGTCGTCTTCCAGCAATCCAAGGGCCTTGCACGCAGACTGAAATGTTGGATGGAAGATGCCATTCACAGTCTTCAAGTCCTCAAAAGATGTCGGACCTCTAACCTCATGAAGTAGCAGGCGTAGGTGGTAGCACTCAGTGTTGTTTGGATGAATCGTGTAGACCCTACGTAGAGCGTGCTCTTTTTTTACTCCGGGCCAACTCTCTACAACTTTCCCCTTTTTCCTCCTAGAAAATGTTTTGTTGTTCCAGACAAAGTAAGACGGGACTTCAAAGTAGTGCAGCGTCTTAGCAAAATTGTCCGTTTTGCAGATTTCAAAAAAAGCTAGTAGTGTTGTTTGAGGTGGGCTGTTTACTTTCTGTAACAGGTTATTGGAGGTGAAGTATACACGCTGACCGTTTTGAAGACGGATAGCGAGATGTAAAACGGGGGGAAACCTTTCATGAATGGGAAAGCTTAAGATCCTCCAAACTGCTTCAGAACTACTTATGTACCGGCCGCTTTCGTAGATTTTCACCTCATCTTTCTCATTCTCCAGACTAAAGGCCGCTTGATCACTACCCTTGTTCACGTACTTACAAATATATTTGATAGATTTAACAGAGTTGCAGTACTCAACATTAATATGAGCATTGAAAGTACGTGATAGAACAGGATTGTAAGGCACTACCCAGCGATTGTCCAACTCAATTTCACAAATTTTTATTGTGTGACCACAGCCAGCTGGAGACCTCCTCCTATATTGCGGATATCCATCGTCTCCTGTCTGGGTGTCCTTGAGAAGTGGTCGAGGGTACCTTTTAGTGCAGCTACTATCTTTCATGCAGGGTGATTTGTAGTTTAAATTGCCGCAAGGACCATGTATCACGTTGGCCTTCACAATATCGTAAAGGAGAGGGTCTTGCTCAGGGTCAGGTATTTCGGCACAAATAACATTGTCGATTTGATCTGAGTTGATACGCTGCTCTAGCCATAGCAAGATGTGGATGTGAGGAAGACCTCGTTTTTGCCATTCCACTGAGTATATAAAGCAAAGCATCCCCCCAAACAGATTGCCTTTGGTTAGAAGAGCCATAATCTTTTTCACCTTTAGGTGAAATACCCTGGCAATAATGTCGTGGCGATCGTGTGACTTTTGACCAGGTAAAAGTATATCTGTGATCTCTTTCCATCGGGGATTACATGTGAATGTGACAAAGAGGTCAGGACGGCCGTATTTGCGCACGTATGTCATGGCGTTTTGTGTACGCTCGTGCATATAGCGTGGTCCCCCGGTAAAAGATGACGAGAGCACAACCTTCTGACCCAGGTGCTCACCATCAACGTCCTGCTTACCTATGGCATCCCTCAAGTGTACATAACTGTCAGCCCTCAGATGCCCCTGGTTGTTCCTGATATAGGTCAACCTGTCCGTCTCTATTTTAGCGCACATGTCAACCAAAAACTGACTAAAAAGGGAGCGGAAATAAACCAGGTGATTATCTTCTCCTTGTCTAATCATTATGCGAAAAGAATAAAAACTCGCAGCGGAGACTGTCTTTTTAAGTGCTAATTTGGTTTCAGGATCACGCTGAGGTAAAGAAATAGAGTACCCATCCTCCCCACGGCAAAACAAAAGCGGATACTGTAGGGCATCGTACGAACGGTGGATCGCACTAATGCGCTGCAATGAGTTATCGTGGCTTTCAAGGATAATGTCTCGTTTCTCAAATTGCTGACCAGCCATTACTAAGGCCACCTCATTTGACGTAGGAGCATTGAAACGACCCCTGTGGCTGTCCGGCGGCTTCCTCTCAGAATTAATGACTACTTTGAATGTTTTAGATGTTGCAGGCACCTTGTCCAAGGCGACCTTAAAGTCTCTTAAATAACCCAGGTTTTACATCGGGAAAGTTACTGCACCTCAATTGTACTTCTCTATCATCTTCGCCAACAAAATATATTTGTAAGAATTGTGGTTCCTTTTGAGGTGCGGGCAGCAAACTGCCAACCAAATGGTATACCTGTCCTTGAACTTTAAAAGTTGGCATAAAACCGTCCTTTATTATTAGTTTAGCTCCAAATGAAGTCATTTGAAAACTGTTATTGTATTTACGAATACCGTTCATAAAATGGTTATGTTCTGGATGTATATTCATTATCAAGCTGTAAAGAGGCTCGGGTATCTGTTCATAAGGCGGGAGCTGCACTTTACCAGCGCTACAGCACATGCCGGGTGCCTCATCCTTCCACTTTAAAGCATTGCACCACCGGCACTTGTTGCTCATGGAAACCAAGGCCACGGTGCTGTCGATTGCATACTCTGTGTCGATATCATATGCCATGCCGGAGTGAGCCTTGATTTTCCAGGGACGTCGTTTTTTTTCTACTCGTCTTCCAGGATTATTCTGATCATATCGAGACTGTGACACCCTATGCACCTCAGGGTGAGCTTGCTGGTACCTAGCCACAGCTTGTCTATGCAATTCAGGCTGAGTTTGCTGGTACCTAGCCACAGCTTGTCTATGCATCTCAGGCTGAGTTTGCTGGTACCTAGCTACAGCTTGTCTATGCACCTCAGGATGTGCTTGCTGGTACCTAGCCACAGCTTGTCTATGCATCTCAGGCTGAGTTTGCTGGTATCTGGCTACTGCTTCTATGTGCACCTTACTATTCTTTTTTTGATACTTGGACACAGCAGCACGATGAATAGACGGTTTTTTTTGTACATACTTTTTAGAAGCTTTTTGAAGTTGTTATTTCCGAGTAGCGTCGGTGCATCTGGCACGACGTTTTTTGGAACATTTGGTAGGAACGGTAAAAGATAATGATTGATACAGAGATGAGTCGCGATCTGGTTCTGATAGGGGCGGTGAGATAGTAGGCACTTCACTTCTTCTCGTAGTAATCTTCTTGGCGACGACATGGATAAGTGAAGAAGGAGAGGCGGGCTCGGATATTATTGCAGTCTCATTAGGTATGTATACATCGAAATGGCCACGTGACAGATCATGAGAAAAGCGTAGCCGTCCCACGGGGTTACCTGCAGTACCAAAACTTGTATACAGTTCACCGTTACGGTAAACTTCAAAGACCCACGGAAAGAGTTGGCCTGCCGCCTCCAGTTCACATAAACTACCATAAGTAAAAGAGCGCGACATGTCAATGCAGTATTCAGCGGCGCAGGAATAATTGTCCCCGTTACTATCGTGGGACATAATGGCAAACTCTTCCCAGTTGGCCGCCACATGGCTAACGATTTGCTCGTGCACCTCCCTGGCCATCACTTGTGTGTCATACAGTAGATAGGAGAGGGCCCGAAACAGACAGGCTCCATCCCCAATTATAGGAACTATGGTATGAGGCACCAAAATCCCATCAATTGTTAATGATTCAACAGCCATTGTAATAGATAGCAAAACGTAACTGTTGTTTTTTTTTAACTAAGTCAGGGTAAAGAAAATATTATAAAAAATAATTTTGAAAACTTGGAAAACAAAGGAATGCGCTGAAAAGCACAGTTTTTAAAAGACAGTTTTGTACTAAAAAGTACAGTTCAGTTGTATTGTAAACGATCGCTGCGCTTGCGCTAAACGTGTTATCTGGACAAATGTTGCATTTATAATGAGTTGGCCCGCCTTCTCGCACTGCTTATATAGTATCCGAGGAGCGGCGCGCGGATTGATATATGATTGATGGAGGATAAAATCTCTAAAACCTAATAATATAACCTAATAACGGGACGGAAAATTACCTACTTAAATGCCAAATATGAAGGCAACTTTAAAGTGAAAATATTAAATCCTCTTTATTCTCTATCCTGTGAGAATTAGAAAAAAATAGTTACGTAAATAATCCCCGTTAACCACCCCCCCCTAAACCCCTTAATGACAAACTTTATTACATAGGCAAGTATTTGTGTCAAGTTTCAAATAAGATCAAAGAAGATGTTTCAAAGAAGATAAGCCCCGCGATAAAATCCTCCCCTGTAAAAATGACTATCCCTTTTTAACCCGTTAGGGGTCGATTTTCGAAAAACCCTGATACACGTTATTCTTTATTTTTGTTCTCAAGCATAAATACTGAGTTTCGAGTTAATCGAACCACGCGTTAAAATTCTTCCATACAAACTTTGATACCCCCAAATCCCCTCTTAGGGGGTAGTTTAGGAAAAATAAAAGTGACAAAGTTTATAATTTACTTTATAATTTATGTGTGTCAAGTTTGTTTGGGTTTGTTTGGGTTTGTTTGTTTTGGTTTGTTTGGGTAGACACAAATAAATTGTGTAATAAACTTCACACAAATAAATTATAAAGTAAATTATAAACTTTGTCACTTTTATTTTTCCTAAACTACCCCCTAAGAGGGGATTTGGGGGTATCAAAGTTTGTATGGAAGAATTTTAACGCGCGGTTCGATTAACTCGAAACTCAGTATTTATGCTTGAGAACAAAAATAAAGAATAACGTGTATCAGGGTTTTTCGAAAATCGACCCCTAACGGGTTAAACCCAAACAAACCCAAACAAACTTTCACCCCCAATTTAACTCCCTTAGGGATTGAATTTCGAAAAATCCTTCCTTATTCCTTGTCTACGTTATAAAGGGAACCTTTGTGCAAAATTTCAGCTTTCTAGGTCCAAGGGTTTGGGCTGGGCGTTGATGAGTCAGTCAGTCAGTCAGTCAGTCAGGACTTCTCTTTTTATTTATATAGATAATAGCGGAAAATTCCTTCGGAAACGTATTCAATTCGGGTGGAAGTCTGGACTCGGGGGTTTTAGAGGTCGCTGATTACGAATTCGGAGTCAAAATTTAGAAAAACAAAATGGCGGATAAAATACCGCGGAGAATGTCTTCAAAAACGTATTCAATTCGGGTGAACGTCTGGACTCGGGGGTTTTCGGGGTGGCTGATTACGAATTCGTAGTCAACATTTAGAAAAAACAAAATGGCGGAACATTTCTTCGGAAACGTATTCAATTCGGGTGGAGGTCTCGACTCGGGGGTTTTCGGGGTCGCTGATTACGAATTCGAAGTCAAAATGTAGAAAAAAAATGGCGGATAAAATACGGCGGGAAATTTCTTCGAAAACGTATTCAATTCGGATGAAAGTCTGTACTTGGGGACTTGTGGGATCGCTGACGACGAATTCAAAGTCAAATTTCGAACGAAAAAAAATCGCGGCTCCAGTATAGCTAAAAAATGGCGCCGCGGCGGATAATCATTTAATTTCTTTCGAATTTCCTGCATAGAGATTTTCGAGGTCACTGATTACGAATAAGTAAACATATTCCCAAAAAACAAAATGGTGCATTCGATGTGGACGGCTCCATCGTCGAACGTCAATTCGATTTGCACGGAATTCATCTTTTAGGAGTCTTCAACGTTGCTAATAATGAATATGAAGTCAAATTTTCGAAACTATGATTTTGAATAAATTAAATGGAAAATGTAATGACAGTTGACATTTGAAGATTTGGGAAGAGGATCATTGGAATACAGTGATTGATCATTCTTACAATGACAATGATGATTTATAATGTATTTCTTTTATTCTTTCATTTCTTATCGATATAATTTTAGCATTTCTTACAATTAATCGCTGTCCTGCCACTTGTCATCATCGCCATATTTATCGCTCGCATTATTTGAAGAAATCTGACGTGATTCTGTAACTGAAGGTGGAATCAATAGTTCAACCGCGTATGGGAATAACGATCTTAGTTTCATTGGAGGAAGTTTTCGCAGACTGGATATTATTGGATCCGACGTTACTAAAAGTCTGCAAAACAATGTCTTCCATGTTTTTTATGCAGTCACATTTCCGTGAAAAATCTTCTCGGAATCTTTTAATACACTTGTTACATGATTCCTGAGCTTCTTCAGACATTTGTCCGACGAAGAGTAACGAAGATTCCACAATTCCATGACCGTGAATGAGAATTTGATGTACTGTTGTTGGCATGAAGTACCACGAATAGAGTTCGACTAATTTTTGTGCAGTATCTTCAGTGTATTTGCGAAATATGGGTATAGTGTTCTCGAAACCACAAGAAATTACCTGAAATACAACATGACATCGCTTTATCCATTCTTCATCAATTTACGTTATCGAGGCGAAAATTTCAGAATTTTCGAAAAAACTCCTCACTGTATTTCCGTCGTTATCATTGAATTATTTGGACGTAGCACCGCAAAGGTAGCAACGCATACTTGTCGATGTTTTCGTAATAGAATTAAAAACTTTACCATCTATCACAACACAAGTTTGAAATTGATGTTAATTTCTTTGCCGCCCATTACGGTTTGAAAGGGCACGAAGTTTCTCTCTTGCGCTTCGATACAATCAAGTTCTGCCCTAGTTGCTTCGGCAGTTTCGGGCAAGAATTCAATTTTTACTAGGCTATAAAATCTTGGCGGCGAAGGACGTGGATTTTTCAAAATAATCACGCGTAGGATTGACTCGATCAAAGATTTGGAAGGAAATAAGTGAAATGAAGATAATGATGACATCCGATTCATTGTCGTCTCCGTCGCTAAATTTTTGTTTGTGAGTACTTCGACCAGACGTGCCATCGCATCCCCACTTGCATATCAATTCTAAATTACCAACTTTATATTGAGAATACTTCCAATAACGTCCGATTGTACCATTAATATTATTTCAGCTCTATGATATAGCAATGCTTCAAGTCCAACTACGGCTCCACTTTAGTGACAGAATTTTGTGACTTTACAGGGTAACACTTTGTTTAGAATACAATACACATTTATGAGGCGTGTATAATTTAGAATTTTTTTTCACGCTTACAGAACGTATTAATTGGTATCGACTTTTGGTTTCTTTACCTTCTACATGGGTTTTTTTAGAGTCTTGCGCGGTGATTTTACGACTGAAAAAATAGGCTTTTTGATGGTTTTTCAAGCCCCTTTTGAAAAAAATAGATCGTATTTTTGTCATGAACAGTATTTGTCAGGGAAAATAGCGTATTCTGGAAAAAAATGAAATTTCCATTCGGCGTGCAGGAGAATGAAGTGTGGAAAATTCCGAATACGGAACGCTCCCGAAAAACTTTATTTGAGCCCCCCGTTATGCAGAAAAAATTATCAAACATACGATTTAAAGTCGATAGATCGAAATTTTATCAGTGGAACAAATGAGCCAAATCAGACACGGGCGCGCTATAGGAAGTGCTAGTCTGCTGACGTCACAGCTGCAACTCCGAATGTTCGGCTGTCACAGGAAGTTGGTCCTATGACACGCGGTCGAACAGAGGGATCTGAATGTGTCCTTATCCGAGAACGTTATTGAAAAGAATGTCAATTTCGAAAAATGTTCGAGGATTCGCTAATAACTTTGAGAATAAATAATACTAGCAATAAACTTTTTAAGTAATTTGGCGTGAAATGATTATTTTTTACCAAATACTACGAGTATTTATGTTTTTTAATGTTGCATAAATAATCTGAACATTCTGTAGTTATATAATTTTTAAATCGTAAATTCTAAATACAAAAATATTCTACATAATTGTAAATACAAAAATAAATATCGTAAAATTCCGGAGTTACAGGATTTTAAGATAATTTATGAAACAGTAAAAAAAACCAAAATACTTGTAGGATTTGGTAAAAATTAATAATTTCACGCGAAATTACTTTAAAATGTAGTGTTAGGACTATTTATTCCAAAAGTTGTTCGCGAATCGCATATGATTAAAAATATTATTCGAGAAGTCTGACGATGCCGCGAGAAAGACGGTAGGAGCTTTTTTTATATAACAAAAACAAAATCGGTGCTCGGAATGGTTCTCGGAGCCTCAACCGGACATTCTCGATATTACTGCCCCAAATTCGTCTTCGATTTTATCTTATTTCCGGTCAGATTGGGTCGAGAAGTCTGGCGATGCTGCGAGAACGACGGTAGGAGCTTTGTTTATTTAACGAAGATAAAATCGGTGCTCGCAATGGTTCTTGGGGCATCGATCGGACATTCCCGATATTATTGCCCGAAATTCGTCTCCGATTTTATCTTACTTCCGGTCAGATTGGACAAGGAAGTCTGACGATGCTGCCAGAACGACGGTAGGAGCTTTGTTTATTTAATAAAGATAACATCGGTGCTCGGAATGGTTCTCGGAGCCTCGATCGGACATTCCCGATATTACTGCCCCGAATTCGTCTCCGATTTTATTTTCTTTCCGGTCAGATTGAGTCGAGAAGTCTGACGATGTGGGTTGAATATGGATTGAATACCCTCCATATTCAATACGTGCACAATCTGGAGGTTGATTCGATAATAAAACACCGAACAGAATTTCAATGGACCGTTTTTTCGTATTGGATTCGTATAGATCCGATAAGAAAAAACCGTTGAAACAGGCATATTTATCAACGTCGAATCTCATGTGAATCTCTCTTCGAATCGACGTCTTTTACATCGGGGAACGAATCCGAGTCCGCATGCGAGTGTTTCTGTTGCGGAATAACCCCAAAAAAACTGAGAACGCCGCGCTGATAGTGGGATTCGTTCACGTTCATAGTCCGCAGCAGCAGTAGTAGTCCAATAACTATTTTCATGTCGAGGGTGATAAATAAAGGAAAAAAATCCTTCTGTGGTAACGAATCCGAACAATCTGAAGGTTCTTTCAAAAATTAAATACAAGCCAGTATTCGAATATAGCGTTTTTCATCTTGAATTTGTCTCGATGCGATAACAAGAACGGTTGAAACAGACGCGTTTATCAAAGTCAAATCTCATGTGGATATTTCTCCGAATCGACGTATTTTACATCTGGGAACGAATCCGAGTCCGCATTTAAGTGCTTCTGTTGTGGAATAACCCCTACAGACGGAGACCGTCGCGCTGATAATGGGATTCGTTCACGTTCATAGACCACAGCAGCAGTCGTCATGGTTATTTTTGCGATGAGGGTGATAAATTTCTAAAAATCACTCACTGAGAACGAATCCGAACAATCTTGAGGTTGATTCGATAATAAAACACAGAACAGAATTTCAATGGACCGTTTTTTCATATTGGATTCGTATAGATCCGATAAGATAAAACCGTTGAAACAGGCATATTAATCAACGTCGAATCTCATGTGAATCTCTCTTCGAATCGACGTCTTTTACATCTGGGAACGAACCCGAGTCCGCATGCGAGTGTTTCTGTTGCGGAATTACCTCAAAAAACTGAGAACGCCGCGCGGGTAGTGGGATTCGTTCACGTTCATAGTCCGCAGCAGCAGTAGTAGTCCAATAACTATTTTCGTGTCGAGGGTGATAAATAAAAGAAAAAAATCCTTCTGTTGTAACGAATCCGAACAATCTGAAGGTTCTTTCAAAAATTAAATACAAGCCAGTATTCGAATATAGCGTTTTTCATCTTGGATTTGTCTCGATGCGATAACAACAACGGTTGAAACAGACGCGTTTATCAAAGTCAAATCTCATGTGAATCTTTCTTCGAATCGACGTATTTTACATCTAGGAACGAATCCGAGTCCGCATTTAAGTGCTTCTGTTGTGGAATAACCCCTACAGACGGAGGCCGTCGCGCTGATAATGGGATTCGTTCACGTTCACAGTCCACAGCAGCAGTAGTAGTTCAATGACTTTTTTCGTGTCGAGGGTGGTAAATAACGAAAAAAAAATCATTCTGTGGTAAAGAATCCGAAAACGCTGAAGGTTTTTTAAAGATGAAATACAAAACGAAATTCGAATGGACCGTTTTTCCCATTGGATTCGTCTCGATCTGATAAAAAATGGTTGAAACAGGCGCGTTTATCAACGTCGAATGTCATGAGAATCTGTTTTCGAATCGACGTTTTTTACATCCGGGAACGAATCCGAGTGCGTGTGCAAGTGTTTCTGTTGTGGAATAATCCCTACAAACTGAGAACGCCACGGTGAACATTGGATTCGTTAGCGTTCATAGTCCACAACAGCAGTCGTCATGGTTATTTTTGCGACGAGGGTGATAAATTTCTAAAAATCACTCACTGAGAACGAATCCGAACAATCTGGAGGTTGATTCGATAATAAAACACAGAACAGAATTTCAATGGACCGTTTTTTCATATTGGATTCGTATAGATCCGATAAGAAAAAACCGTTGAAACAGGCATATTTATCAACGTCGAATCTCATGTGAATCTCTCTTCGAATCGACGGCTTTTACATCTGGGAACCAATCCGAGTCCGCATTTAAGTGCTTCTGTTGTGGAATAACCCCTACAGACGGAGACCGACGCGCTGATAATGGGGTTCGTTCATATCCATAGTCCACAGCAGCAGTCGTCATGGTTATTTTTGCGACCAGGGTGATACATTTCTAAAAATCACACACTGAGAACGAATCCGAACAATCTTAGGGTTGATTCGATAATAAAACACAGAACAGAATTTGAATGGACCGTTTTTTCATATTGGATTCGTATAGATCCGATAAGAAAAAACCGTTGAAACATGCATATTTATCAACGTCGAATCTCATGTGAATCTCTCTTCGAATCGACGTCATTTACATCTGGGAACGAATCCGAGTCCGCATGCGAGTGTTTCTGTTGCGGAATGACCTCAAAAAACTGAGAACGCCGCACTGATAGTGGGATTCGTTCACGTTCATAGTCCACAGCAGCAGTAGTAGTCCAATAATTATTTTCGTGTCGAGGGTGATAAATAAAGGAAAAAAATCCTTCTGTGGTAACGAATCCCAACAATCTGAAGGTTCTTTCAAAAATTAAATACAAACCAGTATTCGAATATAGCGTTTTTCATCTTGGATTTGTCTCGATGCGATAAAAAGAACGGTTGATACAGACGCGTTTATCAAAGTCAAATCTCATGTGAATCTTTCTTCGAATCGACGTCTTTTACATCTGGGAACGAATCCGAGTCCACAATTAATTGCTTCTGTTGTGGAATAACCCCTACAGACGGAGACCGTCGCGCTGATAACGGGATTCGTTCACGTTCACAGTCCACAGCATCAGTAGTAGTTCAATGACTTTTTTCGTGTCGAGGGTGATAAATAACGAAAAAAAAATCATTCTGTGGTAAAGAATCCGAAAACGCTGAAGGTTTTTTCAAAGATGAAATACAAAACGTAATTCGAATGGACCGTTTTTCCCATTGGATTCGTCTCGATCTGATAAAAAATGGTTGAAACAGGCGCGTTTATCAACGTCGAATGTCATGAGAATCCGTTTTCGAATCGACGTTTTTTACATCCGGGAACGAATCCGAGTGCGTGTGCAAGTGTTTCCGTTGTGGAATAATCCCTACAAACTGAGAACGCTACGGTGAACATTGGATTCGTTCGCGTTCATAGTCCACAGCAGCAGTCGTCATGGTTATTTTAGCGACGAGGGTGATAAATTTCTAAAAATCACTCACTGAGAATGAATCCGAACAATCTGGAGGTTGATTCGATATTAAAACATAGAACAGAATTTCAATGGACCGTTTTTTTATATTGGATTCGTATAGATCCGATAAGAAAAAACCGTTGAAACAGGCATATTTATCAACGTCGAATCTCATGTGAATCTCTCTTCGAATCGACGTCTTTTACATCTAGAAACGAATCCGAGCCCGCATGCGAGTGTTTCTGTTGCGGAATAACCCCAAAAAACTGGGAACGCCGCGCTGATAGTGGGATTCGTTCAAGTTCATAGTCCGCAGCAGCAGTAGTAGTCCAATAACTATTTTCGTGTCGAGGGTGATAAATAAAGGAAAAAATCCTTCTGTAGTACCGAATCCAAACAATCTGAAGGTTCTTTCAAAAATTAAATTCAAGCCAGTATTCGAATATAGCGTTTTTCATCTTGGATTTGTCTCGATGCCATAACAAGAACGGTTGAAACAGACGCGTTTATCAAAGTCAAATCTCATGTGAATCTTTCTTCGAATCGACGGCTTTTACATCTGGGAACGAATCCGAGTCCGCATTTAAGTGCTTCTGTTGTGGAATAACCCCTACAGACGGAGACCGTCGCGCTGATAATGGGATTCGTTCACGTTCATAGTTCACAGCAGCAGTCGTCATGGTTATTTTTGCGACGAGGGTGATAAATTTCTAAAAATCGATTCGATAATAAAACACAGAACAGAATTTCAATGGACCGTTTTTTCATATTGGATTCGTATAGATCCGATAAGAAAAAACCGTTGAAACAGGCATATTTATCAACGTCGAATCTCATGTGAATCTCTCTTCGGATCGACGTCATTTACATCTGGGAACGAATCCGAGTCCGCATGCGAGTGTTTCTGTTGCGGAATAACCTCAAAAAACTGAGAACGCCGCACTGATAGTGGGATTCGTTCACGTTCATAGTCCACAGCAGCAGTAGTAGTCCAATAATTATTTTCGTGTCGAGGGTGATAAATAAAGGAAAAAAATCCTTCTGTGGTAACGAATCCGAACAATCTGAAGGTTCTTTCAAAAATTAAATTCAAGCCAGTATTCGAATATAGCGTTTTTCATCTTGGATTTGTCTCGATGCGATAACAAGAACGGTTGAAACAGACGCGTTTATCAAAGTCAAATCTCATGTGAATCTTTCTTCGATTCGACGTCTTTTACATCTGGGAACGAATCCGAGTCCTCATTTAAGTGCTTCTGTTGTGGAATAACCCCTACAGACGGAGACCGTCGCGCTGATAATGGGATTCGTTCACGTTCACAGTCCACAGCAGCAGTAGTAGTTCAATGACTTTTTTCGTGTCGAGGGTGGTAAATAACGAAAAAAAACATCATTCTGTGGTAAAGAATCCGAAAACGCTAAAGGTTTTTTCAAAGATGAAATACAAAACGAAATTCGATTGGACCGTTTTTCCCATTAGATTCGTCTCGATCTGATAAAAAATGATTGAAACAGGCGCGTTTATCAACGTCGAATGTCATGAGAATCTGTTTTCCAATCGACGTTTTTTACATCAGGGAACGAATTCGAGTGCGTGTGCAAGTGATTCGGTTGTGGAATAATCCCTACAAACTGAGAACGCCACGGTGAACATTGGATTCGTTCGCGTTCATAGTCCCTAGGAGCGGTCGTCATGGTTATTTTTGCGACGAGGGTGATAAATTTCTAAAAATCACTCACTGAGAACGAATCCGAACAATCTGGAGGTTGATTCGATAATAAAACACAGAACAGAATTTCAATGGACCGTTTTTTCATATTGGATCCGTAGAGATCCGATAAAAAAAACCGTTGAAACAGGCTTATTTATCAACGTCGAATCTCATGTGAATCTCTCTTCGAATCGACGTCTTTTACATCTGGGAACGAATCCGAGTCCGCATTTAATTGCTTCTGTTGTGGAATAACCCATACAGACGGAGACCGTCGCGCTGATAATTTGATTCGTTCACGTTCATAGTCCACAGCAGCAGTCGTCATGGTTATTTTTGCGACGAGGGTGATAAATTTCTAAAAAGCACTCACTGAGAACGAATCCGAACAATCTTAAGGTAGATTCGATAATAAAACACAGAACAGAATTTCAATGGACCGTTTTTTCATATTGGATTCGTATAGATCCGATAAGAAAAAACCGTTGAAACAGGCATATTTATCATCGTTGAATCTCATGTGAATCTCTTTTCGAATCGACGTCTTTTACATCTGGGAACGAATCTGAGTCCGCATGCGAGTGTTTCTGTTGCGGAATAACCTCAAAAAACTGAGAACGCCGCACTGATAGTGGGATTCGTTCACGTTCATAGTCCACAGCAGCAATAGTAGTCCAATAATTATTTTCGTGTCGAGGGTGATAAATAAAGGAAAAAAATCCTTCTGTGGTAACGAATCCGAACAATCTGAAGGTTCTTTAAAAAATTAAATACAAACCAGTATTCGAATATAGCGTTTTTCATCTTGGATTTGTCTCGATGCGATAAAAAGAACGGTTGAAACAGGCGCGTTTATCAAAGTCAAATCTCATGTGAATATTTCTTCGAATCGACGTCTTTTACATCTGGGAACGAATCCGAGTCCGCAATTAATTGCTTCTGTTGTGGAATAACCCCTACAGACGGAGACCGTCGCGCTGATAATGGGATTCGTTCACGTTCACAGTCCACAGCAGCAGTAGTAGTTCAATGACCTTTTTCGTGTCGAGGGTGGTAAATAACGAAAAAAAATCATTCTGTAGTAACGAATCCGAAAACTGTGAAGGTTTTTTCAAAGATGAAATACAAAATGAAATTCGAAAGGACCGTTTTTCCCATTGGATTCGTCTGGATCTGATAAAAAATGGTTGAAACAGGCGCGTTTATCAACGTCGAATGTCGTGAGAATCTGTTTTCGAATCGACGTTTTTTACATCCGGGAACGAATCCGAGTGCGTGTGCAAGTGTTTCCGTTGCGGAATAATCCCTACAAACTGAGAACGCCACGGTGAACATTGGATTCGTTCGCGTTCATAGTCCACAGCAGCAGTCGTCATGGTTATTTTTGCGACGAGGGTGATACATTTCTAAAAATCATTCACTGAGAACGAATCCGAACAATCTGGAGGTTGATTCGATAATAAAACACAGAACAGAATTTCAATGGACCGTTTTTTCATATTGGATTCGTATAGATCCGATAAGAAAAAACCGTTGAAACAGGCATATTTATCAACGTCGAATCTCATGTGAATCTCTCTTCGAATCGACGTCTTTTACATCTGGGAACGAATCCGAGTCCGCATGCGAGTATTTCTGTTGCGGAATAACCCCAAAAAACTGAGAACGCCGCGCTGATAGTGGAATTCGTTCACGTTCATAGTCCGCAGCAGCAGTAGTAGTCCAATAACTATTTTCGTGTCGAGGGTGATAAATAAAGGAAAAAAATCCTTTTGTGGTAACGAATCCGAACAATCTGAAGGTTCTTTCAAAAATTAAATTGAAGCCAGTATTCGAATATAGCGTTTTTCATTTTGGATTTGTCTCGATGCGATAACAAGAACGGTTGAAACAGACGCGTTTATCAAAGTCAAATCTCATGTGAATCTTTCTTCGAATCGACGTCTTTTACATCTGGGAACGAATCCGAGTGCGCATTTAAGTGCTTCTGTTGTGGAATAACCTCTACAGACGGAGACCGTCGCGCTGATAATGGGATTCGTTCACGTTCACAGTCCACAGCAGCAGCAGTAATTCAATGACTTTTTTCGTGTCGAGGGTGGTAAATAACGAAAAAAAAATCATTCTGTGGTAACGAATCCGAAAACGCTGAAGGTTTTTTCAAAGATGAAATACAAAACGAAATTCGAATGGACCGTTTTTCCCATTGGATTCGTCTCGATCTGATAAAAAATTGTTGAAACAGGCGCGTTTATCAACGTCGAATGTTATGAGAATCTGTTTTCGAATCGACGTTTTTTACATCCGGGAACGAATCCGAGTGCGTGTCCACGTGTTTCCGTTGTGGAATAATCCCTACAAACTGAGAACGCCACGGTGAACATTGGATTCGTTCGCGTTCATAATCCACAGCAGCAGTCGTCATGGTTATTTTTGCGACGAGGGTGATACATTTCTAAAAATCACTCACTGAGAACGAATCCGAACAATCTGGAGGTTGATTCGATAATAAAACACAGAACAGAATTGCAATGGACCGTTTTTTCATATTGGATTCGTATAGATCCGATAAGAAAAAACCGTTGAAACAGGCATATTTATCCACGTCGAATCTCATGTGAATCTCTCTTCGAAACGACGTCTTTTACATCTGGGAACGAATCCGAGTCCGCATGCGAGTGTTTCTGTTGCAGAATAATCCCAAAAAACTGAGAACGCCGCGCGGGTAGTGGGATTCGTTCACGTTCATAGTCCGCAGCAGCAGTAGTAGTCCAATAACTATTTTCGTGTCGAGGGTGCTAAGTAAAGGAAAAAAATCCTTCTGTGGTAACGAATCCGAAGAATCTGAAGGTTCTTTCAAAAATTAAATTCAAGCCAGTATTCGAATATAGCGTTTTTCATCTTGGATTTGTCTCGATGCGATAATAAGAACGGTTGAAACAGACGCGTTTATCAAAGTCAAATCTCATGTGAATCTTTCTTCGAATCGACGTCTTTTACATCTGGGAACGAATCCGAGTCCGCATTTAAGTGCTTCTGTTGTGGAATAACCCCTACAGACGGAGGCCGTCGCGCTGATAATGGGATTCGTTCACGTTCACAGTCCACAGCAACGGAAATAGTTCAATGACCTTTTTCGTGTCGAGGGTGGTAAATAACGAAAAAAAATCATTCTGTAGTAACGAATCCGAAAACTCTGAAGATTTTTTCAAAGATGAAATACAAAACGAAATTCGAATGGACCGTTTTTCCTGACGATGCTGCGAGAACGACGGTAGGAGCATTGTTTATTTAACAAAGATAAAATCGGTACTCGGAACGGTTCTCGGGGCCTCGATCGGACATTCCCGATATTACTGCCCCGAATTCGTCTTCGGTTTTATCTTCCTTCCGGTCAGATTGGGTCGAGATGTCTGACGATGCTGCAAAAACGACGGTAGGAGCATTGTTTATTCAACAAAGCTAAAATCGGTGCTCGCAATGGTTCTTGGGGCATCGGTCGGACATGCCCGATATTACTGCCCCAAATTCATTTCCGATTTTATCTTAATTCTGGTCAGATTGGGTCGAGAAGTCTGACGATGCTGCGAAAACGACGGTACGAGCATTATTTATTTAACAACGATAAAATCGGTGCTCGGAATGGTTCTCGGGGATTCATGGAAAGACATTCGATTTTATAGCAATTTTCGTGTCCAAGTTCGTAGTGACACGAAAATAGTGTGCGGTTTTACGTGCGCACATTTTCTTTAAATCAGCCCCGTTATTCGGGGATACACTATATCTATACATTCATAACATGCCCGTCGTTGTTGCGAGGTCGTATTATTGGTGTATACGAACATTTTCGACAAAAGCTAGCGATGGTCGGCATTTGTTTATCGATGGGCTCGTCGAGAGCATTCATTCTCGGCGTGAACATCATGGCCGAGACAAGGCGTGTTAAAATGCACGCGATTATCATCCGATCGAATCACAACTACACGGAATGCGTGCGCCTATATCGCGAAGAGTTTGGAGAACCCACTCCTTCCCGCCAAAGTTTTAGACGGTACGTATTTATTACGGGATCCACAACTTATAACTCTGTAGACCTCGACTACATTGAGTGTCGGGGCTGACTACATTGAGTGAGTCGGGAATGAGTATATTGAATGACAATGTTTCTTCAAAAGACTCGCGGAGACCATCGCAGCGCATGGCACGCTAAAAGCTCCGCGGAGACCGCGGATAAAGCCAGTCACCGAGGAAGTCCGGGCAGCCGTACTCCAAGCCATCGACCAAAACCCCGTGCAGAGTGCAAGAGGCCTCGCTCGTGCATTAGGTGCGTACGATTTCAAGAACTTGCACAGTAGCTTCCCGACTTTTCCCAAGCAACATTTGGAAAAATTTGTTTTTTCTTCTTTATAATTATTGAAAGTTCATATATTAAAATATATTTTGGTACAATTTTTATTCACAAGTTCGAAAATTGACAGTGTTACAGTAACTTTAGTGGGATCAGTTAGCGCGACCGGTTACTGCCCTCAGTCCCTACATGTATGGCATCGTTCACAATAGATGAAGTGCAGGTTCTTATTCTTTTGTAAAATATAATGATGATCAAGAAACGTCAAATCACACGTCGCACGTGGCTAGATACTTTAATGTTGGTATCAGTATTCTAGAAAAAAAAGATAACTTTATATCAAGAAAGACGGAACGAACCCTTTTATTGTGTGTGTGTTTGTGTGTGTGTGTGTGTGTGTGTGTGTGTGTGTGTGTGTGTGTGTGTGTGTGCGTGCGTGCGTGCGTGCGTGCGTGCGTGCGTGCGTGCGTGCGTGCGTGCGTGCGGGCGTGCGTGCGTGCGTGCGGGCGTGCGTGAGTGCGTGCGTGCGTGCGTGCGTGCGTGTGCGTGTGCGTGTGTGTGTGTGTGTGTGTGTGTGTGTGTGTGTGTGTGTGTGTGTGTGTGTGTGTGTGTGTGTGTGTGTGTGTGTGTGTGTGTGTGTGTGTGCTTATCGAGTTCATGACATGAAATGAGTGCTCGAAAAACTCGGGTACTCGACAAAGTTCGAGTATACCCGTCCGATCACGGGTCCCCGAAAAATTCGGATACTCGACCCGAATCATAGTCTAATTACGCGATATGACCCGACTCGACCAATTCTGCTACCTGCACACCCTTACAAAAAGGCGCTCGTAAGTAGACAAAAATCGAAACTGTTGGCGTATTGTAAAAACACAAACCAGAATAAGAAAAAAACGGCTACGCATAGGGATAGCTACATCTGCATAGGTATCGATAAATTGTTGACTTTTCATGTACAGATAACCTTTCATTCAGAAATCGATGATACAATGGAGAGAAATTTGTTTTTCACGGTCATGTCAAAGCGTACGTCTCGGTCAATTTTAAAGATCTTTTAATATAAATGGGTATGATACTAGATGAATATATACTTCCCCAGGTAGGAAATCAAACGGCTGACGATGGAAACAAGCTTGTGCGAGCCTTGTTTCACCGAGCCAGAGTGAGACAGACCTGGACCAGGTTTTATTGCATCGTTTGGAGCAACCTGGAACCAAGACTGGCTGCTTAGCCTAAACTCAGGGTTATTTCAAGCTTTATTCAGCCAGCAAATTTTAAGGCTAAAAAATCAAGGCTGGATGCAGGCTTGTTTCCGGTTGTGATAAAATAAAATAAGTTTAAAATAATATTTTTTCTGTACTTTTATGAAAAAAAATAGCAATAAATGCGAGAATATTTTGAAATTGTGTATCTGCAAAAAATTACACTACTGACATTTTACTTCATCCTCTATTTTAATATTCTAAATCAATTTGACGAAATAAACATTCTTTACAAATTTATTAAATTTACCTCAATGTAGAATATAGAAAACTAAAAACAGGCCTCATATAGCTTCGAAAAGAGCTAAGGCTAAGCCTGGTCATAAATGCTCGTGATGGCTTCATTAAGGCTCGTTTTGAGCCTTGTTGGTTCGCCGTTTTTAGGCTTAGTACAGGCTTTTCTACCAGCCTTTGGTCAAGCCTGTGTGCAAGAGCCTGAAACCGCGTTATCATTCAGAGGTTCAGCTAGGCCTGAAATGAAGCTGGTGCTCAGCCCGAATTAAAAAATGTGAGCCTTGTTTCAGAGCTTGGCGAGCCCTTTTTTCATCGTTAATTTCTACCTGGGTCATAAGGGGCCATTCATAAAGCACGTGACGCAGTGAGGGGGGAGGGTCGGCAAATCGTCACACTTTGTCACAGGGGGCCGAGAGGGGGGTCGAGCAAAAGTCACGAGACGCTACTGTCACGTCCCGTAAATTTTTAATGTTTTGTTTATTAGTTTCCATTATTTTTTATCTTTTATCAACGGGTTTAATATTCATTATTTTCCGACGACTCCGTCGCCTCGTGTCTCTGTGCGGTGTCGGGCATGAAACGCCGACGGTGGGACCGGATGTACCCGATCGAATTCGGCTGACCGAGCATCGCCTGATCCGCGGGGTTCGACCGTGGGACTCCGGGAGCGAACAAGTTTCCGTGGACGTTGCCAAAAACCCCACCGGGCTAATAGCGAACGAGATAACGTCGGTCCGGTGGCGGTAAGTATGATCAGTTCCGATTTGTCCACGGTTCGCTCCTGGAGTCGGAGAAAACTCCTAGTAACAGCAGTACTCGCGGCGGTGTAATAAGTCCAGGCTAGCAACCCGGCGGACCCGCACAGAGACGTCAGTCTTTACTAGTAACGTAGTTAAGTAACGACATACTCGCGGCGGTGTAGTAAGACCTGGGTAGCGACCCGGCGGACCCGCATAGAGACATTGATCGTTACTTTAGGAAACCATATTTAATCACCAAAATTTATTCTCTAAAATACTAAATAACTATCGAGCCAGTGATAAAGGTGCGGGGCCTACATTGAAGCCCCGAACAAAATAGAGGACACATAAGTTCAGCGTGCGGTCTGCGGGAGTGAAACGCGGGGAGATTGTCCCGCGGAAGAGCGTGCTAGACCGAGAGTGAGAGAGCGACGCGGGGGAAACTGTCCCCGCGCAAACTCGTGATTACCCACAGAACGTTGTAAGTAGAATTAACGTAATATAATAAAATATCATTTATAGCCATTTGCCCCTAAATACCCATTGTTAGAATTTGTTTCCCCACTCCCATTTCCACAGGAGAGTTTGCCGGGCCCGTATGGGATGTGCGGCTATCCCTTCTACTCTAAAGAAGTTCTATTGACGAACCCAAAGGCAAAATAAAATCGTCCCTTCTGGACGTAACAAATTGGTGGCAGCGGTGGGATACCCGCCTGCACTGTGCAAACTCAATTGTGGAAATTGGAATATAACGGAAAGGTGGAAAATAATTTGTATTAAGTTGTCAAAATTTTAAATTCATATTTCGTCGATAAATCCGTGATCTGAGTGTCGAGTTTTCCGTTCTTTGCGTTTACGAATAAAACATAATTAATCAAAATGGTTGACGATCCTCGCGATGGCAGTCCCGGGGCCGGCGCGGGATCTAGTCGTGCGGGACCTGACGGCTCGCTTAACGATACCGTAACACCCGCCGACCTGTCGGTCATACTTAGCGGCATCAACCTGACAAACAGGTTGGTGTCAATTCTGGAATTCGACGGCACATCAATTCCCCTCGGTGACTACCTACAAAACATCCAGAATGCAGCTGCATTCGTACCCCCGTATCAAATGCCCGAATTTGTGTTCGTACTTAGTACGAACTAAGTAAATTACGTGGTGAGGCGCGTACCTGTGTCCAGGGTCAAAATATTCGATCAGTCAGAGAACTAACGACCGCGTTGCAGGATGTATTAACTCACCGTCGGAATTTCAACTCATGTTTGGGTAGACTCTACGGGTTACGTTTAAAGCAAGGTGAGACACCCCGGTGTTTATACCTCCGAATTCTCCGGCTAATGAGCGTTGCTCGAACCGCCTGGAAGGAAGAATTGGGGTGTGAGGCCTCTGCGATGAACGTTGACCCAATCGCGACGCTGGCCCTTGAATCTTTCCGTCAAGCGTTACCCTCGCGACTAAATGAACTACTCTACATCGCGAAACCAAAATCTCTCCGAGAAGCGCTTGAAATGGTAGAGGATCTATCCTCGGACTCGCTAGCCGGGACGGTAGAGCCAAAGTGTGGGGAACGACCGCGAACCCCCGTCGGCGACGCCCTCGCGTTAATCGCCAGAACGGAGACAAAACCAAGATATTCGCGTTCGTCTTCCCCCGCGTCCCGCCCTGAGTCGGGACGGGAGCGGCAAAAAGAGCCAGCGGCCCGATTCAGTAGTCCTGGAAGGTCGGAACATTTCCAACCCTCGGGAATACTGAAGCACCGAGACGATTCGCCGGCTAGATCAAATCGACCAAGGTCACCCGATGACCGAGGTGGATGCGAGCGACGCTATTGTTGCTTGCGCGGTTCAGGTTGTGGGTGCTGCCCTTGGAACCAGCGAACCCCTACTCAATATCGCAAAGGCGGTGGCTGTAACCATCGGTACTGCTGTGCCTATACCGGTGGGTGCAATTGCTGTCCTTGGACCGCCACCACCCAAAGATATACCCGCGGCGAACGCTCAACATCATCGCCCGTCGCGGATCAGCGTGGCCCGCGACCCCAGAGTCCCGAGCCTTTAAACTCGAAAGGGGCTCGTCGTCCGGACACGGCGAGCCAGCCCTCCTTTACCACCCACGACAAACGCACCGTAAAATTTCAAGACAGACGTTAATACGGGAATATCCCGCATCCGACTCCAAAATCGGGACAAAAGATTCCTCGTCAGAAACCGAGGACGAGATAGAGCCTCCGGTTGTTACACTATCTGCACCGGAGCTTGTCAATGGAGTCCAGAAATTTTATTGTGATTCCGGGTCGAGTTTAAATTTCATCAAACTTCGTGCCCTCCGTGATAACGTCACGTATGACCCCGCGAAATCGCGTGAATATGTCGGTCCTACGAACGGAAAGGCGTGGTCGTTGGGGACGGTAAAATTAACGATAAATAATCAACCCCATACCTTTCACGTTGTCGAGGAATTCGTGACAGAAAGCAACGGACTGCTCGGCAGACCCTTTATGCGCTGCGAAAAGGCCGAGCTATCGTTTCGTCATAATGCTCTCGTGATGACGAGCGATCCTATTCATCCCCGACCGTTTTTAACAAGCGGCTCGCCGCAAACGATCTCCGCGCCGAGTAAGAAAATTTTTACCATCAAAGCTCGGACACGGAAACCCTTGGCAGTTGCAGTTACGAATCCGGACCATCGTGAGGGTTATTTGCCACGAATCGAGACTGAACCAGGCTTATACATCGACAACGCTCTGGTATCCCAAAAGAACGGGATATGTCATGTTCTCGCAATAAATACGTTAACCCATGACGTAGACATCGAGGTCACGCCGCAAGAAATACTGCCCTTCGAATATTGTCAGGCTGGTCCAAGCGAGGACAGTGGTTCGTCAGACGACGAAACATTGCCGCCGTCGAATCGCATTGCGGCAGTGCTGGAAGCTTTGCGCTTGGACGGGCTGAATGACGTCGAACGTTCTCACGTCCGGCGAATCGTGGAAGAAGACCCTATGCGATTTAAATTGCCTGGCGACAAACTACCCAGTACAAGCCTCGTTGCACACCGGATACCAACGGAAAATGATTTGCCAGTGAATACTCGCCAATACCGATTCCCTTCCATTCATCGACGCGAAGTCGAAACACAAATCGGCAAAAAACTCGAGAATGGAGTAATCATACCATCGCAATCCCCGTATAATTCTCCGGTATGGATTGTGCCCAAGAAACCCGACTCTCAAGGTCGGCCGAGGATGCGGATGGTGATAGACTTCAGGAAACTGAACGAGAAAACTATCTCCGACGCCTACCCACTACCAAATATATTTGATATATTGGACCAGTTGGGCGAGGCTCAGTACTTCTCGACCTTCGATCTGGCGAGTGGTTTTCAGCAAATTCGAATGGATCCGCGTGATAGCGCCAAGACCGCCTTCTCGACACCGAACGGCCATTATGAGTACGTTCGTATGCCCGAGGGTTTGAAGAACGCACCCGCGACTTTTCAGCGATTGATGGATAGTGTACTTCGGGGTCTCCAAGGTGCCGAATTGTTCGTTTACCTTGACGATATTGTTTCATTCGCTCGATCGTTGGAGGAACATGGCGCAAAAGTTCGTCGATTAATGGCTCGGTTGCGAGACGCAGGTCTCGTGCTTGAGCCCGACAAGTGTGAGTTCCTGAAAAGGGAGGTATGCTATCTCGGCCATATAATTGGGCGAGATGGTTTACGGCCCGATCCCCGAAAACTCTAGGCGGTGAAGCGCTTCCCGACCCCGAAAACGGCAAAAAATATCCGGCAGTTCCTCGGACTGGCTGGATACTATCGGAGATTCATTATGAATTTTTCCAGTCGTGCCAAGCCGTTATCGGATCTCTTGAAGAAGGGTAAGCCGTTCGAGTGGGGAAGCGCGCAGCGACGAAGTTTCCGTGATTTGCGTAAGGCCCTTTGTACGGAGCCCATTCTCAAATTTCCCGATTTTAACCGACCATTTATGCTTACCACGGATGCGTCAGATTACGCGGTAGGGGCAGTGCTAAGCCAAGAGCACGACAGCTTCGACTTTCCCATAGCCTACTTCTCTCGAATACTTCTCCCCGCCGAGGTAATTTATGGTACCACGGAGAAGGAATGCCTCGCCGTCATAAAAGCTTTGGAGCATTTTCAGCCGTATTTATATGGCCGAAGATTTAAACTCGTCTCCGATCACGAGCCTCTTAAATGGATCGGCTCTATGAGTGATCCAGAAAAGAGGTTGGTCCGTTGGAGACTGAGCCTTCAAAATTACAACTATGAGTTGGTCTACAAACCAGGAAAGCTAAATATCAATGCGGACGCTCTTTCCCGTAACCCCAAAAATCCACTATCATCAGAATCGAGCGAATCGGAGGATTCGGACCGGCCGACAATGGTACTCCCTATAGATAGCGGGAGACCCCGACTGCACTCCGCCTTGAGTGAACGTTGCGTGGGGCCGATGAATCCAAGGCACCCCGATCCTAACGCTCGGAGCCCTATCGCTTGCCGTACGCGTGGACAAACAGCTGATCCAAATGCAGTACGCGGGCGACCCAATTATGCAGAGTCTTCGGGGACAAGCTCGGAAGAGGAAGCCCGACCCATACGGCGGCTAAATCGCAGCATGCTCCCTATCCCTCTCCTTCCCCCGAAACGACGAATTCTCAAACGTCCGCCACAGCTAGCCGATAAGACGCTGTGTCCACCACCCATGGCTATAGACGTTGGGGCCCCCGGCCCTGCTAGCCCTAACGAAATTATCGTTCCGGTCGAACCTCCTCCTAGCGTCACGGATGACAGTACTCCCGTGGAAGATTTTGTTTCCAACGGAAACGAATCGGTCCACGAGGGGCTGCAACGTACCTTTGGAAAATTCGACGAGTCACTGAAACAACTCGAACAGAAATTTCGCGAAGGGCGAGAACAATCAGCCGATATGGTTGAGGTATCGCCGACTGTCCGGGAAGTCCTCAACGATTTAGATCCTATCATAGATAGCGATGACCACGTACTGAGCGAACGATTGGAGACATTGTCTGAACGGTTCCAACGGCTTACTGAAGAGGAGCTCCTACGGAGAACTAGCCTTATAGGGCCTCGTTTTTCGCGTAGGAGCGAGCGAGACAGCGATGCCGATGACGGGACTCAGGTCCCTTCCCCGGAGTCGAGGGAGGCCATAATTAAAGAGATGCACTCGAGTCTTATAGGCGGCCACAAAGGCGTTACTAAGACCTATAGGCGAATTCGAGAGCGTTTTTATTGGCCTACCCTCAAAAACGACATCCAAAATTACATCCGTCGCTGTAAGGATTGCCAAGAGCAGAACCTCGGTCGTGCAAAGACCCGCGAACCCATGCTCTTGATCGATACACCAGCAGACACTTTTGATAGAGTATCCCTTGATACCGTTGGTCCGTTGCCTATTACTCCTCACGGGAATAAGCATATACTAACGATGCAAGATAATCTATCAAAATATTGTCTTGCTGAACCAATTCCCGATCTCAAAGCGACCACCGTTGCAGAGGCGATAGTGCGTCGGCTGTACAGCCAGTTCGGAGCTCCACGGGCAATTCTAACTGACCGTGGAACCTCATTCACGAACGGGTTATTGAGGGAAATCTCCAAAATCTACAAAGTAAACCATACGACAACATTTGGCTACCGTCTCCAAACTAACGGTGCGTTGGAACGAAGTCACATCGTTCTAACAGAATATATCAAACACTACGCGGATAGATACGACGATTGGGACCGTTTACTACCCTTGGCTGAGTTCTCCTACAATACAAGCGTTCACGAGGCAACGAATTTCACGCCTCATGAGGTTGTGTATGGAAAAACAGCCCGACAGCCTAGCGAATTTCCGACCTAAGACCGTCTAGCTACGAGTAGTTCATTCCTCATTGAGCTCATAAAGCGGCAAAATGAAATTCAAGAGATGGCCGGGGAATCCCTGAATCGAGCTGAAGACCGCTCTAAACTATACCACGATCGTAAATGCCGGCCCTTTGAGGGAAAAATCGGAGATCAAGTATATGTATTAAAGGAACCTCGGAAAGGAAAGTTCGACACTCAATACCACGTTCCCTATGAAGTCAAATCGATAAGCGATAGGAATAATGTTCTCGCGACTGAAACTGGCGAAAGGTTCGCTAACACGTTGACAAAATTAAATTAGCTTACATTTAGTTTTGTTCTAAAAAAAAGGGGGGAAACCCAAATAATATTCCATCTAAACAATTAAAAACGTTTATACAAGTATCGACAGAAGATTGTTAACTTCGATTATCCGCGACCTTACCATGTCAACAAACTCGAAAATAATGCTGGAATCTACTACGAATTACGACCGGCGATGCAACTACAACGCGCGGACTGGAGACTGACATCATACATTGAGTTTGCAAATTTCATCGCGTCTTCTCCGAAGGACGGCGAAAACCTGTTAAAACTCAAACAGGATGTCTCGAATATCACTCGGAGGCGGGTTAGATTGACGAGCTGATGGGTAGACCTTATATAATATCAAGACCACTGCGCAGTCACGATCTAAATGGCGATCTACGGGCAATTGGAAATCGCAAGGATCTCAAATCATCGTCGCCCTTATCGACCACGAAGAGGCGTTCAGTTCCCTTCGGGTTCATGGGAAGTATCAGCGAAATCCATATGCGGCACCCTCGCCGAGGATGACGCAGATTATCTCTCTTCCCAAATAGATCACCTGTTCAAAGATCAACAGAAATAGACACACTTCCAAGAACAACAAATGCATATTTTGAATTCAAAATTGCAAACAGTAGCGGAGAAAGCGAAAAATCATGCAGAGGATTGCAATTTCTCTACCCCCTGGAGCACGTGCGTCCAGAATACCTCTTGTCTCTCGTTTGGACAGACGTGACATCACGCAATGGGCACCTAATGACGAGAACATCTTACAAAACCATGCGTCGGTGTTACATGCGCATACATCCGCATCGTGTAGATTTCTGGGAATATTTGCCTACGTACGGCGGCTGGCTTTTCTCCTATTTCGAGTCAACGAAATCGCGAGTAACGTGTCTAAACGCCCCAATACCCGACGTAACACTTCAAGGCATGAGAATTCTACAGCTGGGAGACAACTGCGTTGGACTACCACCCTGACGAGTTTCCGTGCATATACGGGCCAAGAAACATTCTTCTACGAGCCGGGGGTAACATAAAATGTATCCATCGTCGTTTCTACCCTGGTTGATAGCGATGTTGCATTGGACCTGGGCGAATTTCATCAAACGCGTAACCATTCATCGAGTGGCAAACCGAGTCTGAGGTTCGGGGATATACGGAAGACTCAAGGACATAGCCCGTCACCTAGCCTGCCGATAAGTGCTCCGCGTCCACCGAGAGAGGACCCTGTTCCGCGCCCCGTTACTCGTCAAGAGTTACTCGTCGCATAGCGAAGCAGAGGCTGACCAATGTCGGGGAGTTGGTTCGACCGGCCGTCGCACAACGCAGAATGGAACAACAGCGAGGTAAATTGGGAGAATTACCTACCGTCCTCGCCGATATTATGCCGTGCGAGGATCCGTGAGTGCATTAAACACTATAAGTACTTAATCATAATTCATTGTTCGACGAGGACGTCGATGTTCCCAAGGGGGGGTGGGTTGTCACGTCCCGTAAATTTTTAATGTTTTGTTTATTAGTTTCCATTATTTTTTATCTTTTATCAACGGGTTTAATATTCATTATTTTCCGACGACTCCGTCGCCTCGTGTCTCTATGCGGTGTCGGGCATGAAACGCCGACGGTGGGACCGGATGTACCCGATCGAATTCGGCTGATCGAGCATCGCCTGATCCGCGGGGTTCGACCGTGGGACTCTGGGAGCGAACAAGTTTCCGTGGACGTTGCCAAAAACCCCACCGGGCTAATAGCGACCGAGATAACGTCGGTCCGGTGGCGGTAAGTAAGATCAGTTCCGATTTGTCCACGGTTCGCTCCTGGAGTCGGAGAAAACTCCTAGTGACAGCAGTACTCGCGGCGGTGTAATAAGTCCAGGCTAGCAACCCGGCGGACCCGCACAGAGACGTCAGTCTTTACTAGTAACGTAGTTAAGTAACGACATACTCGCGGCGGTGTAGTAAGACCTGGGTAGCGACCCGGCGGACCCGCATAGAGACATTGATCGTTACTTTAGGAAACCATATTTAATCACCAAAATTTATTCTCTAAAATACTAAATAACTATCGAGCCAGTGATAAAGGTGCGGGGCCTACATTGAAGCCCCGAACAAAATAGAGGACACATAAGTTCAGCGTGCGGTTTGCGGGAGTGAAACGCGGGAAGATTGTCCCGCGGAAGAGCGTGCCAGACCGAGAGTGAGAGAGCGACGCGGGGGAAACTGTCCCCGCGCAAACTCGTGATTACCCACAGAACGTTGTAAGTAGAATTAACGTAATATAATAAAATATCATTTATAGCCATTTGCCCCTAAATACCCATTGTTAGAATTTGTTTCCCCACTCCCATTTCCACAGGAGAGTTTGCCGGGCCCGTATGGGACGTGCGGCTATCCCTTCTACTCTAAAGAAGTTCTATTGACGAACCCAAAGGTAAAATAAAATCGTCCCTTCTGGACGTAACACTATAAGCATATTAAATCTGGAAAAGGGTGATACTGAGACGCTGCAAATTTTCTGTACTGCCCACCCAAAGTTCCGACTACGAGGAAGTCGCAACTTCTCTGATATCGATTGAGACTCACCTGAAGCATCCTCGGGAACACATTGCATTCTAGGTGCATCGTGATAAAAGATTATCAAATTATTTATTATTGACGTTACACTGTAAAAAAAATCTGTATTAAAATTAATATAAAAGTGTAGGCAGTCTTTTTACAGATACCGTTTATGAATTTTAATATTGTCGTTTGAAAATCAATGCACTGCTTTTCGAATGTCTAATAATCGTTCAGTAATGTCGCAATTCTTAAGTACTGTAAAAATCATATACGTATCACAAGGTATCTATTATAAGCGTATTAAAATGAATACGCACAGATTGCATTTTTTAATTAAAAAAAAGTAAATTTGGCATAGAAAAGTGTATTAATTTTACGATGTTCGGTTAGTGTAGTTGTTATGATTTACTTCCTGCGTCTTCAATAAACTCTGTATAAATTTTAATATAAAAACCCCGGAATTCTTTTACTGATTCAATCTGTGAAAACTAATAATCGTTATTTTTAAATTAATACACTACGTATTGAATGGCTAAGTAATGTGTAGTAAACCAGTAATACCAAAGTTCTGGAAAAATCATATACCTATTCAAAAGTATCAGTTGTGGATATATAAAAATTAATGCAAATAGATTTTACTTTGTTTGGGTTCAATTGGGCTTGGCTGCTTGTTCGGTTAATTTCACCACTTACTTATTTATTTTTTCCTTAGCTTTTCGCGTTTGTTACCCTACCCTTCCCCCTCATTGTGACCGTTTCTTTCGGCTTCGTTCGGCGGCCGCAGCCGACTTCCGCCTCTCTGTATTATATTCATTATGACTAAATTCTTATTTCTAACTAAGCTTATTTCGCCGTAAAACACCTAAGAAAAAGATTTCACGACGAAATGTACGCGACTAGGATTCGAACCCGGGACCTTCCGGCCCGCTGATTCAGTGGCGAGCACGCTAACCACTAGACCATCGCACCGGGTGTTCATCACTTACTTTGGTGTTACTTGATACGTGTTTTATGATTTGATTTAACATGCTGACCAAAGCACGAATCTCAAGTTTTCTGCACTAAATTATAAATTAAATTAGACTATCCGAATAAACACATACTAACAAGAAAAAGGCAGAGCCTAGATGTCGCGAATCGGTTTCTCCTATCACGTGGTGAAAGTTGAAGCCCTCCGAATTAACGTCGTTTTTTATTTTTGTTCCAATAGGCCTTGGTAGCTGAGATATCGTGATTAGAAAATTTGGGAGTTTCGGATGGAGCCAAGCAGGTTTCGGCTAGCGGGTAGAGTATATTGAGCGTTAATGCTTGAGACAAGAGCGGCCGTAGCTAATACGGTACGACGACGTACTGGCACTTGAAAGTTCACGGTTCGCGACCCCGTGCTTTTTTTTAAGTTCAATTTTTACTTTATTTTATAATCTCTCATGTCTTTGCATGTGCAGGTAAATAAGAAAATTCGAAAATATGCATTACTAGTTTTATTTATCTATTATATTAAAATAATTAATGTGGTTGCGGTGGTATTGCGTATATCTTATGTTCGTGGTGTCGTAAGCCTTTGTGCTTCCCTTGCTTATACGATGGTTTCCACCCTCCTATTTGTCAGCATACCGATCTGATAGAAGAAGAATCAGAATAATTACCTGCCGCGAAATTTGTAAGTGTGAATTAGATTGATTATTTATTTTTTATACCATATTATTTTGCTTTGTAATTGTGACTTGATTATTAGATTAATTATTTGTTATACAATATTATTTTGCTATGTAATTGTGACTTAATTATTGGATTAATTATTTTAATATAATAGATAAATAAAACTAGTAATATATATTTTCGAATTTTCTTATTTACCTGCACATGCAGTCTTATAAGAGATTAGAAAGAAAAAAAAATGAATAAAAAAAAATCATGGGGACGCGAATCGTGAACTTTCAGAGCACCAGTTCGTCGTCTTACCATATTAGCTACGGCCGCTCTTGTCTCAAGCATCAACGCCCAACGTACTCTAAGCGCGAGCCGAAACCGGCTTGGCTCCGTCCGAAATTCGCAAATTTTCAAATCGCGATATCTCAGCAACTAAGGCCTATGGGAACAAAAATAGAAAAAAGACGTTAATTCAGAGGTCTATTTATTTCTAAATATTCTCCAGTCTATCATAATATTCAGTGCACAAAAAATTGTATACTCCTGAACCAAGTATTGTAAAAATTAAGAGTCAGTTTGTAATTTTCTTACTTCGTCTACATTGTATATATTCAAAATACTTGTTGTATTTCTCAACTAAGAACATTTATTTTTCTATTAGACGCCTTGAAAAATTGTAGATAGTGTATTAATATTCAATTCGTACGGATTACGAAATGTAAAACCGTATGAAATGTAGGTCCGGTATTGAAATTTACAACACTTAAGCCTAAATATTCATTCATATACTAATTTTTGAAATTTCATTTGCCACAGTATTGTAAAAGTATTTTAAATTTAATATTTCTTTAAACAGCGTTTTGTGTTATTCAATGTACAAGGTATTGTACTTTTCAACAGAATGACGGTAAAAATAATAGTCATATTACGATTTTAATACTTCTTGTGTAAATAATGAAATCATACGTTTGTTGCATTAATCAAATAAATATTTGTATTATTATGATGCGCGTTGAAAAACTCATCCGCAGCATACTAATCTTCAATCTCCCATATATTAAAATATATACGCATCTATGAAAATTCATTTACGTTTCTGAAGTTTCCATTCCTGAAGTGCGAACTTGCGTTTCATATTCCGAGTTTAGGAATTTTCAATTATAAAAGTATAGTAAATTTAATGACTTTTTTTACCGTGATACATAACATAAAGAATACATTTCTTCTTACGGGGGTCGTCCATTAATCACGTGAGGTTTTTTAGGCCACTTTTAGAGGCCCCCTCGCCCATGGAGATATATGGTGAGGTTCTTGGCTACACCCTCCCACCCCGCCCCACACCGCCAACAACACGTGTATTTTTTTAAATAAGAAATGTCAGACAGAAGTGTCAGAGAGTGCGATATCGTATTATGAAAAACGAATTAATAGTACAGTCATGCTGTCGCCGAAAAATCCCGTAATCGGAAGAAATTAGAAGAATGCCAGTTTTTTAACAGATGATTCTGTAGGTGCCGCGGGTGCTAAATCCAAGTTTGCTCAAGAATCGGGATGTAGATTTTTTTTAAGGGGATGAAGGGGCATGAGAGTTGATCAATGCCAAACTACAACCCCTACGAGGTCGGCGCCGTGAGACAAAATGTTCAGAAAAATCCGAGCTTTATTTTTGTCCACAGCGTCAAAGTCAGGGAAGCTCATTTTGGGGGTGAAAAAGTGGGCTGAAAATTTGAAAGATCAGTTTTAATTCAATAACTCTTTGGGAAAAATTCGTACAATTTTTGTTTAAATGGAAATCTTGTAGCCATTGAAAAGACGCGTCGATCGAGTATTTGATCATCCCTTTCCGATAATATATTCACCCCTAAAAGAATTGTTGAAATATTTTAATAAATTCGTTTATTGTATAACTAAAAAACAATTGAATTTTCGAGTATGGTTGAGATGTATGAAATGTAGAAAATAATCTTCGTTATATTTTTGTTTCTATGGACCACCCTTGAATTTTGCTTTTTCCAACGCCTCTCGGGGGTTGAAAATTCAAAATGAAACTCTGGGAAAACTATTGACCGTATGAATTCACCGCCGTGAAACGATTCGTAGCCTGAACCTTCCGCTACATTTTTGTCCACAGCGCCAAACTCGTATCTCTTTATTTTCGATTTCTAAAAGTGGGGGAACATACCACAAATCAGTATTTTGAGAATAACTGTTCGAGAAATTTGTTTCGAACTCCATTCAAATGAAAAAGTTTTAGCTCTCAAAAATACGCGTCGATTGGGTATAAAATCATCCTCCCCCCATAACGAATGGCGAAATACTCTGAAAGTTTTGTTTTCGTGATTACTCAAAAACGGTTAATTTCACCGGTGCCGTTTGAATGTACGATATGTAGGGATTGATAGTCACTACATTTTCGTTCATATAAATACCCCTCGAATTTTCCCATATTTTCATCCGTTAACGAAAATTAAAATACTTTTATCTTTTGCCGGAAAAGTTTTGACTGTGAGAACATTTTTTTGTCCCACGGCGCCGAGCTCCTAAGATTTTCGTTTGGCATCAATCCAACCCCATCCCCGTTCATCGCCTAAAAAAAACCAACGCCCCAATTTTTAGGCAAACTTGGATTTAGCACCTCCGGAACCTACAAAATTACCTGTCAAAAAACTAGCCTACTTTAATTTTTTTCTGATTTAAATAAACAGCACGACTGTACTGAGTATATTGTCAGTATATTTAAAGAGCATTGTCCGCGCAATAACACAAAAAAATACATGTGATATGTCACAACCCCCCCCCCTCCGCAACACCCTACCCCTAGCGTGATCAATTGTGATGTTATCCAACCCCCACCCCCCCCCTTATTTGAGCCTTACGTGATTAAGGAGTTAGGCCACTCTAGGGGCCGAAAAATAGGCTTTTTGGGTTTTTTTTTTCTTCAGAAAAACTACAAAATAAATCGAGATAACAAAAAAGGGTGTTTTTCATACATATCAGTGACTGTATACAATAATTTTTTCGAAGCGATACATTTCAAAATGGCGGCTGTGTAACGTTTATCTTAAAACTGCATTTTTTGAGTTGGCCGGGAACATAACTCAGACAATTTTCAACCGATTCACTTGAAATGTTGAATATATTTTTAAAAATACATTGTTCATGGAAGTACGTTGGATTTTTTTTATATTGCATAGTTCATTTGTTATTAACAATTGTCGGACGAAATTTATGCCTTTCCAAAAATTTGCCTAAAAAATCGTTAGAGAATTTTTAATAACAAATGAACTATGCAATATAAAAACAAATCGTACATACTTCCATAAACAATGTGTTTTTCAAGATATGTTCAACATTTCAAGTAAATCGGTTGAAAATTGTCTGAGTTATGTTTCCGGCCAGCTTAAAAAATGCAGTTTTCAGATAAACGCTGCACAGCCGCCATTTTGAAATGAATCGCTTCAAAAAAATTATTGTATACAGTCACTGATGTGTATGATAAACACCCTTTTTTGTAATCTCGATTTATTTTGTAGTTTTTCTGAAAAAAAAAATTCCAAAAAGCCTATTTTTTGGGCCTCTAGAGTAGCCTAAGGCCTTAATGGACGACCCCGCGTATAAATTCTACGTTTTTATATATTACATATATATTTACCTAAAGTAAACAATATAAATTGTTCATTCTGAAATAGGTTATTAAAAGGGTTTTAGCATTTTACTTCCTTCTTTTTGTTGAAAGAAAAACGAGAGCAGAAGGGGAGGCGGGCACCATGTCGCGTAATTTTCAGGAGCGGAAGGAGGGGGCACCGGCCCCCGTCGCAAAATGTCACAGAGGGAAAGGGGATCGAATATTCATAAAATTTGTGTCACGTGTTTTATGAATGGCCCCTAAGATGGGTATAAACCCGATCCTTTCATTATTAGTTATGTTTATGAAAAAAATCCCAATTGACGACGAAGCACCCGGTACGTACCGGAATGGCGGCGGGGGGTCAGGCCACGCGTTACGGTATTGTTACGCGAGGGAGAGAGAGATCGAGACAGAATGTAAGGGAGAGTGAGATAGGACACGAGAGAATCAGACAGAATCTCAGAGGGAGATCGAGAGGGAATGACAGAGAGCCAAATTCATGTGTTTGAAAAAATACTTGCATCACTAAAGCGCGTAGTATTCATGGCGCAAGTTTTTGCCCGAGCCCGGTTAAGGGGGAGGGAGAGAGAGAGAGAGAGAGAGAGAGAGAGAGAGAGAGAGACATAACAAGAATCGAGTGTTGTGTGGTACGGGAATCATGACAAAAAAATCGATTTCCCGTGTCCGAAGCTCCTAGTTACTTCACACATATGTTTTTATATGTACGAGATCTTCTTTGTACTGCGAAAAACAATATTAGACAACGATAAGTCATCACGGGATGCCAGCTGACACTGCTCGATTGATCTACCTTACAACTTTAATGAAACAAATTATTTCGCGCCTCTCAAGCTTATAGCAACTTCTCTGTCATCCTTTTTTGTGTACTGTATATAACTCTTTAGTACTGTAGAGAAGTGCTAGACAACGAGAAGTCGTCAAGGGAGGAACGGTACCGCTGCCCGATTGTTGCGTGCTGGGGCTTGAATAAAACAAATTGTTTTTTTGTCTGAAGCTTTTGGGTACTCCTCAGATACGTCTTTATGTATAGCAGAACGCGCCAGTATTTCAAAAACAAATATTGGACAACAATGAGTCAGCAAGGGATGAGAAATCTCACTGCTCGACTGTTGTATGGAACACTTTCCAGAAAAAAATCATTCTGTATTGCGGCAGTGTCTGGCTACTTTTTACATGCGTCTTCATGTGCTCTGAAACTCTCTAGTACGCTAAATAAATCATTAGACAACAGGCAGTCCACAATTGATGAGCGGTAAGACTGAAGTACCGTCGTGTGATGTACGTCCGATCATAAAAATTATTTTGTGCGTGCTAAGTTTTTGGCTCCTTATGACATATTTTATTTCGTGTTCTAAAAGTCTTTAGTAGTTAAAACAAAATGGTAGTCTCAATGAATAGGCAGTGAGGGAGATAGAACAAGAATCAAATGTTGTACGGGACAAGTTCAATTTAAAAAAAAGTCGATTTCCCGTGGCTGAACGTTCCAGTTACTTTTCACATATGTTTTTATATGTACGAGAAATTTGCGGTACCGTAAAAAATATTGGACAACAATAGGTCATCAAGGGATGACAGGTGACACTGCTCGATTGTTCTACCGTACAGCTTTAATGGAAACAAATATTTCACACCACTCAAGCTTATGGCTAGTTCTTTGTCATCTTTCTGTGTGTACTGTAACTCTCTAGTACTGTAATGTAGTGCTAGACAAAGACAAGTGATCAAGGGAGGAAAAGTACCACTGATCGATTGGGGAGTGGTGGAGCTTGAATAAAAAAAATAAAAAATAGTTTCGTCCGTCTGAAATTTTTGGCTACTTCTCATATACGTCTATATGTGTAGCAGAACTCGCCAGTATTTCAAAAACAAATAATGGACAACAATGAATCGGCGAGGGATGAGAAATCACAGTGCTCGACTGTTCTATGGTACACTGTCCAGAAAAGAATCATTCTCGATTTCAGAATCTTGTGGCTACTTCTTCCATGTGTCGTTATGTGTACTGAAACTCTCTAGTACGCTAAAGAAATCATTAGACAACAACCAGTCATCAAGGGATGAGAGGTCAGGCTCCTGCAACGTCGTATGGTACAGTTTCGAACAGAAATGATATTTCGTGCGTCCGAAGTTTCTGACTCTGTCTGACATTAGTTCTTTCGTGTACTAAACGTCGCTAGCAGTTGAAAAAAATATTAGTTTCAACAAATCGGCAGAGAAAGAGATGGATAAAAATAAAAAGTTGTATTGTACACCTCGTAGCAAAAAAAAATTGCGTGTGCCTGAATATTTTGCCGACTTTTTAGATCTATTTATATGCGTACTAGAACTCTCCAGGAATTCAGAAAAATTACTGAACAACAATAAATTATCGAGGTATGAGTGGTGAGACCACTCGATTGTTGCATGGTACAGGTTTAATAAAATTCAAAAAAATGCTGTCCCGTTTCGGAAGCTTCTAGTTATTTCTGACATGTGTTTTTATATGTACGAGAACTTTGCGGTACCGTAAAAAAATATTAAAGAACAATAGGTCATCAAGGGATGAAAAGTGACACTGCTCGATTGTTCTACCGTACAACTTGCATGAAAACAATTATTTCACGCGTCGCCAGCTTATGGCTACTTCTCAGCCATCCGTGTGTGTGTACTGTAACTCTGCAGTAGTGTAAGGAAGTGCTCGACAACGAGAAGTTATGAAGGACAGGAACGTACCACTGCTCGATTGTTGTGTGGTGGAGCTTGAATTAAAAAAATTGTTTCGCGTGTCTGAAGCTATTGGCTACGTCTCATATACGTCTTAAGGTGTGGGAGAACTTGCCAGTATTTTAAAATCAAATATTGGACAGCAGTAAAGCTGCGAGGGATCAAAAATCACACTGCTCGACTGATCTATGGATCACGTTTCAGAAAAAAATCATTCGCGATTTCTGAAGCTTCCGCCTACTTCTTCCGTGGTTTTTTATGTGCACTAAAACTCTTCGGTATGCTCAATAAATCATTACAACAAAACCAGCCATCAATGAAGGAGTAGTCAGACAGATGTGACGTCGTGTGGTGCACTTTCGAAAAAAAATCTTACTTTCTGCGTCCGATGTTTTTGGCTCTGTCTGACATTAGTACTTTCGTGTACTAAAAGTCGCTAGTCATTGAAAAAAAATATTATTTCCAATAAATCGGCAGAGAAGTCGACAGATAAAAAATCAAATGTTGTATTGTACGCCTCGTAGCAACAAAAAAATTGCGTGTGCCCGAATAATCTGGCCACTTTTTACATTTGTTTGTATGCGTACTAGAACTCTCGATAAATTCAGAAAAATACTGGACAACAACCAGGCATGAGAGGTGGTACTTCTCGTGTGTTGCGTGATACAGATTTAATTTAAAAACAATGATTTTCCGTGTCTGAAGCCACTAGTTACTTCTCACATATGTTTTTGTATGTACGAGAACTGTCTCGTATTATCGAATAATATTAGATAATAATGAGTGATCAAGGGGTGACCGGTGACACTTCTCGATTGTTTTACCGTACACCTTCTATGAAAAAAAAAATATTTCGCTCCTCTCAAGCTTCTGGCAACTTCTTAGCCATTGTTCTGTGTACGGTAACTCTCTTGTATTGTAAAGACGAGCTAGACAACGAGAAGTCATCAAGGGAGGAAAGGTATCACTGCTCGATTGCTGTGTGGTGGAGCTTGAATAGAAATTTTTTTCGTGCATCTAAAGCTTTTGGCTACTTCTCACATACCTTTTTATGTGTAGGAAAACTCGCGAGTATGTAGAAAAAATATTGGACAACAATGAATCGGCACGGGATGAGAAATCACACCGCTCGACTGTTCTATGGAACACTATCCAGAAAATAATGATTCTCGATTTCTGAAGGTCCTGGCTACTTCTTTCATATCTCTTCATGTGTACTGGAACTCTCCAGTATGCTAAATAAATCATTAGAACAAGACCAGTCATCAATGGATGAGAGGTCAGTCTGCCGTTACGTCGTATGGTACACTTTCGATCAAAAATACTATTTCGTTCGTCTGAAGTTTCTGGCTCCGTCTGACATTAGTTCTTTCGTGTACTGAAAGTCGCTAGTAGTTGAAAAAAATATCAGTCTCAATAAATCGGCAGAGAGGAAGATCGAACGAGTAAGGTATAATAAAAAAAAATCGATTTCTCGTATCCGAAGCTTCTAGTTACTTCACGCATATGTTTTGATATGTACGAGACCTTCTTCGTACTGTAAAAAAATATTGGACAACAATAGGTCACCAACGGATGACAGGTGACACTGCTCGATTGATCTACCTTACAACTTAAACGAAACAAATTATTTCGCGCCTCTCAAGCTTATAGCAACTTCTCTGTTATTCTTCCTTGTGTACTGTATGTATCTTTCAAGTTCCGCTGGTCGATTGTTGCGTACTGGGGTTCTAATAAAAAAAATTGTTCGTGTGTCTGAAGCTTTTAGCTACTCCTGAAATACATCTTTATGTGTAGGAGAACCGCCAGTATTTCAAAAACAAATATTGGACAAGAATGAGTCGGCGAGGGATGAGAAATCACACTGCTCGACTGTTGTATGGAACACTGTCTAGAAAAAAATCATTCCGTATTTCTGAAGCGTCTGGCTACTTTTTCTATGCGTCTTCATGTGCTCTGAAACTCTCTAGTACGCTAAATAAATCATTAGACAACAATCAGTCCACAAGGGACGAGCGGTCAGACTGCAGTACCGTCGTGTAATGTACTTCCGATCAGAAAAATAATTTCGTGCGTCCTAAGTTTTTGACTCCTTCTGACATCTTTTCTTTCGTGTAACAAACGTCGCTAATAGTTGAGAAAAGAAAAATATATTGATCACGACCAATGGACAGAGAAGGGGATAGCTCAAGAATCAAATGTTGAAATGTTCACCTGGTAGAATAAAAAATTTGCGTGTGCCCGAATATTCTGGCTACTTTTTACATCTGTTTTTATGCGTACTAGAACCCTCGAGGAATTCAGAAAAAATACTGGGCAACAATAAATGGTCCAGGCATGAGAGGTGGGACTTCTCGCTTGTTACATGGGACAGATTGAATAATAAAATATGATTTCCCGTGTCTGAAGCTTCTAGTTACCTCTCACATATGTTCTTATATGTACGAGCACTTTCTCGTACTGTAGAAAAAAATATTAGACAACAATAAGTCATCAAGGAGTGTCTGGTGACACTCCTCAATTGTCCTACCGTACAACTTGCATGAAAAAAAGAGGTTTTCCCCATCAAGGGAGGAAAGGTACCACTGCTCGATTGTTGGGTGGTGGAGCTTGGCTAAAAAAATTGTTTCTTCTGTCTGAAGCTCATGGCTCCTTCTCACATACGTCTTTATATGTAGGAGAACTTGCCAGTACTTCAAAGGCAAATATTGGACAACAATGATTCGGCAAGGGATGAGAAATCACACTGCTCGACTCTTGCATGGAATACTTTCCAGATAAAAAATCATTCTGTATTTCTTAAGTTTCTTGCTACTCCTTCCGTGTGTCTCCATGTGTACTGAAACTCTCCAGTACGCTAAATGTATAATTAGACAACAATCAGTCAGCATGGGATGAGAGGTCAGACTGGTGTACCGTCGTGCGATAAACTTCCTATCAAAAAATTATTTCGTGCGTCCGAAGTTTTTTGCACCTTCCGACATCTGTTCTTTCGGGTTCTAAAAGTCTCTAGTAGTTGACAAAAAAAATATAAGTATCAATAAATCGGCAGAGAGGGAGATAGAACATGAATCGAATGTTGTATGGTACAGGTTGAATTAAAAAAATCGATTTCCCGTGTCTGAAGCTTCTAGTTACTTCTCACATATGTTCTTATATGTACGAGACATTCCTCGTACTGTAGAAAAGATATTAGACAACCATAAGTCATCAAGGGATGACAGGTGACACTGCTCGATTGTTCTACCGTACAACATCCATGGAAAAAATTATTTCGCGCCTCTCAAGCTTATGGCTACTTCTCAGCCATCTTTCTGTGTGTACTGTAACTGTCCAGTATTGTACATAAGTGCTAGAAAGTGTTCCATAGAACAGTCGGGCAGTGTGATTTCTCATCGCCCGTCGATTCATTGTTGTCCAATATTTGTTTTTGAAATACTGGCGAGTTCTCCTATACATAAAGACGTATATGAGAAGGAGCCCAAAGCTTCAGACAGAAGAAACAATTTTTTTGTCCAAGTTCCACCACACAAAAATCGAGCAGTGGTACCTTTCTTCCCTTGATCACTTCTCGTTGTCTAGCACTTCTTTACAGTACTGGAGAGTAACAGTACACGGAGAAAGATGGCTGAGAAGTGGCCATGAGCTTCAGAAGCGCGAAATTATTTTTTTCGTGGAAGTTGTACGGTAGAACAATCGAGCAGTGACACCTGTCATCCCTTGATGACCCATTGCTACCTAATATTCTTTTTACCGTACCACAAAGTTCTCGTGCATATGAATACGTATGTCAGAGTAATAGAAACTTCAGTCACGGGGAATCATTTATAGTTATTAAACCTGTACCATGCAACAATCGGAACGTCCCAACTTTGATGCCTGGACCATTTCTTGTTGTCCAGTATTTTTTCTGAATTCCGCGAGAGTTCTAGTACGCATACAAACAGATGTAAAAGGTGGCCAGAATAATCGGGCACACGCAATATTTTTTGCTACGAGGTATAGATTTCAACATTTGATTTTTGAGCTATTCCCTTCTCTGCTGATTAATGGTGACTCAATTTTTTTTCAACTACTAGCGCCTATCGGTAGACGAAAGAACTAATGTCAGACGGAGCCAGAATCTACGGACGCACGACATAAGACTTTTAATCGAAAGTGTGCCATACGACGTTACACCAGCCTAACCTCTCATCCGTTGAGGACTGGTCTTGTTCTAATGATTTTCTTTGCATACTGGAGCATTTCAGTACACATAATGTAACATAAAAGAAGTAGCCAGGAGCTTCAGAAGTTCAGAATTATTTTTTTCTGGAAAGTATTCCATACAACAGTCGAGCAGTGTCATTTCTCATCCCCTGCCGATTCAATGTTGTTCAATACTTGTTTTTACACTAGTGGCTAGTTTTCCTACACATATAGACGTACGTTAGAAGTAGCCAGAAGCTTCGGACACACGAAACAATTTTTTTCATTCAAGCTTCATCACACACAAAAAAACGTATGTGAGAAGTATCTAGAAGCTTCTGACACGGGAAATCAGATGTTTTTAAATTAAATCTGTACCATGCAACAATCGAGAAGTCCCACCTCTCATGCCGGGGCTATTTATTGTTGTCCAGTATTTTGTCTGAATTCCTCGGGCGTTCTAGTATGCATACATACAGATGTAAAAAGTGGCCAAAATATTCGGGCACACGCAATTTTGTTTTGCTACGAGGTGTACATTACAACATTCAATTTTTTATCCATCTTCTTCTCCGCCGATTTATAGAGACGACTATTTTTTTTTCAACTACTAGCGACCTCTAGTACACGAAAAAACTAATGTCAGAACGAGCCAGAAACTTCGGTCGCCCGAAATAATACATTTGATCGAAAGTGTACCATAGGACGTTGCAGCAGCCTGACCTGTCATCCCTTGATGATTGGCTGTTGTCTAATGATTTATTTAGCGTACTGGGGCGTTTCTATATCCACAAAGACACGTGGAAGTCACAGCCAGAAGATTCAGAAATCGAGAATGATTTTTTTCTGGACAGTGTTCCATAGAACAGTCGAGCAATGTGATTTCTAATCCCTCGCCGATTCATTGTTGTGCAATATTTGTTTCCGAATTACCGGCGAGTTCTCCTGCGCATATAAACGTGTATGAGAAGCAGCCGAAAACTTCAGACACACGTAACCTTTTTTTTTAATTCAAGCTCCACTACACAACTATCGAGCAGTGGTACTTTTCCTCCCTTGATCACTTCTCGTCGTCTAACACCCCTTTACACTACTGGAGAGCTACAGTGCACACAGAAAGATGGCTGAGAAGTAGCCATAAGCTTTGTTGGAGATTTCACAATTCGTGCCCTTGCGCTTAGGGTAATTCGCCGTGCGTGCGGCAACGCACCCCTGACAACCGCGTTGCGTTCGCGACGCTGCCTCGCGCGTCTTTTATTGTTATTAGCGTCTTCTCCCAGCAACGGGATAACACGACCCGGATGTCGCTGATCCTTTTTGTTCGTTGTTATCTTTCGTATTTCGTCAACGTGTAATAAAAATATTGTACAAAAATGGTTCCTCTCGTTTTCTCTGCCATCCACACCCGCCAACTTTAACAGGTTATGGGCCCAGGTCATTCGCAATCGACGAGAAAATAAGAGGGGAGGACAAACATCACTCGTTTACGTGCGCTTAACCACGCGCGATAAAGCGCGAAAACGAAGTATCGAAACTCGTAAGAAAGTGAACACGACTGGCCATGGCAAACGCGAATCTGATCAATTCAACTCGTATTGACCTCTTGACAAAGCACAATTACGACACGTGGCAAATTCAGGTCGAAGCACTTTTGGTGAAGAACGACACATGGCCGTACGTTAGCGGCGATATCCCGATGCCCGCCGTTGTCGGCGAGGGCGATGCGCACAGGGCGGCGCAAACCGCACAGAAGAGTTAGGTCATTCAGGATCGGAAGTCAAAAAGTGACTTAATCTTGTCGATTAGCCCGACGGAACTCAAACATATCCGAAATTGCAACACGTCGAAAGAAGTGTGGGACCGATTGAAGGCCGTGTACGCGTCACAGGGCCCGATGAGAAAGGCTACCCTCCTGGAACAATTGCTAATGAGGAAAATGGGCGAAAACGACGATGTGAGAGACTATCTGTCACAGTTCATGGATACCGTGGACAAATTGCATAACATGGACGTCGAAATCAACGGCGATCTACTAACGATAATGCTACTGCACAGTCTGCCAGGTACGTTCGACAATTTTTGCTGTGCGATCAAATCACGCGATAATCTACCGGACATCGACACTCTCATGATCAAGATTACGGAGGAATGTGACAGCAAGGTTCACAAGAACGTCGAGTCCGGGACGAATGTCCTAATCACGAAGCCAAGATCATTCAAATCGAACGACCCTGTCCCTGGCAGTGGCAAACAGAACCTCTCGAACGGTCAAAAATTAAAATGTTTTTACTGTAAGAAAAGGGGCCACAAAGAGACTGACTGCTTTAAGAAGAAACGAGATGCTCAGGGTGCAAATACAGCCAGCGACACCTTCTACGCAGAAGAAACCTTCAATGTCTCCGTCGATAGTACTAGCTCGGCGGACCAGCGATGGTGTCTTGACAGCGGATGCACGACGCACCTTTGCAAGGATCCCCGGCTGTTCGCCAACTCCTCTAAGGCTGAACGCGGTATAAGGTTGGCAAACGAGTCGACCACGAAAGCAACAGCCAAAGGCGAGGTGAAGATATCAACGTCGAACGGTGAGCAGAATAAAGAGATTACGCTCGTAAACACGCTGTATGTGCCCGACCTTCGGACGAACCTATTATCGGTCACAAAGATAGTCGATAACAACCACGAGGTTTTGTTCTCGCGCAAACACGCGTACATAAGGGACGTCAATGGAACGACAAAAATGATAGCCGATCGTGAAGGCGATTTGTTCTTTTTGCGAAAAGGACACGACGCGGCATGTACTGCAACGGACAACTCAAGAGACAGTCGGAGAGAATGGCATCGACGATTCGGCCATTTGAACTGGAAGGACATGAAGTTCATGCAGTGCAATGAAATGGTGTCGGGACTAACGTTCGAGGACAACGGTACCCCTTCGCAGTGCGAAATCTGTGCCGTCGGAAAACTCTCAAGGCCAGCTTTTCCGACGTGGCGAGAGGTCATCGTGTCTGCTCGAAATCGTGCACACGGACGTCTGTGGTCCCATGAGGATTGAGTCGCAGGGCGGCTCTCGATACTTTCTTACATTTACAGACGATTACAGCCGCTGGACCGCGATTTACCTCCTCAAGAATAAATCCGAAGTCTCGTCGAAGTTTCTCGTGTTCAAAAACTACGCAGAAACGCAAACAGGCAAAAGAATCAAGGCGCTCCAGTCGGACAACGGAAAAGAATTCAGCAATTCGACGATGGACAAAATATTGAGCAAGGCCGGGATCCAACGACGACTGACGACTACCTACACTCCCGAGCAGAATGGAGTCGCAGAGCGAAAGAACAGAACTCTCGTCGAGTCCGCTCGTTGCATGCTTGCCGATTCCAAACTACCGCCGTCGTTGTGGGGCGAGGCGATTATGATGGCGAACCACGTAAGGAATCGATGCGCTACCAAGATTTTGGGCACGAAGACTCCTTTCGAAATGTGGACCGGAAAGCGTCCTGACGTCACCCACTTGCGAAGGTTTGGAACAAAAACATATATTCTGAACAAGTCTCCCAACAGGGGCAAATTTTCGCCCAAGGGGATAGAAGGAGTACTCGTCGGATACTCTCAAACATCCAAAGGCTATCGAGTTTGGATACCGTCCGAGAGAAAGGTTCACGTGACTCGCGATGTCAAGTTCTTCGACGAACCTCAAGCCGATGACGAGCGGCAAAACCAAAAAGAGAACATTTCGGACGATCCGTCTTCGTGCTTGGACGATTTTCGGAACCGAGCGACGACTCAGGAGACCGAAATTGGCCGTAATTCACGATCGCGCGAGGGGCTGGATGATCCTCAGGAGGACCGTCCAGCCGGCCCGCCAGACGATGAGCTGAACCGCGGACATGACTCAAACAACGAAAGAGTCGACGGCCCTACCGCGACTCAAGGTCAACTGCGACGCGGCCCTGGCAGACCGCGAAAGGTGTCGACGGGAAGACGTGGTCGACCGACCAAACAGTACAACATGGTGCCTGTTGCTTCCGATCCACAAGAACCTGAAGTTCAAGGAACCGTCATCCGAGGACGAGTTTCTGGACTGCGATGGCACAAATGCGGCATTGAACGCGTGCGAGATTTCGTTTCATGAGGCAGTTTCCGGTCCGAACAAGGAAGAATGGCTCGACGCGATATACTCGGAGATCAGAAGTCTCATTCTGAACGACACCTTCGATATCGTCACGAAGCCTAAAGATGCGAGGGTCATAAAGAGCAGGACGGTTCTGAGGAACAAGCTCGACGCCGATGGGAACCTTGATCGGAGAAAGGCCCGCGTGGTCGCAAAGGGGTACGCCCAACGTGAAGGAATTGAATTCTTTGAGACTTTCGCTCCGGTGGCACGCCTGGGATCTTTGAGGCTGTTGATGGCCCTGTCCGCCAAATTCAATCTCAGAATCTCGCAGTTGGATATTGAGACCGCGTACTTGAATGGCAAGATGGATACCAACGTATTCATGGAAATGCCGACCTTGTTGCATGAGATGCTGGAGAGAATAGCACATCTCGAAAAGGATGTTGTGGTCCTGGACCGAACGCGCACACTCCTGAAGAAGATGAAGGGATCGGACAAGGTATGCAGATTGAACAAGGCTCTATACGGCCTGCGCCAAGCAGGTCGACAATGGCATGCGGAGCTGGACCAGACGCTCAGAGATGTCGGACTAACGCCGACCAGCGCCGATCCGTGCGTTTATGTTGACAAAGGGAAACTCACTTTCGTACTGATCTACGTTGATGACATACTAATTGTCTCCAATGACCAAGTCAAGGAAAATCAGGTCAAGAGCAGGCTGGCCGAATCTTTCAAGGTGAAGGACCTTGGCTCTGCCAAGTATTGCTTAGGCATCGAGATTCGACGCGACGCCGATGAAGTTTGTCTTTCTCAGCGCGGCTACATCAAAGGGATCTTGAAACGGTTCGGCATGGGCGATTGCAAACCCGTCGGTACACCGATAGCTCTCGGCACAAAACTGATGAAAGACTCAGAGGGCAAAGACAAGAGCGTGGAGGATACTCCATATCGAGAATTGGTCGGCGCGTTGATGTACGCCGCCATGGGAACACGTCCCGACATCGCGCATTCAGTGAGCGTACTGAGCCAATTCAACTCCTGTCATAGGGGGGAGCATTGGGCTGCCGCGAAAAGGGTGCTGCGATACTTGCAGGAGACCTCAGACCGTGAACTGATCTTCAAGAAGGACGAACTTTGCCTACGGGGCTACGTCGACGCCGATTGGGGAAACTGCTCCCTCGATAGACGATCATACACGGGATATGCCTTCATCCTCTGCGGTGCATCGATAACTTGGGAGTCGCGAAAGCAACGAACAGTCGCATTGTCCTCAACGGAAGCGGAATACATGGCCGTTGCGGATGCAACAAAGGAAGCCAAGTTTTTAACAGGTTTTCTCACGGAATTGGGACTTTCCAGGTTGGCTGATGTCGTGGTGTATAACGACAACCGCGGTGCCGGACAATTGGCAGAAAACCCCGTCTTCCACTCCAGGTCTAAGCACATAGACATTAGGCATCACTTCGTTCGTCAAGCCGTCAGGGACGGCACATTAAAACTCGCATATCTCCCCACGGAGGAAATGATCGCGGATGTCCTCACGAAGGCGCTGTCAACTGTTAAACATTCTAAATGCATGACTGGTCTAGGTCTCCGGTTGAGTGAACGCTCTCGGGCATGATTTGTGGAGAGCGTGTTGGAGATTTCACAATTCGTGCCCTTGCGTTTAGGGTAATTCGCCGTGCGAGCGGCAACGCACCCCTGACAACCGCGTTGCGTTCGCGACGCTGCCTCGCGCGTCTTTTATTGTTATTAGCGTCTTCTCCCAGCAACGGGATAACACGACCCGGATGTCGCTGATCCTTTTTGTTCGTTGTTGTCTTTCGTATTTCGTCAACCTGTAATAAAGTTATTGTACAAAAATGGTTCCTCTCGTTTTCTCTGCCGTCCACACCCGCCAACTCTAACAAGCTTGAGAGGCGCAAAATAATTTTTTTCATGGAAATTGTACGGTAGAACAATCGAGCAGTGTCACCGGTCATCCCCTGATGACTTATTGTTGTCTAATATTTCTTTCACAGTACGACGACGGTCTCGTACATATAAAAACGTATGTGAGAAGTAACCAGAAGCTTCGGACACGGGGAATCGTTTTTTTTTGTTATTATACCTGTACCACCCGACATACGATCCTTGTTATATCTCCCTCTCTGCCGATTTATTGGGACTAATATTTGTTTTTCAACTACTAGAGATTTTTCGAACATAAACGAACCGATTTCAGAAGGACCTAAAAACTTCGGACGCACGAAATAATTTTTTTGATCGGAAGTGTATGACACGACGCTACAGCGGTCTGACCGGAAGAATATGGAAGAAGTAGCCAGAAGCGTTAGAAATAGAGAATGATGTTTTTCTGGTAAGTAATCCATACAACAGTCGAGCAGTGGGATTTCTCATCCCCCGCCGATTCATTGTTGTCCAATATTTGTTTTTGAAATACTGGCGAGTTCTCCTACAGATAAAGACATATATGAGAATGAGCCAAAAGCTTCAGACACACGAAAAAAAAAAATCATTCAATCTCCACCACACAACAATCGAGCAGCCGTACCTTCCTTCCCTTGTCGACTTCTCGTTGTCTACGACTTCTCTACAGTACTAGAGAGTTACATACAGTACGTACAGAAAGATGGCAGAGACGTAGCCATGAGCTTGAGAGGCGCGAAATAATTTTTTTCATTAAAGTTGTACGGTCGAACAATCGAGCAGTGTCACCTGTCATCCCTTCAGTACCTATTGTTGTCTAATGTTTGTTTTACGGTACCTCAAAGTTTTCGTATATACAGGGTGTCCCATTTTAATCTTACACCTGAATTTTCTCGAAAAATATTGCTCGGACGAACTATTGTGTGGAACAAAACTTCTAGGGATTGAAGGGGGACGTTTGAAAAAAATTTATTTGAGGAGCCAAAATTCAAAATGGCGGCGTTACAAAGGCTGACATGTTTTTTTCAAGCGGAAACATAACTTTTTTTATTGCCAAAAAATTTGTCAGCTGAAAACTAAAAACTTTTGTTGAAAAAATTGTTTGATAAAGTTTATAGTTTTCAAGTGAGAACATCATTTTCAATTATTTCAGATGTATCCAGGATTTGTGTGTGTGTGTGTGTGTGTGTGTGTGTGTGTGTGTGTGTGCGTGCGTGCGTGCGTGCGTGCGTGCGTGCGTGCGTGCGTGCGTGCGTGCGTGCGTGCGTGCGTGCGTGCGTGCGTGCGTGCGTGCGTGCGTGCGTGCGTGCGTGCGTGCGTGCGTGCGTGCGTGCGTGCGTGCGTGCGTGTGTGTGTGCGTTCGTGTGTGTGTGTGTGTGGGTGTGTGTGTGTGTGTGGGTGTGTGTGTGTGTGTGGGTGTGTGTGTGTGTGTGTGTATGTGTTTTTTTTTTTTTTTTTAAAGAGGTTTAGCGGGAAAATGCCTCCGCACCGTAGCAAATAATTGCCGTGTGTCGGGCTTGCACCGACTAAAAACCCCCATTCCTCTGTGGCTTTACAAATTCTCCCGCGGGACGACCGCTAGGTATTACATCGCGGGAAAGGCCTTAGCCGTAGCTCTTCCTGCAGTGTTGTCAGACGACCTTACATCCCCCGTTCCACTCTAGATGTTATGAGTGGTTTAGGGGTTCGTATCGCTGATTTAATCTACGACTGCCTGGTCTTCCGGCGTCGTCTTCTTCCTCGCACGTTCTGCACGTCGCAACTCCTTCATCACTGCAGCAGCATAAGCCGATACCGCTGTACATGCGTCTGCTGACTTCAGCATCAACTCAACCAGGTTGTCCGGGGTGATGCGTGTCTCCAGCTGATCCTCGACTATCGCGCGGGAGGCACTAAAACGTGGGCATTGGAACAATGCATGTTCAGCGTTCTCCTCGACTGCTACACATGCTGGGCAGTCCGGGGAATCTTCATAATTAAACTTATAGAGATAAGCCCGAAAACAGCCGTGTCCTGAGATTACTTGAGTGAGATAATAGTTGAGCTCCCCGTGTAGACGGTTCACCCATATCTCCACCCTCGGGATTAGTCGATGTGTCCACCTTCCCTTGGGAGAAGCATCCCACATCGTCTGCCACTGGTTGAGACTGGTTGCTCTCGCTTCTGTTCTTGCATAACTGGGGTTTCTAGCTCCCTTCTGCTGGTACATCGATCTACGCACCTCGGCAAGCACCTCAATGGGCAGCATTCCTGCGATAACGTTGATAGCGTCCTCGGAGACAGTGCGAAACGCACAGGCTACCCTCAAGGCGCTGACGCGATACGTTGCTGCAGCCTTCCTGCGGTACTCCTGGATTTTCAGTGCGTCAGCCCATATGGGTATGCCATAGGTGAGCACTGAGGTCGTCACTGATGACAGCAGTTTCCTCCTCTTCTGTCTGGGGCCACCAACATTAGGCATGAGTCGCGCCAGTGTGGTAGCCACCCCAGCGGCCTTTCTGCTGATCTGCTCGGTTTGCTCTTTGAAGTTCAGCCTCGCGTCGAGAATCAGACCCAGGTACCGAATGAACGGTTGGGATGTGATTTCGGAGTTTCCAACCCTGAGCGTCACCGTTTCCATCACCTTCCTGCTGGATACGAGGAGTACTTCTGTTTTGTGGGCTGCAAGATGCAGTCCAACAGAAGACATCCATTCCTTTATCTTGGCGAAAGCTTCGCCGAAGAGTGCGGTGATTTGCTCCAGGAATTTGGCGATGACAATCAGCGCCGCGTCATTTGCGAACGCTACGATGGACACTCCTTTCGGCAATTTTAATAGCAGCAGATCATTGTACATGATGATCCACAGAAGCGGTCCAAGTACAGAGCCCTGAGGAACTCCTCCAGTCACCCTATACGTCTTTGGTCCATCCTCTGTGTCGTACATGAGCCACCTATTACATAGGTAACTCGCCACTATTCTCCGTAGGTACCATGGTACACCTAATGTTTTTAGGGCATCCATGATACACTTCCATATCGCCGAGTTGAAAGCGTTTTTGACGTCGAGAGCGACAACTGCGCAGTACTTCTTGGATCCTCTTGCCCATCGTTTCCCCGCAGTCGACTCCTGCGCCTGCTTCACCACTGTGTTAATGGCATCCAGAGTAGAGCGCTCCTTTCTGAAGCCAAACTGGCCTTCCGCCAGTAGAGGGTCCACGACTTTCTCAATCCTGTTATGGATGATGCGCTCGAAGATCTTTCCAGCGGTATCCAGCATACAGAGCGGACGATAGGATGAAGGTTCGTCCGGTGGCTTCTTCCCTTTCGGGAGGAGCACTAGCTTCTGCCACTTCCACTTGTCTGGGAAGATTCCTTCCTTGAGACACGCATTGTACATGCCCAGGAATATTGCCGGTGCCAACTTGATCGCTGCCTTGAGTGCGATGTTGGGTATCCCATCCATGCCGGGGGCTTTATTGTTGCCCACCCTGGCAGTCGCCGTAAGAAGCTCTTCTTCAGTAATGGCTGGGATGACCTCATCGACGTCCTCCTCGAGTTGGTAGTCCTCCTCGGGTTGCTCAGGGAACAGATGTGAATCAATCTTTTCCAGCAGGGCTGCGTCCACAGGCGATGGCATTGGCTGGCTTTTCAGCCGAGTCATTACGACTTTG
>OX101793.1:4870605-4940564 GCA_944452715.1 Ophion slaviceki
CGAAAGAATCTTTTTCATTGAAGTTTGTGGCGTTTCGTCCACCAATGTGCCATAAATATAGCTGCTTCGCCGCTTATCCGGCGTGAGGATAAGTCCACGGTCGCGGTTAGCCAGTTGCATAATCTTTGCACTGTCTAATTCACTCTATTCGTATTTTACATGTAATCGGGCACTCGAAATAATTCGAATCACGCGCCTCTACATAGGTAAAGGGCCCGCCAGCGGCGCCTGCTCGGGCGATCGCTACAGCGCCGGACGCGGACGAGTGCGCGCACGGCGCGCGCCCCACCTTCGATTTCTGGGACGAAGGTTGTCGAACCGAAGAAGTAGAGACCACAGGAGACGCGCTAAGGACAGGAGAGAGCAAATATCATTAGACCGGATCGATACCCTGATTAGGAGAAATACCCAACATTGTTAAAAAGAGACTAGTATTTAATGGTATCGGAATTAAGAGCGCACGAATTAAACGCGTGAGGGCTTTAAGAACGCGCAGTGTTCGAGATAATCTATTCTAGCACAAACCACGAAGAGATTGCGAGGACGCGCGACTCGACACCGTCCGATCCAAGGGGCTCGTGAGACCGTCGGTGAACTTCGAGGGAGATTCAGTAAGTTCGGCCGTTTAAGGAGGTACACCAGCTTCAGCAAAATGGTGATAGATCAATAAAATTTGGTGAATATATTCTTTAGTATTATTCATGTAGATACAAATTTTTTCAGATTTTTTGGTTGTGCTGTTTTCCTACAAATAATTCACAAGCGTTTATTCTTATACCCGGAATATATACCTATATCTATAAAAACGCTATGCTTATACACGTGAACTTCAATGTTCAATTATTCGATAACGGCACAATGAAAAAATCTGAAAAAAATTGTATTGACATATATAATACTAAAGAATATACTCACCAAATTTTATTGATCTATCACCATTTTGAAATTTGACCATGGTTTAGCATGGCAACATTGTATGAAGCTGGTGTACCTCCTTAATGAGAAATACTGTGATTGTCCCTGCATGTGAGCCTCGGTGACGGTCCTTGAGCTCGCGAATTGCGCGAGCGCGCCGTAGCGCGTTATAAGCCGCCACAATCTTTGTGGTGCTCTTTCCCGAATCCGGTAGAACATCCGGATTTCAACCGGATCAAAGGATTTCAATCTTTTTTACCATTATAATGTCTAGACGCACCTGACATATTATCGCAGCAGGAAGCTGATTCGAATCCCCGTCAAGGACCATGGTTCTCACGCCCAGAATAAAAGGTGTGGGACGCCCAAAATGAAAGGCGTCGGCCAGGTGCCCTTTCCGGAAGCTGGTCCCGCCATCATGCCACCAGAGCCACCTGAATGCATTTGCAAAACGAATCGTAGATAATCATTAATGAAGTTTTAGTTAAGTCTTTGCCAACGTCTACGTGTACATCATAAAAACTTACCGCCAACTTATCTACAGCAAATGCTCAAAATGGCCACCGTTTGCCTGCACGCAGCAACGGGCTCGGCGCAACAGGCTCTCCCGGCAATTTCCAAGCATATCCGCCGTTACGGTGCGGAGGGCTTCTTCGAAGCAGAGCTTTAGGTGGGCCCGATCGCGCAAGGGTTGGCGATATACGTGGGACTTTAAATGGCCCCACAGCAAAAAATTCAACGGATTCAGATCCGGGGATCGCGCCGGCCAGTCCCGCATCCCCCCTCGGCCGATGAATCGATCGCCAAATATTTCTCCCACCGCCTGCCTCGCAATTCGGCTCGTATGTGCCGGTGCACCGTCATGCTGAAGTATGGCGTTCCGTAACGCTGCCTCCCCTATACCCGCACGCCTGCACAATTGCCGTAAGTTCGTCGAGATGAAGTGTGCGTACTGCACACTTCTCAAATGTCCCGCAAACTGAAACGGTCCAATCTGTAAGGAACAATATCCGATGATCGTTGTGTTCAATTTATTTTGTCGCCGAGTTTGCATTTTTCGAATGCGAAATGTAAATTCTCATTAATGCCCAGCCTTGCCCGAAAATATGTAAGACCCTGTACGAACACCCTGCCATTTTTTTCTTATTTTGGGGAAATACTCGAATATCTCGGCAAAAAAAATCGTTAACCAATTTAGAGAACGGCGTTTGGAAGAGTACAAGCTTCATTTTGCTTTTTTATTTTTCTTTTAGCCATTTTATTGTAGCCGGAATGTTGTTTCGAAAATGCCGGTTTTATCACAATTTTCGAACGTAGCAAAATCGCGTCCTGGTCTTTGAACAATACTGATTGCGCCATTTAGCCATAATATCCTGCGAGAAGGGCACTGTACCTTTAGTTTTGTTTATTCCTTTTATTTTTGCAATTTCTTTTCGCAGTGCTGGCCACTATGGCCATTATGGCCATTTAGCCATAATATCCTGCGAAAAGGGCACTTTACCTTTAGTTTTGTTTATTCCTTTTATTTTTGCAATTTCTTTTCGCAGTGCTATTCAATTTTTTCTTTGAAAAAAAACGGCCAGTTTTTCAAGAGCCGGCAGAGTGCGCCGTAACTTGAAAACTAAGAGGTTTAGTAAACTTTAGCCGAAGGAGTAAAAACTTGTGTTTTGTTATGTTGAAGTCACTTAATGTTTTTTTTTAGATTTCATTTCGAAATTTCTTTGCATCGCTATTTTCTGTCGACTATTACTAAAATAAAAAATAGCGAAGCAATGAAATTTGGAAAGAAATCTGAGAAAATTCAGTGACTCCAAATATCAAAATACAACTTTACACTTCTCAGACTAAATATTAAAAACCTCATAGTTGTCAAGTTACGCCGCACGATGCTCGCTACTCGGAAATCTGCTTAAAAACCCCGATAACACGGCGCAAAGAAAATTTCATTTTTTTTTTACGAAACTAAGGTTGTCACTGAGTGGTGACATTACTACTTTTCAGAGTCCAGCACGCGATTTTGCAGAGTGCAAAAATCGTAAAAAAGCTGTATTTTCAAAATGACGTAGCGGCTAGAAAAATTGCAAAAATAAAAATAAAAAAGCAAAATGAAGCTGGATTTGTCCTCATCAAAAACCCGTTTGATACATCGGTTTGGAATTTTTTTCCACTGAGATATTCGATGTTTTGCCCGGATAGCAAAATGACAGGGCGCCTCATACTTTCGGCCAAGTAAAGGCTGGAGTATGTATTCTCCTTCTAAAAAAATGTAAAAAGATTGTATTTTCCTATATTGGAGAACACTTTGTATTCATTTTTCCCGCAATTTCTTCGTATCGCTATTATCGGTTCATAGTCGATGGTTCGCAAAAGTATCGCAAATACAGAAATAAAATTGAGAGGAATTTTTGTCTTCTTTTCAAACAAGCTTTTCTATAATGTGCCAAAAAAATAAAAAATAATTTTGTTTACCAAATCACCCATATGTGATTACAAATAAAAGTTTGGGGGCGCTAAAAATTTCGAATTGTGCGAAATTAAATACCTTTCAAGAAACTGCATTGATCGAATTTATTAAACATTCAAAAAGTTGGGCGCCCCAATCTTTTATTTATAGGAAAGTTTGTTAACAACGAAAAATCTTTCCAAATTGCCTCCCATTATTCCAGCCCACACGTTCAACGGCGGAAAACGATGTTGATGCCGGGCTTCGATGGCAAGGTGGGGATTCGCGTCCTTGGGAGCCCAGTAGTGGGAATTCCTCGTATTCCAGGTTCCGTTTCGTCCGAATGAACTCTCATCGGTGAAAATGAGCGCCCTTAAGAAATTATTGTCCACCTCGTGTGCATTTAGGAGCCAACGGCAAAACTCTGTCCGCCTCTCGTAATCGTCCTCGATAAGACCCTGCACACGTGTATAATGGAAAGGGTGCATTTCCGCGGATTTCAGCGTCCGGTGCACCATTGATGCACTCGTTCCAAGCGCTTGGGCCACGGCGCGTGTGCTTGTAATCGGGTCTTGCTCAACCGCTCGGAGAATGTTTTCCTCCCGGCGAACGGTTCGAGCAGTCCGCGGCCGACCCGCACTACTCCGATTCGGCATCACGTTTCCGCATTCGCGCAAGCGGTTAAACGCTGCCGAAATGACTTTGTGGCTTGGGTGCCGTCGTCCTGGAAAATTTTTCGCGTAGGCAATTGCCGCTGCCCGTTTATTGAATCGGCATTCTCCATAACACCCGATCATGTCCGCATATTCTCCAGTGGTATAATCGCCCATACCGGCTTCGATTTTCTCTCTATGTTCTCAATTTGTTTCTCGCATTAGATCGCTCGCACTATGCTCAGCTCACGTTAGCTACTGAGAAGAGTCGCCTTGTTGATCGCCGTTCAAGTTTGTTAAAACGAACGCACACGCCACGACACGACGGGTGTTATGGAGAATGCCGAGTCAATGGACGGGCAGCGGCAATTGCCTACGCGGAAAATTTTCCAGGACGACGGCACCCAAGCCACAAAGTCATTTCGGCAGCGTTTAACCGCTTGCGCGAATGCGGAAACGTGACGCCGAATCGCAGTAGTGCGGGTCGGCCGCGGATTGCTCGAACCGTTCGCCGGGAAGAAAACATTCTCCGAGCGGTTGAGCAAGACCCGACGACAAGCACGCACGCCGTGGCCCAAGCGCTTGGAACGAGTGCATCAACGGTGCACCGGACGCTGAAATTCGCGGAAATGCACCCTTTCCATTATACGCGTGTGCAGGGTCTTATCGAGGACGATTACGAGAGGCGGACAGAGTTTTGCCGTTGGCTCCTAAATGCACACGAGGTGGACAATAATTTCTTAAGGGCGCTCATTTTCACCGATGAGAGTTCATTCGGACGAAACGGGACCTGGAATACGAGGAATTCCCACTACTGGGCTCCCAAGGACGCGAATCCCCACCTTGCCATCGAAGCCCGGCATCAACATCGTTTTCCGCCGTTGAACGTGTGGGCTGGAATAATGGGAGGCAATTTGGTAAGATTTTTCGTTGTTAACAAACTTTCCTATAAATAAAAGATTGGCGCGCTCAACTTTTTGAATGTTTAATAAATTCGATCAATGCAGTTTCATGAAAGGTATTTAATTTCGCACAATTCGAAATTTTTAGCGCCCCCAAGCTTTTCTTTGTAGTCACAGATGGGTGATTTGGTAAATAAAATTATTTTTTATTTTTTTGGCACATTATAGAAAAGCTTGTTTGAAAAGAAGACAAAAATTCCTCTCAATTTTATTTCTGTATTTGCGATACTTTTGCGAACCATCGACTATGAACCGATAATAGCGATACGAAGAAATTGCGGGAAAAATGAATACAAAGTGTTCTCCAACATAGGAAAATACAATCTTTTTACATTTTTTTAGAAGGAGAATACATACTCCAGCCTTTACTTGGCCGAAAGTATGAGGCGCCCTGTCATTTTTCTGTCCGGGCAAAACATCGAATATCTCAGTGGAAAAAAATTCCAAACCGATGTATCAAACGGGTTTTTGATGAGGACAAATCCAGCTTCATTTTGCTTTTTTATTTTTGCAATTTTTCTAGCCGCTACGTCATTTTGAAAATACAGCTTTTTTACGATTTTCGCACTCTGCAAAATCGCGTGCTGGACTCTGAAAAGTAGTAATGTCACCACTTAGTGACAAGCTTGGTTTCGTAAAAAAAAAATGAAATTTTCTTTGCGCCGTGTTATCGGGGTTTTTAAGCAGATTTCCGAGTAGCGAGCATCGTGCGGCGTAACTTGACAACTATGAGGTTTTGAATATTTAGTCTGAGAAGTGTAAAGTTGTATTTTTATATTTGGAGTCACTGAATTTTCTCAGATTTCTTTCCAAATTTCATTGCTTCGCTATTTTTTGTTTTAGTAATAGTCGACAGAAAATAGCGATGCAAAGAAATTTCGAAATGAAATCTAAAAAAAAACCTTAAGTGACTTCAACATAAAAAAACACAAGTTTTTACTCCTTCGACTAAAGTATTCTAAACCTCTTAGTTTTCAAGTTACGGCGCACTCTGCCGGCTCTTGAAAAACTGATCGTTTTTTTTTCAAAGAAAAAATTGAATAGCACTGCGAAAAGAAATTGCAAAAATAAAAGGAATAAACAAAACTAAAGGTAAAGTGCCCTTTTCGCAGGATATTATGGCTAAATGGCCATAATGGCCATAGTGGCCAGCACTGCGAAAAGAAATTGCAAAAATAAACGGAATAAACAAAACTAAAGGTACAGTGCTCTTTTCGCAGGATATTATGGCTAAATGGCGAAATCAGTATTGTTCAAAGTCCAGGACGCGATTTTGCTACGTTCGAAAATTGTGATAAAACCGGCATTTTCGAAACAACATTCCGGCTACAATAAAATGGCTTAAAGAAAAATAAAAAAGCAAAATGAATCTTGTACTCTTCCAAACGGCGTTCTCTAAATTGGTTAACGATTTTTTTGCCGAGATATTAGAGTATTTCCCCAAAATAGGAAAAAAATGACAGGGTGTTCGTACAGGGTCTAACATACTTTCGGGCAAGGCTGGGCATTAATGAGAATTTACATTTCGCATTCGAAAAATGCAAACTCGACGACAAAATAAATTGAACACAACGATCATCGGATATTGTTCCTTTCAGATTGGACCGTTTCAGTTTGCGGGACATTTGAGAAGTGTGCAGTACGCACACTTCATCTCGACGAACTTACGGCAATTGTGCAGGCGTGCGGGTATAGGGGAGGCAGCGTTACAGAACGCCATACTTCAGCATGACGGTGCACCGGCACATACGAGCCGAATTGCGAGGCAGGCGGTGGGAGAAATATTTGGCGATCGATTCATCGGCCGAGGGGGGATGCGGGACTGGTCGGCGCGATCCCCGGATCTGAATCCGTTGGATTTTTCCTGTGGGGCCATTTAAAGTCCCACGTATATCGCCAACCCTTGCGCGATCGGGCCCACCTGGAGCTCCGCTTCGAAGAAGCCGTTCGCACCGTAACGGCGGATATGCTTGGAAATTGCCGGGAGAGCCTGTTGCGCCGAGCCCGTTGCTGCGTGCAGGCAAACGGTGGCCATTTTGAGCATTTGCTATAGATAAGTTGGCGGTAAGTTTTTATGATGTACACGTAGACGTTGGCAAAGACTTAACTAAAACTTCATTAATGATTTTCTACGATTCGTTTTGCAAATGCATTCAGGTGGCTCTGGTGGCATGATGGCGGGACCAGCTTCCGGAAAGCGCACCTGGCCGACGCCTTTCATTTTGGGCGTCCCACACCTTTTATTCTGGGCGTGAGAACCATGGTCCTTGACGGGGATTCGAATCAGCTTCCTGCTGCGATAATAGGTCAGGTAAGTCTAGACATTATAATGGTAAAAAAGATTGAAATCCTTTGATCCGGTTGGAATCCGGATGTTCTACCGGATTCGGGAAAGAGCCCCACAAAGATTCTCGCGGCTTATAACGCGCTACGGCGCGCTCGCGCAATTCGCGAGCTCAAGGACCGTCACCGAGGCTCACATGCAGGGACAATCACAGTATTTCTCAGTAAACGGCCGAACTTACTGAATCTCCCTCGAAGTTCACCGACGGTCTCACGAGCCCCTTGGATCGGACGGTGTCGAGTCGCGCGTCCTCGTAATCTCTTCTTGGTTTTTGCTAGAATAGATTATCTCGAACACTGCGCGTTCTTAAAACCCTCACGCGTTTAATTCGTGCGCTCTTAATTCCGATACCATTAAATACTAGTCTCTTTTTAACAATGTTGGGAATTTCTCCTAATCAGGGTATCGATCCGGCCTCATGATATTTTCTCTCTCCTGTCCTTAGCGCGTCTCCTGTGGTCTCTACTTCTTCAGTTCGACAACGTTTGTCCCAAAAATCGAAGGTGGGGCGCGCGCCGTGCGCGCACTCGTCCGCGTCCGGCGCTGTAGCGATCGCCCCAGCAGACGCCGCTGGCAGGCCCTTTACATATATAGAGGCGCGTGATTCGAATTATCTCGAGCGCCCGATTACATGTAAAATACGAATAGAGTGAATTAGACAGTGCAAAATTATGCAACTGCCTAACCGCGACCGTGGACTCATCCTCACGCCGGATAAGCGGCGAAGCAGCTATATTTATGGCACATTGGTGGACGAAACGCCACAAACTTCAATGAAAAAGATTCTTTCGCGCCACTCAATCTTATTTCTACTTCTCTGTCATCTTTCTGTGTGTACTGTACGGAACTCTCTCGTACTGTAGAGGAGTCCAAGACAACGAAAAGTCGTCAAGGGAAGCAAAGTACCGCTGCCCGATTGTTGTGCGGTGGGGTTTGAAAAAACAAAATTTTACGTGTGTCTGAAGCTTTTGCCTACTTCTCAAATACGACTTCATGTGTAGGAGAACTCGCCAGGATTTCAAAAACAAAAGTTGGACGACAATGATCAGCGAGGGATGAGACAGCACACTACTCGACTGTTGTATGGATTACTTACCAGAAAAAAATAATTTTCTATTTCTGACGCTTCTGGCTACTTCTTCCATATATCTCCATGTGTACTGAAAATCTCCCGTGCGATAAATAAATTATTACACAACAATCAGTCAACATGGGATGAGAGGTCAGACCGCTGTACCGTCGTGTCATACACTTCCGATCAAAAAAAATATTCCATGCGTCTGAAGTTTTTAGCTCCTTCTGAAAACGGTTCTTTCATGTTCGAAAAATCCCTAGTAGTTGAAAATAAAATATTAGTCCCAATAAATCGGCAGAGAGGGAGATAGAACAAGAATGGTATGTCGGTTGGTACAAGTATAATAACAAAAAAATCGATTTCCCGTGTCTGAAGCTCCTGGTTACTTCTCACATACGTTTTTATATGTACGAGACCGTCTTCGCACTGTGAAAAAAAAGACAACAATAAGTAATCAGGGGATGACTGCTCGATTGTTCTACCGTACAACTTCCATGAAAAAAAATATTTTGCGCCTCTCAAGCTTATGGCTACTTCTCAGCCATCTTTCTGTGTGTACTGTAGCTCTCCAGTACTGTAAAGAAGTGCTAGACAAGGGGAAGTGATCAAGGGAGAAAAAGTACCACTGCTCGACAGTTGTGTAGTGGAGCTTGAATTAAAAAAAAGGTTTCGTGTGTCTGAAGTTTTTGGCTGCTTCTCATACACGTCTGTATGGGCAGGAGAACTCGCCAGTAATTCGGAAACAAATATTGCACAACAATGAATCGGCGAGGGATTAGAAATCACATTGCTCGACTGTTCTATGGAACACTGTCCAGAAAAAAATCATTCTCGATTTCTGAATCTTCTGGCTGTGACTTCCACGTGTCTTTGTGTGTACAGAAACGCCCCAGTACGCTAAATAATCATTAGACAACAGCCAATCATCAAGGGATGACAAGTCAGGCTGCTGCAACGTCCTATGGTACACTTTCGATCAAATGTATTATTTCGTACGACCGAAGTTTCTGGCTCGTTCTGACATTAGTTTTTTCGTGTACTAGAGGTCGCTAGTAGTTGAGAAAAAAAATATTCGTCTCTATAAATCGGCAGACAAGGAGATGGATAAAAAATTGAATGTCGTAATTTACACCTCGAAGCAAAACAAAATTGCGTTTGCCCGAATAGTCTTGTCATTTTTTACATCTGTATGTATGCATACTAGAACGCTCGAAGAATGCAGACAAAATACTGGACAACAATAAATGGCCCCGGCATGAGAGGTGGGACTTCTCGATTGTTGTATGCTACAGATTTAATTTACAAAAATTTGATTTTCCGTGTCTGAAGCTTCTAGATACTTCTCACATACGTTTTTATATGTACGAGAACTGTATCGTGCTGTAAAAAAATAATAGACCACAATATGTCATCAAGGGGTGACACTGCTCGATTATTGTACCGTACAACTTCTATGGAAAAAAAAAATGTTCGCTCCTCTCAAGCTTATGGCAACTTTTCACCCATCTTTCTGTGTGCGCGGTAACTCTCTAGTACTGTAAAGACACGCTAGACAATGAGAAGTCATCACGGGGGGAAAGGTAGCACTGCTCGATTGTTGTGTGATGGAGCTTGAATGAAAAAATTGTTTCGTGTGTCCGAAGCTTCTGGCTACTTCTTACATACGTCTATATGTATAGGAGAACTACCCACTAGTGTAAAAACAAATATTGAACAACAATGAATCGGCAAGTGATGAGAAATCACACTGCTCGACTGTTGTATGGAATACTTTCCAGAAAAAAATAATTCTGTACTTCTGAAGCTTCTGGCTACTTCTTTCATGTGTCATTATATGTACCGAAATGCTCCAGTATGCAAAGAAAATCATTAGAACAAGACCAGTCATCAACGGATGAGAGGTCAGGCTTTTGATTAAAATTCTTATGTCGTGCGTCCGAAGATTCTGGCTCCGTCTGACATTAGTTCTTTCGTCTACCGATAGGCGCTAGTAGTTGAAAATAAATTGAGTCACCATTACTCAGCAGAGAAGGGGATAGCTCAAAAATCAAATGTTGAAATGTACACCTCGTAGCAAAAAATATTGCGTGTGCCTGATTATTCTGGCCACCTTTTACATCTGTTTGTATGCGTACTAGAACTTTCGGGGAATTCAGAAAAAATACTGGACAACAAGTAATGGTACAGGTTTAATAACTATAAATGATTCCCCGTGACTGAAGTTTCTATTACTCTGACATACGTATTCATATGTACGAGAACTTTGTGGTACCGTAAAAAGAATATTAGGTAGCAATGGGTCATCAAGGGATGACAGGTGACACTGTTCGATTGTTCTACCGTACAACTTCCATGAAAAAAATAATTTCGCGCTTCTGAAGCTCATGGCCACTTCTCAGCCATCTTTCTCCGTGTACTGTTACTCTCCAGTACTGTAAAGAAGTGCTAGACAATGAGAAGTGTTCAAGGGAAGAAAGGTACCACTGCTCGATTGTTGTGTGGTGGAGCTTGGACAAAAAAATTGTTTCTTTCGTCTGAAGCTTTTGGCTCCTTCTTATATACGTCTTTATGTGTAGGAGAACTCGCCAGTATTTTAAAAACAAATATTGGACAACAATGAATCGGCGGGGGATGAGAAATCACACTGTCCGACTGTTCTATGGAACACTTTCTAGCACTTATGTACAATACTGGACAGTTACAGTACACACAGAAAGATGGCTGAGAAGTAGCCATAAGCTTGAGAGGCGTGAAATAATTTTTTCCATGGATGTTGTACGGTAGAACAATCGAGCAGTGTCACCTGTCATCCCTTGATGACTTATGATTGTCTAATATCTTTTTTACAGTACGAGGAATGTCTCGTACATATAAGAACATATGTGAGAAGTAACTAGAAGCTTCAGACACGGGAAATGGATTTTTTTACTTCAACCTGTACCATACAACATTCGATTCATGTTCTTTCTCCCTCTCTGCCGATTTATTGATACTTATATTTTTTGTCAACTACTAGAGACTTTTAGAACCCGAAAGAACAGATGTCGGAAGGAGCAAAAAACTTCGGACGCACGAAATAATTTTTTGATAGGAAGTGTATAGCACGACGGTACACCAGTCTGACCTCTCATCCCATGCTGACTGATTGTTGTCTAATTATACATTTAGCGTACTGGAGAGTTTCATTACACATGGAGACACACGGAAGGAGTAGCAAGAAACTTTAGAAATGCAGAATGACTTTTTATCTGGAAAGTATTCCACACAACAGTCGAGCAGTGTGATTTCTCATCCCTTGCCGAATCATTGTTGTCCAATATTTGCCTTTGAAATACTGGCAAGTTCTCCTACATATAAAGACGTATGTGAGAAGGAGCCATGAGCTTCAGATAGAAGAAACAATTTTTTTTAGCCAAGCTCCACCACACAACAATCGAGCAGTGGTACCTTTCCTCCCTTGATGACTTCTCGTTGTCTAGCACGTCTTTACCGTACTAGGCACTTACCGGACACACAGAAGATGAAAGAAGCGATTTCTTTTTTTTTCATGCAAGTTGTGCGGTAGGACAATCGAGCAGTGTCACCAGACACTCCTTGATGACTTATTGTTGTCTAATATTTTTTCTACAGTACGAGAAAGTTCTCGTACATATAAGAATATATGTGAGAGGTAACTAGAAGCTTCAGACACGGGAAATCATATTTTATTATTCAATCTGTCCCATGTAACAAGCTAGAAGTCCCACCTCTCATGCCTGGACCATTTATTGTTGCCCAGTATTTTTTCTGAATTCCTCGAGGGTTCTAGGACGCATAAAAACAGATGTAAAAAGTGGCCAGAGTATTCGGGCACACGCAAATTTTTTATTCTACCAGGTGTACCTTTCAACATTTGATTCTTGAGTTATCCCCTTTTCTGTCGATTGATCGTGATCAATATATTTTTCTTTTCTCAACTATTAGCGATGTTTGGTACACGAAAGAACGAATGTCAGCCGGAGCCAGAAACTTCGGACGCACGAAATAATATTTTTGATCGAAAGTGTACCGTACGACGTTACAGCAGCCCGACGTCACATCCATTGACTTCTGGTTTTGTTCTAATGATTAATTTAGCGTACTGGAGAGTTTCAGTATACACAAAGGCACATGGATGAAGTAGCCAGAAGCTTCAGAAATCGAGAATGATTTTTTTCCGGAAAGTGTTCCATAGAACAGTCGAGAAGTGTGATTTCTCAACCCTTGCCGATTCATTGTTGACCAATAATTGTTTTGAATTAGTGGCTAGTTCTCCTACACATAAAGACGTATATGAGAAGTAGCCAAAAGCTTTGGACACAGGAAACAATTTTTTTTTGTTCAGGCTCCACCGCACAACAATAGAGCATTGGTACCTTTCCTCCCTTGATGACTTCTTGTTGTCTAGCTCGTCTTTATAGTACTAGAGAGTTACCGTACACACGCTTAAGAGGCGCGAAATAATTTTTTTATGAAAGTTGTATGGTAGACCAATCGATCAGTGTCACCTGTCGTCCCTTGATGACTTATTGTTGTCCATTTTTTTTACAGTACCACGAAGGTCTCGTATATATTAAAACATATGTCAAAAGTAACTAGAAGATTCAGACAAGGGAAATCGATTTTTTTTAAATTAAACTCGTACCATACAACATTCGATTCTTGTTCTGTCTCCCTCTCTGCCGATTCATTGAGACTATTATTTTTTTCCACTACTAGAGACTTTTTGAACACGAAAGAAAAGATGTCAGAAATAATTTTTCTGATCGGAAGTACATTACACGACGGTACTGCAGTCTGACCGCTCGTCATTTGTGGACAGATTGTTGTCTAATGATTTATTTAGCGTACTAGAGAGTTTCAGAGCACATGAAGACGCATGGAAAAAGTAGCCAGACGCTTCAGAAATACGGAATGATTTTTTTCTAGACAGTGTTCCATACAACAGTCGAGGAGTGTGATTTCTCGTCCCTCGCCGACTCATTCTTGTCCCATATTTGTTTTTGAAATACTGGCGAGTTCTCCTACACATAAAGATGTATTTCAGGAGTAGCCAAAAGCTTCAGACACACGAACAATTTTTTTTATTCGAACCCCAGCACGCAACAATCGACCAGCGGAACTAGAAAGTTACATACAGTACACAAGGAAGAATAACAGAGAAGTTGCTATAAGCTTGAGAGGCGCGAAATAATTTGTTTCGTTTAAGTTGTAAGGTAGATCAATCGAGCAGTGTCACCTGTCATCCCTTGATGACCTATTGTTGTCCAATATTTTTTTTACTGTACGAAGAAGGTCTCGTACATATCAAAACATATGCGTGAAGTAACTAGAAGCTTCGGACACGGGAAATCGATTTTTTTTTAAATTATACCTGGGCCGTACAACATTCGATTCTCGTTCTATCTCCCTCTCTGCCGATTTATTGAGACTGATATTTTTTTCAACTACTAGCGACTTTCAGTACACGAAAGAACTAATGTCAGACGGAGCCAGAAACTTCAGACGAACGAAATAGTATTTTTGATCGAAAGTGTACCATACGACGTAACGGCAGACTGACCTCTCATCCATTGATGACTGGTCTTGTTCTAATGATTTATTTAGCATACTGGAGAGTTCCAGTACACATGAAGAGATATGAAAGAAGACCTTCAGAAATCGAGAATCATTATTTTCTGGACAGTGTTCCATTGAACAGTCGAGCGGTGTGATTTCTCATCCCGTGCCGATTCATTGTTGTCCAATATTTTTTCTACATCCTCGCGAGTTTTCCGACACATAAAAAGGTATGTGAGAAGTAGCCCAAAGCTTTAGATGCACGAAACAATTTTTTTATTGAAGCTCCACCACACAGCAATCGAGCAGTGGTACCTTTCCTCCCTTGATGACTTCTCGTTGTCTAGCTCGTATTTACAATACAAGAGAGTTACCGTGCACACAGAACAATAGCTAAGAAGTTGCCAGAAGCTTGAGCGGAGCGAAACATATTTATTTTTCATAGAAGGTGTACGGTAAAACTATCGAGCAGTGTCACCGGTCACCTCTTGATGACTCATTATTGTCTAATATTATTCGACAATACGAGACAGTTCTCGTACATATAAAAACATATGTGAGAAGTAACTAGAAGCTTCAGACACGGGAAATCATTATTTTTAAATTAAATCTGTATCACGCAACACACGAGAAGTACCACCTCTCATGCCTGGTGGTTGTCCAGTATTTTTTTGAATTTATCGAGAGTACGTGGATTTATCGAGAGTTCTAGTACACATACAAAACAAACGTAAAAAGTGGCCAGATTATTCGGGTACACGCAATTTTTTTGTTGCTACGTGGTGTACAATACAACATTTCATTTTTTATCTGTCGACTTCTCTGCCGATTTATTGGAAATACTATTTTTTTTCAATGACTAGCGACTTTTAGTACACGAAAGAACTAATGTCAGACAGAGTCAAAAACATCGGACGCAGAAAGTAAGATTTTTTTTCGAAAGTGCACCATACGACGTCACATCAGTCTGACTAACCCTTCATTGATGACTGGTTTTGTTGTAGAGATTTATTGAGCATACCGAAGAGTTTTAGTGCACATAAAAAACCACGGAAGAAGTAGGCAGAAGCTTCAGAAATCGCGAATGATTTTTTTCTGAAACGTGATCCATAGATCAGTCGAGCAGTGTGATTTTTCATCCCTCGCAGCTTTACTGCTGTCCAATATTTGATTTTAAAATACTGGCAAGTGCTCCTACACCTTAAGACGTATATGTGACGTAGCCAATAGCTTCTGTTGTGCCCCGGCTTCTGACGATGCGCGGAGAGCACGGAATTTCGCTCTCGAGTAAGTTGACACCATGGGTTGTCGGATGCTCGAGGGCGAGAGTATGTGGGGACTTTTCCCGTTCCGAGTAAATCTCCGACTCGGGATATTGCAACTTGAACAACTTCTATTTTATTTAAAATTAGGCAACAATATTTCAATTCTTTTTTATGCTTTGAGACCGACCTCCTCGGCTTCTGGCCGAAGACTGCCTTTTGATTAATTCTTTCGGCTAATTGTTAACTCGGGTTTTCGCAACCAATCCTTCGAGAACGTTCGATTCGTTTGATTGCGATTCAGCGTTTTTCCGGCTGTGTCGAGTGGAATATCGGGCTTGTGAAATATCGGGCTCGACATCGTCGCATGAGGTCTTTGAACCTCCTGCGTTAGCAATATGAAAATTCCTGTTTTTTCAGGGCACAACATTCGTCCAACTTGGGAAGACGAAATTCACAATTTCGGCGATATAATACATTTTTTTTTTTCATAGCTTTGGCAAGTTTTGTCTCTCGGTCGTTTCTCGGCTAACAATAATACAATAGATTACGAAGGTACAAGTGCCTTTCTAATATAATATATACTCTCTTTTTTTAATATTTCGATTGTCTTTTTTTTATACACATTTACGTTGTGCGTGTGCGAGGTGCATTTCGCGCAAATATGACTCGCGGATTTTGTGAGTCAGCTGTTGCCTTGCGCTTGGCGGCTCGCGGTCTGGCCGGAGCTACGTGTGCAAGGTCGTCGTTCGGCGATGTGGCATTTAGACGTCGCCGTTGCACCCCTTTAATTCCGAAATATGATATAATCATTGCGAAGGGAATCATTCCGCTGAGGGCATAATTCCCTATGATGTGACTCTGTATTGTCACATGATCGTAATTTTTGTTTAATTTTGTTTTCAATATTTCGATTCGTTCGCCAATTTTGTTAACTTCGTATGGATCATTAATTATCGTATGAAGAATATTTTCCAATATTAAAGGTTGAGGGATTTCGTTTTCTGTAGTCAGAAAAGATAGATTGAATGGCGGTAAAAATTGTAGGAATTTGTCGTGTACAGTTTCCTTCACATTTTCAATCTTAAAATCTATTGAGGTGACGGAACATTTCCCATCCAAAGCCAATAATCCTGTTCCAGTAATTGTCGCATGAGTTGTCGCAGAGTTTTTACAGTTTATCGTGAGAGCTATTGTCTCTGGGGTTACATATATCCATTGCCCTTCTTTTTCCAGAGCAATGACCAAAGAATTTTCTAATTTAACTAAACGATGTGTACAATTCGCTTTTTCGGGGTCTGTTCCTAAAAATATCGATAGTTCGCATGACACTCCTGATCGTATTATTTGTTTCGCGTTTTTCGGATGACAGTAATATTGCTAATTTTGTCGTTTACATTTGGATAATTCGTTTTCTGAGAATGACAGATATTCTCGACGCTCTCGATCAATTATAACATTTTTTACGGTCGTTTCTATGAACCGAAACGTGTTTTTTTCTACTCTGACGCGTAGAGGGTAGACTTTATTCACATTGAACTCGTTGCTGTTGGTTAATGGAATTTTTATCACAACAGTGAGGGTATTTTGAATACTAAATGCGCCTAATTCAGAAATTTCCAGTAGCTCGTTAATTTTTTCTGGACGTATTTTTGTCGGAAAATTCAGTCCTTTCGGTAGATTTGGTAATGCGTCTATTAAATACGCGTAGAGTTGTCTAGGCGGCAATATTGTAAGATTAACGATTCCTTTTGGCAAGCCTACTAAAAAGTTAGATAATTGACGTATATCGCTTAGTAAGGATTCGATTATTACGCTAATAGTTGTTAATTTCTCGTCCAATTGTTGACGTGTTAGAATATCTATTACGAGATTTTTCATTCCATGGTGTAAATTGTTTACTAAACGGCCTAGTCTTTCTTCGTTTGCCGCGAAGCGATTCGTTGTGCGATTGAACATTTCCAGTGTAATTTGCTGGATTTGCAAATTTTCTTTTAACGCATCTTCTGTTGTTTCTTGTTTTTTCGTTATTGCTGTGATTTGCCGTTCGATGTTCGCAGCGTCGTTCGCATCTAAGTTACTTGTTATCGATTTTATAATGGATCCTAATCCGTCTATTAATCCTCTTTTATTTATTCTATCTTTTGTGTCAGTTATATCGTAAATGGACTGCATTTCGGAATTTATTTTTCCTTTCATGTTTTCGCGGGAACTCGTTACGAGAGAACATAGCTAGTCCTCTGGCATCGTTCGACATAATTCTAATAGTTTTTTCCAGCTTTTCCCTAATACTCTTTTCTCTACTTGCTATTGGCAGAAGATCCATGCGGATTACCAGTTTCCACATTTCCTGAATCGTGATTCTGCATTTTCCTTTCTTTCGTTAGTCCCTTCTGTCGTCCTAACTGTTGAGATTAATAACCTGCAAAAAGGATTTGCCTTTTTATTTTCAATAAAATTTTTCTTGCTCGTTTCCCTATTTCTAGGTGCAATACTTTTCTTCCTTTTTTACATTGCGATTTCTTCTCTCTATTCTCTTTCCTTCTTTTTTTTTAACTTGGAATGTAACCATATCCGAAAAATTTTGTTTATATATGTTTTTCCTTTCATTTTCCTCTCTTTGTTTAATTATTATTATTCTTTTTATTCATTATTTTCTTTTTGTATTCACTCGAAAAATTTATTTGCATAGTATTCAATATATATATATATATATATATATGTATTTATTTTTTATTTAATTTTTTTAACTCTTGCTCTCATTGGATTTTTCATTTATATATCCATACGCCATTTTTATATTTTTTATTTATTATTCGTTTTGTTTCTTTAGAAATCTAGAGCTCTTCCTATTGTTCCTCTTGTAAATTTTATTTACTTTATCTTTCCATGTCATTTCATATTAGTTCATTTATTTATTTATTCTTTTATTTTTATCACTGTATTTCATTTTCTGTTATTTTATGATTTCGTTTTATTTTTATTTATATTTTTTATTGTTGAACGGGTGGCAGCTCGCCACCCGTACGCGAATCCGTCGCGTGACGTTGGCCGCTCGAGCGCGCATCAATGGTGGTGCTTGCCACCTATTTCTCACTCGGGAGTGAGTGACGGGGGTGCATCGCGGTTCGGCCACGCTGGCCCCGCGATAAAGTATCTACTCTATCGGTTAGTGGGTAATGTAGGGCTTGATGCGGTCTACGTGTACCCGCACGGTCTTGCGCCCACGGCCGATAGTGTAGTTCACGTCGGAGTCTTTGTTCCGAACGGTGTAAGGCCCTGTCCACTTGGGGGAAAGCTTCGCTGATCAGCCTCGGCGTACAGTAGTGTCGTGGAGGAGGACTCGGTCGCCGTGGCGGTACTCCACCGTACCAGCGGCGATATCATGCCCCTCCTTTACCCTTTCTTTTCCTTTTTCCAATCGTTCTTTGGCCACGTGCCATGTGGCTCGAAGCCGTTCGCGTAACTCGGAGACATAATCGTCGTATGAGTACGCCTTTCGTGGTGCTTCTTTAAGCGCCGTCGGTAAATCGGCTACAAATACCAACTCGTATGGAGTGAAACCTGTCGCTGTGTGCGGGGTGGTATTGTAGGTGAACATCGCGTATGGCAACCACTCATCCCAATCCGTTTTATCCTCTTTAATGAAACATTTCAGGTATTCTGCGAGAGTTCGGTGTGAACGCTCCAATGCTCCGTTTGATTGGGGATGGTATGCCGTCGTTTGAATCTTTTTTATTCGGAATAATTGGCACATCTCCTTGAAAGTTTCGCTCAGGAAGTTCGTTCCTTGGTCTGACAATAATTCTTTTGGAGTGCCGTACTTGCAAACAATTTGAGTTGCAAATCCTTTGGCTACTTCCTTGACTTCTTGCGTTTTTAGTGGTATAGCTGCGTTACACTTGGACAATGCGTCTTGAAAAGTCAGGATGTATTTATTCCCGGCTTCGGTCTCGGGTAAGGGACCTACTATATCGACTGCATATTTGACGAATGGTGTCTTGGGTGTGTCGGTAATAGTTATGGGAGCATGCTTGCGTCGCGTGATTTTATTTTTCTGGCATTTATCGCATGATTTTACGTAGGTTTTTATTTCGTTATTCATTCCCGGCCAGCTATACTTTATCTTTATTCGTTGTTTCATCCTTTTTTCGCCTGGGTGGCCTCCAAGAGGGGCGTCGTGGAATTCTTGCAGAATCGTACCTCGCTCCTCTTCACTCGGGCACTCTCGATCTCCTATTTCCGTGTCTGTCTCGCTGTCGCTTGTTTTCTCGCTTGCGCTCGAGTCTTTTTCTATTTCCTTCTCTTCTCCGCTCGGGCCTGCTGCCTAGTCCGCCTCCACTGGTGGGAGTGACGGTTCGTTCCTCTCTAGCGGGCTGCATTGTTGTTCTCGGCCGGCCACGTGCTCGCGGGGCCAGCTGACCACGGCCATGCTGACTCGGGTCTGTTGATGCTGGCGGCGGTGGCGCGGAACGGGGGGCCTTCCGCGGCCTTCCTCTACCACGCTTCTCGGTGTCTTTGTAACGTATCTCCCCCTCGGGTTCTTGCCGCGTCAGCATCAATACATACATACGGCTTAAAGCATCCGCATTCGTATTCTTCTTGCCAGCCTTATACTCTATGGTATAGTTGAACTCCTCTATCTTTATTCTCCAGCGCATCAGTCGTGATCCTGGATCTTTTACGTTAAAAATCCATGTGAGGGGCTTATGATCCGTCACGATGGTGAATTTTGTTCCATATATGTATGGTCGGAATTGCGGTACTGCCCAAATTATTCCTAGCATTTCCTTCTCCGTTGTTGAATAATTCATTTCTGCCTTGTTCAGAGTGCGACTCGCGTAACAGATGGGTAGATCTTCTCCGATTTTTCCTTGCGATAAAATCGCGCCGATTGCCTTGTCAGAGGCATCAGTTGTTACCACGAAGGGTTTTTCGAAATCCGGATACTGCAGGATCGGTGCGGTGCTGAGAGTTTCCTTCAATTTTTGGAAAGCTTGTTCGCAGTTTTCGTCCCAAATGAATTTGTTTTCCTTTTTGATCAGTTCTGTTAACGGCTTTGACAGTTTTGCAAAATCCTGTATGAATTTTCCGTAATATCCGGCTAGTCCCAGAAACGATTGAACCTCTTTTACGTTTTTTGGGGCTGGAAATCGTTGTACAGCCTCTATTTTTTCCGGGTCGCGTTTTACTCCCATTTCGGTAATAATGTGTCCCAAGTACTGGGTTTCTTTCCGCAGAAATCGACATTTCCTAGGTTGAACCTTTAATTGGGCTTCTCTCAGTCGCTCGAATACTTCTGTCAGCCTTTTGTTATGTTCTTCGAACGATGATCCGTATACTACTATATCGTCGAGATATACGTAGAATTTTAGTCCCTGTAATCCAGCAAGCACAGCGTCCATCAGCCTTTGAAAGGTTGGTGGGGCGTTTTTTAATGCAGATGGTATTCGGTTGTACTCGTAATGCGCAAGAGGAGTGGAGAAAGCGGTTTTCTCCTTGTCTTTTTCGGCCATTGGGATTTGATGAAATCCCGATGCCAAATCGAGAGTCGTGAAGTATTTTGCTCGTCCCAATTGGTCCAATATTTCGGTAATATTAGACAATGGATACGAGTCTCCTTCCGTTGCTTCGTTTAGTTTTCGGTAGTCTACTACCACTCTCTTGCGTATATTTCCGTCGGCGTCATGCTTTTTTGGAACGACGAGTGGAGGAGCATTCCATGGGCTCTTGCTCGGTCGAATTATTTCGTTTTTTAGCATCTCTTTTGTCTGCGCCATAACTTCTTGCTTGTGGACTTCTGGTAATCGATATGGATGAATTTTTATTGGCGTTGTCCCTGGTCGTACGCTTATGCGGTGCTCCACTATAGCGGTGCACCCAAGCGACTCTTCCTCTAAATGGAAGACGTCAGCGTATGCGTCAGCGAATTCGCGTAGGAATTTTTCTTCTTCTGGGTTTAAGTTCGAATCTCCTTTGATTTCTTCCCATATCTTGTCTTTTCTTTTCAATTTTTCTTCGATCGATACAGCACTTATTTCCTTTTCTTCGGTTGGCTTTTCTTCTTTAATTTCTTCAATTTGCACCGTTGGCCTTTCTATTTTGATTTCTTCATTGTTTGTGTTTCGCACTACTGTGAGGCAGGAATGTCCTTCTGGGTGGACGTAACATCCGCCTATCTTTACTGCTGGTCGCACTTCTTTTGCCGCGACACATCCTATTTTTGCCGCCAATGTTTTTGCGTATAGCATTTGCTCTGTTCTGGGAGGTAGTTTAATTTTATTCGTTCCGTCCAGCATGGGGATCAGATGTCCGTACATTTTAATATGTCTTCCGTTTAGGATGTCGACGTTGTGCTCTTTCATGAGGTCCAAACCCATTATTCGGGCTACTTCCAGTGGTACTGCGTCATCTATTACGTAAGTAGTAAGGGGGCCACTATGGCGACCCCCACTCCTATCCCCACTCCTATCCCCACTCCTCGGCCCGTGGTGGGGGCAGCCGAGGTGGTGGGGGTAAGAGTGGGGAGGAACGGTGGTGTCGCCATAGTGGCCCCCTTTTTTTATTTTTTATTTATTTTTTCTTTTTGTTACATACATACAGGTTTATTTACAAACATACATTATATTGATTATGCGTTTCAAGTGATGATTTATAAGATTATCGGTGACGATTGTTTTGGTGTGTGTGGAAAGTTTGCAGGAGGCACTGGATAACGTGCGGTGAACGGCCTCCCGAATTTTAGCGTGTTTCTTTCTAATACGGCGCCGTAAACATCTCGCCGTGGTGTTGTAAATTTCCGATGCAATGGCGGCGACAAGCGCATCCTTACATTTAACCACGTCGGTCCAAGCATTGTTAAGCCATGCTGCGTACGCGTTGATACGATCCTCCAATAATTTCAACGCAATGAAGTCATCTTTACCGAAGGTGAAGAATGGCGCCGCACGGTGTACAGCGTGTACACCGTAGTCGTTGAAATTTTGAATCGTTACGACGGGCTGGGTGTAATATTCACCGTATTCCAGAATGTAGTCATCACAAGCGACCACCGTATGAACAGTAGGACAGGCGGAGACGCCTGCAATGTTTTCCTCGTTGAAGTATGCAGCGATGGTGGTGTTGAGCTGTTTTTGAAACGTCAGCCATGATGATGATGTATTTAGGGTTGTCCAGCCGTTGGTATCACACATGAAACGAATAATGGGATCCAGTTGGCCGGTGTCGTCGACATCTATGCCTAGCCACACATTTTTCGTCATTTGACTATTCAGACTGTAAAACATCTGCAACACCAATGGTCGTAGATTATAGGCCCGTTTGTTTTGTACCGCGAGAGTGGAAGATGAACGTTTGCCCGCCATGGCTTCTCCCTGTAGACTGACGCACTCTGACAAATCTGATGTAGTATACGAGAGCTGTTGCGCAGAGTTATTTGACAGCTGGCTTGAACACCAAATTATTGTATTCGGAGCCAATGTATTCCATAACGAGATTATCTGCATGGGCCGCTGCTACCATCTGCTTGAACAACGCCTCGTCTTCGTCAAGAGCTTTCCTGAATCTCGCCGATAGAAAGCAAACGAACGTCTTGTCCACTTCCACGATAAGTCGTGACCCGAAGCGCGTTTTCACCTCTCGTATATCGGAAATTTTGTAGTCCGTTTTTACGGAGAGTTCTGCCAACTTCTTCGTCGGCAGGAAGTCGTCCATCGCTCCGATCTTGTTGATGCGTGTAAAGTCCATCTCTGATTTGAAGTTTCGTGATTTTTCGTGTTAAAATATTTAACGCACTTCTCGTTTCTATGAGCCTTTGAAGAATTGCAATATTTTGCAAGAAAACTTCTATACGTGCTTTCAACTTGCGTCTTTTTTCTGTATTGAGCTCTACCGGGGGCTCCGTAACAATTGCAGTCTGACTACCGAAACGTATGGCCTATTTCTAGTACCGTCCCCACCACAACCGCTACCCCCACCATCACGAGAGGAGGTGTGAGTAAGGCCTCGCCAAGAGAGCTGTTTCTCGACGATTTCGCAAAATCTGCTGACTTAGAGGTGTGAATCACTGCAAGACTCTCCATCACTGCTAAAGCTGAAACGATTAAGCTATAAGAATAAATACACAGAATATTTGAAGACAATTATTTATTAAAGTAACATGAGGGGATTACAATTAGCGCGTACGAGAACAGCAGCCTTGTACACAATGTAAACTTTTATGATTAAAAGAGTCGCAATTATTGCGACGGCTGCCACGGCCGACGGCACCGTCTGCATCTTTATATTTATCGTTCTTATTGACGAAAGCATTGTAATAGCGATTGACTATTTTGTCGTTGCGTGGTAAATCATTTGAAAATACACTTCTAAACTTATGCATACCGAAGCCAGTACGCATATAATGAAGAAACATAATGCAATACTGTCCGCAACATTGCGAATCCGGAGCTTGAAGTTGATGAGCGCTGTACCGGAAGAGTTTACAGTTTCTACGGAGTCGAATGAGGTGTTGCGGGACAATGGGGGGCAATCCGTAGCTGTCGAAGTACCATCCGTGTCCAGCTCGATCGACGTACATAGCGACCCAGTGGGCTCCCGGTTGTTTATGTCCATCGGTGTTCACAACAAACGCTGTTGGTTTCGTCCAGATCTTTGGTATGCGGTCGGCCGGGTACACACCCACAGAGTGGTTCTGTATATTACGAAGAGAGGCCAGAATCTGAAGACTGTTCATAACAGGCAGGCATCGGTCAGGCCTGGAGGCTGTGCGGTGGTAGTCCTATATTCCCATAAAGAGCCGTAACGCTCGCTATGACAGAACCATGCTTTGATTCTCGTCACTTTATCCAGAGCACACGTATGCTTTTTTTTGCGTATCGCAGAGTGGTACGAGCAACGTGTACCGGTTCCTGGGAGATGTTGACATGACGTATCGTCGTCGTCTTCCTCCAAATTTATAATGTAGCAGTCGGTGAGTTGGGCCAGGTAGGATGATTTATCGGCACCCCTTACAAATACCCGCCTAGAATCGGTGGTCGTTGTCCTCAAAATTCTGGCGATCGCCCATAACGGTGTATAGCCCTCGAACCATGATATCCCGTGATGATTGCGCGTCACCCACTCGTTCGTTCTTTTCACATCGGGCGGTAATTGACGGTACGTGTGAGGTGGTGCAAGGATCCAATGGTCAGAGTACGATGAATCAAGTGAAACGATAGCCACTTCTTTGGGAATAAAATTATTATGTTTATCCCTTAGACCTTGTATGTCAATCGCGATATTCATGATACAGGCTTACGCTTTGAATGCTTAACGAGAAATGAAGACCACCGCAGCGCTCAACCGCTGAAATCTACAATGACTTGTCTGGATGCATCAATCTCCAGTACGTTATCATATTCCGCATACACGACACAATTAACCGTTGATGTTAACGCTTCGTCGAATCGTACTTCTATCCTGACGCTACCGTGTTTTACCAGATTCCAATGACTGGCGCTGTTTGCCGAAAGATCGGGCGTAAGATCAAACGCAAAAAGACAATAACCGTAGGGGTACGCGGTGCGTGTGATAGAATTCCCTTGATTGAGAAAGTGAATACCCGTACCGGAAAATAACGTATGATACGCATCCACATATAGGGCGGTGTCGGTGAAGTTGGGCTGGAGAGCCTTTGACGGTATTTGTACACCGTCAGCGTACAAAGCAAGATAAGTAATTTGATAATTCTGAAAGTTGAAGGGGTTGAGGGACCGATTACCGTTGAACGCTTTATTATCGACAAAACCGATAATTATGCGCTTTGGTAGTTGTCCTAGTATTACATTGTCCAGGGTATCCCCGTGTACACCAGCATGCATCGATATAGTTTTAACCTCTACGCGTGTCAATGGGTATTTTGCTGTTGATTTGGCCAATGCTCTCGCATGAGCTAAAAGCTGTAACGTGTTTTTTTTTGGTAACCCTCCGCTGGCCCGCCGGGCCCCTTGGTGCCTGGCGAGGGCGTCCTCCGGCTGGGCGCCACCATTGTCGCCACGACACGATTCCGTAGCGTCCTGAGTAGCTGTATATTATTTACTAATTTTGTCTGTATTTCTTTTTATTTTTCTTTATGATGTAATGTAAACCCGATGCCGAGGTTTCTCCCGCGGGAGGAAGTACGCATCGTCAAGAAAGGAAACATCCGGGACACCGAGGATGGCGGAGTCGAATTTTCGTTCTGGGCTGAGGATCGAGAAAGCGCGAGAGGCTCGTAGGCGGCTGGACGCTCGGGGAGGCCAAGATTCCCGCGAAAAACTCCAGCGTTCGCGACTCCCTCCTCATCCGGAGAGAGTATCTTACCGAGGCCGGACCCGTGCGTTGACTTTTTATTCCCCCTCCCCCGCTGCGAGGTCTCTCTCAACCCGTGTAACCCGGAGGATCGAAGGGTTGCGATTATTGGTCCCGCCAAGACCCGAGTTTCGTGAGAGCCGGCGTGCTGATTTTATTCCTTCGTTCCGGGAGTTACGAAATTCGAAATTCGCGCTAGAATCGTAGGCGAACTCCCGAAACAATCGGCACGAGACTGCCCTCTCGCGCGAAGCGAAAGATAAAGGGGAGAAGCGGGGAGAAGCAGGGGTACGCGTCTCGCGCGCCGGCCGCCTTGCCGGGCAGCTTCTCGCAAGGTACCGAGCCGGAAGGACGTGCGACGACCAGCATAAAGTGGCCAGCTACTCTCTCCCGGTGAGCCCAGCGTTGCCCGCAGCAATAAACCGCGTAGATTTCTGACCGCGTGGTCGATCCTCGTTCTCGGGTATCTTTTGTTCGTGGCCACGGCCTCTATCGCGTTTCTTCCAGCTTAAAACCCCCGTTTCACGTAGCTAGCGCGTATTATCGGGAAATCGTGTCGTGGTTGCGCGCGGGAAGCTCAATCCCGTTTCGCGACGAGCTTCGGCTCGATTAGTCGGTAACAAGAGTGAGTGAATGTGTGCCTGTAAAAATAGGGACGTGTCATCCTCGGTGATCCCTCGGCCTGCGGCGAGGCCTGACCAAAGGGGAAAGGGGAAGAGATTGCCCTCAAGTTGGAACGTCTTCACGGAGAACTGGCCTCCCGTTTATCATCGGGGTGCGGGTTCGAACCCGTGCGGGCTTTCGTCCATATTAATTGCATCTACCGGGTGCCCCTTTCCCCGGTGTAAGGATTTTCCCGGCCTCGTCGCGGGGGAGAGGTTGCTGAGCGTCGGCGTCCATGTAAGTAGCGACCGGGGTATTTTTCCCGGGATATTTCGTTCTTTTATTTAACGCTCGGCCGGGTAACCGATTAGCGGGGGCTCGGTGTTGTAATATTAGTGTGGCCGGTAGGGGAGAGAGAGGAGAGGCCAAGACGAGCTCGACGTAAATTGTGTGTGTGTGTGTAGGCCCCGGTCGGAATTGGTGTGTGTGCGCGCGAGAGTACTGGCTCGCGAGATTTCGCGCGTATTGTACATATTTTGTGTTCCGATTTTTGTCCCGTGTTCCTTGCGAAGGAGGGGAATTATTAACGACAGGTAAAATAAATTTCCTGACAATAAATTTTTCGTGCCGCGCGTGATTGACACCTGACCCATCCCCTCTACCTTATCCACGAGGCTGCAGTTTGGCCGGACACTGCGTTCCCTTTTCTTGTCCCGACAAGCCGATTTTCGGCTGGCGCCCTATATAAATTGTCGGGACGGGAGGAGGGGAGTTTTGTGACTCTCTCGGTCCTTTTTCCCCAGCTCCCTCGATTTTGCGGTCACAAATTTGGCGCCCAGCGTGGGGCAGTGTCATCGCGCGCGGAAAATTTTATTTTACCTCGACGAAGTTAAATTTGAATTAATTCCCGATATTTCGTCTCCTTCGCAACCGTCTTTATCGTGTTCGTGTCGAAGTCTGTTTTTTTTTGTGTTAATATCGTGGTCGTCCCTTTGTTTCCGTCCTCTGAAAAACAAAAAAAAAATATATTTCCAGTGAGAGATCGAACGAAATATTTTCGAGGCCTCGAGTATCGAGGTTCCTCGCGTCGCTAAGCCGAGTTTTTTTTGCTTGGCCGGTGAGTCCAGCGCGAGCTCTAGCCGAGAGACCCGGCGCTCGCGCTCTACATGTCGACTTTGTGTTTACGTTTTTTTTGCCTTCGCACCTTCTAGATCTCGAAACTGAAACAAGCGTTCAACGGCATCCCGAGCGAGGTAATATTCGCCGATATTCCCGTCTACCGGGTGTCAAAAGAAAACTACCGCGAGATCTCGACGAAGCGTTCGCGTTATACCGGGTGTAGCGAGAACGAGTGACTAAGGAAATATGCCCGACACGTAAGCTTGGCTTTGGCTTGTTGCTTGTTGCTCGTTTACCTCATTGGAATTTTTGTTTATTTATTCATTTATTTATCCATTTTATCTTGTTTTATTTTATTAAAAAAAAAAAAATTTTTTTTTGCCTCTGTGATAACGATTCTTTTTATCTTGTTATATTCTCTTAAACATTGTTTTTTTCCCTTTTTTATTTTATTTTATTTACTTATTTATTTCTCTATTTTTATTTTTATATATTTTTTCTTTCTTCTCTTTCCCCTATAATTGAACAGACTCCATTTTACTTTATTGACTTTTATCATTTTTCTTTTTTCTTTCCTTTTTTTTCTCTTTTTCTTTTTTTTCTCCTTTTTCTTCCTTTTCTCTCCTTTCCCTCTTTTTGTTATTTCTCGCTTTCTTTGGTGGTGACGATATTTTACAAAATTTTTATTTATTTATTGATTTATTTGTTTTATTTACTTTATTTATTTTATAAGACCATTTTATTCGATTGACCTGTATTTATTGTTACTCAGAGATTCTAGTTATTTGTTAGGCACGTATTTCTTTGATTTATTGTACTGATTTCATTTATTGCGTTAATTTTATTATTTATTCGTTACGTTCAATTTATTTGTTTATCTTTTTCATTTTTCTTCTATTGCGTTCTATTCTAGTTTCTTTTTATATTATTATTATTATTATTATTTTATTTCATTTTATTTATTTATTTATTTATTTTTATTTTTATTTTTATTTTTATTTTTTTCTTTTCTTTTTTTTTTCCTCCTTCTTTTTTTTTGGACGTCACTCGCTTTTAGTTGATCCAAAATGGACTCGTAAATTCTACCAGGATTACCGTTCTAATATTTTACGATTTGACTATTGCGTGTTTAACTGTTTCTTTCATTTTTATTTCTTTTTGATAATTTTTTTTGTGTGCGATTTCGTGGCAGACTTACGGTTTCCCTATCTCCCGCCGCGTCATTATTATTTTCTTTTATTTTTTTTTCTTTTTTCCTCCCGCCTTGCACGCGGCTCGCTTAAAAGTAACTCGTACACCGCGGGTTGATTAGTGACCCACCGCTTTTCGCTGCCGCTTTGCTAATAACGCCTAGGTTACTCGTTAGTCTTGTGGATATGGACGCGGCTGGAGAACAGGTCGACATCCCGCGCAGGGAGCGTCTCACGACAGACCGCTTACGCTGCGAGCTCGAGCGGCGCGGGTTGCCCATTACGGGAACGCGCGATGAGCTATTCGAGCGATTGGATTATATTCTTCGCCGTCCTTTCAGTCCCGAGTTGGACGATACCGGTTTTACCCGATTTCGGGATCGAGTGGTGCCGTCGTTCGCAGACTCGGAAGGGATGGAAGTCCCTCCGGTTGAACGGGCGCCTGAGGTTCGGATGAGCCGAACCTTGGAGGACCCCGTCATTACCACCCGCCGGGGTTCGAGTGTCACTTTTCCGCCAGTCGGCCGGGAGGCAACGTCAAGCTACCCGGCGTCCAGTCATTCGCTCTCGGGATATGCGAGACCCTCGGGATCGGTGACGATTCCGATTGAGGCCGATTCGGGGGCGCGCTCCGGTTCTGTACCGGAGGGTTATACGGTGATCCCCCGGGCGGAGGCTCGAGGACCTTGGGTCAATCACCCGCCGCCCTTTCCGAGTTACGGGTCGGGGAGTACCATCCCGCCCGAAACGGCGAATCACGAGATCCCGAACGTTGGCCGTTCGCAGTTGGCGGATCCAGGGGATCCGTCCAACAGGTCGACCCCACTCTTAAAGGAAGGGTTCCCTCGTAACCCCATTTTACCAGCACGGTCCGCTTACGAAATTCTACGTAAGTGGGACCTGAAATTCAACGGGAACCCGGGCGAAGACATTGAGGCCTTTATCGCCCAGGTTGAGGAACGCCGCGCGATGGTGGCCGTATCGGACCACGATTTGATTAATTGCTTCCCGACGTTTTTGGGCGGAATTGCCACTTATTGGTTTCGCAATAAGAAACCTTCCATTCATTCATGGGGCGACTGTGTGTCGTCTCTCCGGGTTAGATTCGGAGATCCCAATTTTCAGTTCACGTTGCGAGACCAGATTTCCCGTAGAGGTCAGGGAGAGTACGAGTCGGTGTCTAATTTCCTCACCTGCATGAGGGTCATGTTCGACCGTGTTGAGCCTAGGATGGGGGAAGAAGAGCGCCTCAATTATGCCCACCGAAACCTCCTGCCTCGGCTGCGCATTCTTATTCTGCGCAGGGTAGTCCACACCTTGGACGATTTAGAGGAGATCGCATCAGAACTCGAAAGGAGTCGGGAGACGATTGAAGGGACGCCCATCCCTCCGGAGAAGTTCGTCTTCCCGGACTTGGCTTACCGACCCCCTCGACCGAAGGGCCGTGCCATGGTCCAGTTCAACCAGGAGGTTATCCCGCCTCCCAGAGTTCCCGGTGGACTGGCCGTTGCCGGATTACCACGCGGACCTTCCCGTGCCGGGAGGCCGATGCGCCCGACGGCGCGTCTCCCTGGTGCGGGTCCACGCTTCTGTCCTCCGAATACGTCGGGACAACCGACTGTGTTGCCGACTGCGGGGACTGGCCCCGGCGTAATGCCTCCGGGAGAAGTCTGTTGGAATTGTCGCGGGACGGGACACCGTTCAAGGGAATGCCGGGAGCCACCACGAGTTCATTGTTTCCGTTGTGGCAAACCGGGAGTGACCACGCGGCAGGCTCATAGTTGTCCGGGAAACTCCTCTTGGGGTCGCCGATGAGGGCCTGCGCGTCCCCCCGGGTTTCTTCTTTGGCCCAAACAATGTTCAGGCCTAAACATCGTCGGCCATTGACGGATTTTTGCAATTCCACTGTGGATAGTCCCAGTAGGAGTATTTTATTGGTGATATTGGAAATACGTGACCGTTCTCTCCCGGCTATGGTCGATAATGGCTCTACGCACACCTTCCTTGGTTCGGAAGGTGTTGTGTTGGCGGCTCAACTCGGCTTCGTGAGTAGGAAGGTACCTGGGCGGGAGAGCACCATTGCTAACGGAGACCGAATTAGTTGTGACGAAGAATTAAATCTTCCCGTAAAGTTGAAAGGTCGAAGTTGTGAGCTGATTGCGAGGGTGTTCCCCGAACTCCCGGTTCCCTTGCTACTGGGCCTAGATTCTCTGGAGCGGTTGGGACTGGTCGTGGACCACGGCCGCAGGGTATGGCATTTTTCGGAAATTTCAGAAGTGGAGTATACCTTTGAACCTGTGGACGGTCCCGACGCGCTGGATCCATGCGCAGCGCTAATCGACCTATCTGAAACTCAAAAAGACCAACTGGAGCGATTTCTGTCTATCCAAATCCCGCTTTTAAAGCAAGCACCGGGAAGAACGTCTCTTGTGGAACACAAGATTGACGTCGGGGATAGCGCGCCGATAAAACAGCGTTACTATCCCGTGACTTCCGTAATTAGGGATGCCATTTACCAGGAGGTGGATCGAATGCTCCAGGAGGGGATAGTCGAAAGTTCCAAGAGCGATTGGAGCACGCCGATTGTCATGATTCGGAAGCCAAACCACACGTACCGTTTTTGTTTGGACTTCCGTCGCGTTAATAGCGTGACGAAAAAAGACGCGTACCCGCTCCCAATCATGGACAGTATCCTGGACAAGCTACGAGCCGCGAAATATATTTCGACGTTAGACTTAAGTCAGGCGTTCCACCAAATCCCGTTAGAGGCATCGTCACGAGCCATCACCGCCTTCACGGTCCCGGGTAAGGGGCTGTTTCAGTTCAGGCGAATGCCTTATGGCCTTACGAATGCCCCGGCCACCTTTCAGAGATTGCTGGACCGACTCATAGGCCCGGAAATGGAACCCCATGCTTTTGCCTACCTGGACGATATCATCGTGTTGACCGAGGCCTTTGACGATCACTTGATCTGGCTTAAGGATATCTTTGATCGCGTACGAGGGGCGGGCCTACTGATAAATCCCGAGAAGTGCGAATTTTGCTGCTCGGAGGTCCGGTATTTGGGATTTTTGATCAATCGGGAGGGCCTACAAGTGGACCCGGCAAAAATTGCGCCTATACGCGATTTTCCCGATCCCCAGAACCTTACTCAACTACGGAGGTTCATCGGTATGGCCTCCTGGTATCGTAGGTTCATCCCGCATTTCGCCACCATAGCCGAGCCACTATCCCGGTTAACTAAGAAGCGTCAGGCTTGGGCGTGGGGGCCGGAGCAACAAACCGCAATGGGACGCTTGAAGCTCGCCTTAACGACATCTCCAACATTAGCGAGGCCGGACTTCGATAGGCCCTTCGTCCTCCAAACGGACGCGAGTCTTTCCGGGTTGGGGTCGGTCCTTACGCAGTCAGATGGAGAGGCGGAACACCCTATCGCCTTCGCGAGTCGTTCTTTATCGGATAAGGAGCGCAACTATTCCGTGACGGAGTTGGAATGCCTGGCGATCCTGTGGTCCGTCCGAAAATTCCGAGGTTACCTGGAGGGCTACCGGTTCACCGTTATAACGGACCACGGCAGTCTGCGTTGGTTGCAGTCTCTGAGGGACCCGACGGGACGACTCGCCCGTTGGGCCCTACAGATGATGCAATACGACTTTGAAGTCGTCCATCGAAAAGGGGCTCTCCATCATGTCCCGGACGCACTGTCGCGGATGTTCGAAGACAAAAGGCCGCCGACTCCCGGGGGAGTATCGTTAGATGATTTCCCGGAGGGTATGGTGATGCCGATCGTCGACGAACGGGCGCGTGACCAATTTGGCCCCGAACCGCCTTTCCCGGAAGACAATTGGTATTCCAAACGCTGGCTTGAAGTATCGACCCAGGGTGAGCGATTTCCCGATTGGAAAATCGTGGAGGATCGACTCTACCTCCGCCGTAGGATCACCAGGATACCGGAAGAGACTGAATGGAAACTAGTCGTCCCGCGTCCCGACCGCCTCACGGTTCTGCGCGAAAGCCATGACCTCCCGCAGTCTGGGCACCTCGGGGTAGAAAAGACCTTCCTTCGGGTGGTAGCGACGTATTTTTGGCCTCGCCTGCACGAGGACGTAGCTCGCTACGTGGGTAGATGCGACAGGTGTCAACGAATTAAGGTCGTACAAGCTCCTCCTCCCGGATTAATGGGTCGTCGTGTGATCGAAGCTCCGTGGCTAGTAATAGCGGCCGACATCATGGGCCCTTTTCCGCCAAGTCGCTCCGGGTTTGCCTACGTGTTGGTCATTCAGGACTTATTCACCAAATGGGTTGAGTGCTGTCCTTTGCGAAGGGCAACGGGGAAAAAGATACGAGAAATGCTCGACGAGCTGGTTTTGTCCCGATGGGGCACCCCCGAAGTTCTCTTGACCGATAACGGGACTGAATTTGTCAACGGGAGTTTGAGTACATGGGCTGAGGACGTAGGGGTCTTTCACACCACTACTCCTCCGTATCACCCCCAGGCTAATCCCGTGGAACGGGTGAACCGGGTGCTCAAGACCATGGTCGTCTCCTCCCTTAATGACGATCATCGCGCCTGGGACGAACACCTCCAGGAATTCCGCTTTGCTTATAACACGGCGCACCATTCCGCGATCGGATGTAGTCCCGCCTTTTTGAATTTCGTCGAACACCCCGGCCACACAATTTTTACCGGCGTCAAACTATGGAGGGACGGGAAATAATCCCTTTACCCCCGGATGAGTGGTCGACCCACATGCGACAGCTGGTAGAACTCCGCGAAAGGGTCGGCTACAACCTAGAGGAGGCGTATCGGGAACAATCGGAACGTTACAATAAACACCGTAACGTTGTATCCTACAAGGTAGGCGACGTCGTCCTTAGGAAATTGCGTGTTCTCTCCTCATCCACGCAATACGTGGCTGCGAAATTAGCGCCGCGATATCAGGGTCCATATGAAGTTAGTCGAGTCCTGTCTCCCGTGGTGTACGAGCTTACGGATCCCGAAGGAAATGTAATCTCGAAAGTTTCTATAGAAGACCTTAAACTGTATCAATCTCCCGATTCTCCTTTTAATGACCAGGCCGGAGTCCCGGAGGGCCGTGTTGGAGTGGATAGTGGGCCGGATCATGGTCCCGCTGCTCTCTGAGCGATCTCAGATCCGCCTTCGCGGGGTCACCCCGAGTTGGGCGTTGGCCCACCGGCGAGGTCTGTCGACCTCGCCGGCGCCTGCCGGGAGGACGGAATGGCGGACTGGATAGTGGATGCCATGGAGCATGTGACGCGCTCCTGGATGGACCTGCTAGAGCAGGAGAGGAGCCAGCCATCCGAACCGGTTGCCGTCGAAGCCGGGATACGGCTTAGGGGACAAGAAGGTCCGGGCCGGGCGGCCCTCGGCGAAATGGCCGAAGTGCCAGGGGAGACCACCGACACGCCGGTGGAGGCGCCAAAGGGGCTGGACAGTCCTGCGGCCGAGCCGGATGCGGGTCTGATACCATGGGATGCCGTGTCAACCGACTCTGGGGAATGGGCGTCAAGTCCGAGCCCTCCCCGCGCAGTGGCACCCGCCAGTCCCGCTCGAGGCCGCCCCAAGGATTGTTGGAACTGCGATGGCTGGGGCCACGTACGTTCCAATTGCCCGAAGCCACGCCGGCGTGACCCAATTTGTTTTTCGTGCGGCCGCGTAGGGGTCACGCTGAGCACGTGCCCCAGGTGTAGCGGGTGGTGGAGGGCTGAGGGCGGGCGGGGCGCTCGTACTCGGGTCCCGGAAAACAAGAAGGGGGGCGGAAAATAGGTCTCCCGTTTCCGTTTATTCCTTTTCTTTTGTTGTTATTTATGTCGTTTCTTTGTATCGTTTTTGGGTTCCCCCGCTTCCTCCTTCCTGGAAAGTTGTACGGAGCGATGAGGTATGAGCCCCAAATAAAAATATAAAACTCAGAAAGGATGGTTGGTGATACCCTTGGTTCTCCCTCTCCTTCCGTCCTCCCGGAGGTATGGAGCTCCCGTGGGTATGGACGTGGTATGGCGGATGAGACTCCCGTGAACTTCGGCGACGCGAATCGGGTGTGTAGCCGATATGAACTTCTTTGTTTTGATTTGACTTGACCATAATGACCTGAGGGGGCACTACGGAATCGGGCGTGATGGAGGTCGTCGCCGCGTGGCACGATTGGCGGAATAGCCGGGAAGGGCTGGGATCTCGGCCGGGGCGGCCGATGTCTGGGGAGGGGGTGTTGTAACGTGTTTTTTTTGGTAACCCTCCGCTGGCCCGCCGGGCCCCTTGGTGCCTGGCGAGGGCGTCCTCCGGCTCGGCGCCACCATCGTCGCCACGACACGATTCCGTAGGGTCCTGAGTAGCTGTATATTATTTACTAATTTTGTCTGTATTTCTTTTTATTTTTCTTTATGATGTAATGTAAACCCGATGCCGAGGTTTCTCCCGCGGGAGGAAGTACGCGTCGTCAAGAAAGGAAACATCCGGGACACCGAGGATGGCGGAGTCGAATTTTCGTTCTGGGCTGAGGATCGAGAAAGCGCGAGAGGCTCGTAGGCGGCTGCCCTCTCGCGCGAAGCGAAAGATAAAGGAGAGGAGCGGGGAGGAGCAGGGGTACGCGTCTCGCGCGCCGGCCGGCTTGCCGGGCAGCTTCTCGCAAGGTACCGAGCCGGAAGGACGTGCGACGACCAGCATAAAGTGGCCAGCTACTCTCTCCCGGTGAGCCCAGCGTTGCCCGCAGCAATAAACCGCGTAGATTTCTGACCGCGTGGTCGATCCTCGATCTCGGGTATCTTTTGTTCGTGGCCACGGCCTCTATCGCGTTTCTTCCAGCTTAAAACCCCCGTTTCACGTAGCTAGCGCGTATTATCGGGAAATCGTGTCGTGGTTGCGCGCGGGAAGCTCAATCCCGTTTCGCGACGAGCTTCGGCTCGATTAGTCGGTAACAAGAGTGAGTGAATGTGTGCCTGTAAAAATAGGGATGTGTCATCCTCGGTGATCCCTCGGCCTGCGGCGAGGCCTGACCAAAGGGGAAAGGGGAAGAGATTGCCCTCAAGTTGGAACGTCTTCACGGAGAACTGGCCTCCCGTTTATCATCGGGGTGCGGGTTCGAACCCGTGCGGGCTTTCATCCATATTAATTGCATCTACCGGGTGCCCCTTTCCCCGGTGTAAGGATTTTCCCGGCCTCGTCGCGGGGGAGAGGTTGCTGAGCGTCGGCGTCCATGTAAGTAGCGACCGGGGTATTTTTCCCGGGATATTTCGTTCTTTTATTTAACGCTCGGCCGGGTAACCGATTAGCGGGGGCTCGGTGTTGTAATATTAGTGTGGCCGGTAGGGGAGAGAGAGGAGAGGCCAAGACGAGCTCGACGTAAATTGTGTGTGTGTGTAGGCCCCGGTCGGAATTGGTGTGTGTGCGCGCGAGAGTACTGGCTCGCGAGATTTCGCGCGTATTGTACATATTTTGTGTTCCGATTTTTGTCCCGTGTTCCTTGCGAAGGAGGGGAATTATTAACGACAGGTAAAATAAATTTCCTGACAATAAATTTTTCTTGCCGCGCGTGATTGACACCTGACCCATCCCCTCTACCTTATCCACGAGGCTGCAGTTTGGCCGGACACTGCGTTCCCTTTTCTTGTTCCGACAAGCCGATTTTCGGCTGGCGCCCTATATACATTGTCGGGACGGGAGGAGGGGAGTTTTGTGACTCTCTCGGTCCTTTTTCCCCAGCTCCCTCGATTTTGCGGTCACAAAGCATACCGGGGGCAATTTTTGCACGACGCACAAGGAGCGACGCCTCGGTAATGTGAATACTGTAATCTTTTGAAGACGTCATAAGACAGAAGGCGTCACTGGTACGCACAAGACGTAAACGCATCTCAACGCCGTTTATCAGAAATCTCTCTTGGTTAAAGATATCGCAGTGCAAATGACCGAGCAGATCAATCTCCCCGCGCGCATTTAAAACCGTTCGACGATTAGAAAGACCAATGTTTGCGTCTGCTATATCGTCCATTTTACCGGCTGAATCACCGTACCATGGACAGCTTGTGAGATGAGAGGTTTTCGCGCCCTGCCCGTAATTCAATAATGTTTCAATGTAGGCTCTGTATGCATAAGCATTATTGGGCGGTGATACAACTTTTTGATTCAAGAATACATCGACCTGATTAAACATTGAGTGGAGTAAATTATTAACAGGCCCCACTTTAACTGTAGGGTCGGGTTTTACAGAGTTCCAACGTATTCGAACACGCATACTTAGCATGGTATGTGCAAGGTCAATGTACTCATCACCCTGACCAGGTACCACGAACTCGATAGGTGAATCGTCTGTTAGAGACGAGATCGGTTTGTAGTGTAACCATTGTGTCCCCTCGATGGTAGTTTGAGTCGGTGGTAGTGTAAATAGCTCCAGTTCCGACTTCAAGCACTCACACGAATGAGTGTGTAAGAAAGCCATTTTTTCACGAGAAGATATCAGCCACGGTCCTAGGTCGTGATGTTTTTTTCTTCTCAGGCATTTTGGACGTCTTTCTACTTGCTCTTTTCACTGTTGTTCTCTTCTTCTTTTTAACACGCCCCACGTGTTTTTTTGATGTCGCGGGTTTCTTTTTTTTTACCGACCCTACGTGTACCGTAGCTGTCGACCGAATGCACAAGTTTGCGAATTTTCGAACGTTTATATCCCGAGCCCTGCATGAGGTTATTGAGTTTTTCTTCAGCCTTTCTCTTCAAATTCACACCCGATTCGCGCAAACGTGATTTAACGGCCTCTCTAGGATGCATACCTGTATCTATTATATCGTTTGCTACATTAATCCCAGAACGTATAGCTTCTTTGCCAACAGTGCGTGCTCCCTGCTTTACGAGTGGTAAAATTCGGCGAAAAAGGCCACCGAGAAAGCTACCGATGCCATGGCCCCTTTGATTCGGCGAGCCTATGTATACCTGACTAATTCCGCCGTAGCCTGTTCTAGCTCCACCCGTCTGTGTATCAAAGTACACATCGTAGTAATCCATTTTCTCTTTCTGTGGTGCTGCGACTAATCTATACGCTTAAATTGTAGCGTCACGGTTAGTGTTCCTCCTTCGAATGGTACCGGTTGCCCAAATTCATCCCTTATATCGATATCTATTGTCTGGAAGCTTGTGCGTAAAAGAGGCACGTAGCGAAGTGGTGAAAATCTTTTGATTTTCACAGAGCCGTAATTATAATTATTATCCGCATCAGAAGGAACGACACGTAACAAGGGTGCGTGCACATCTCCTGTGATGTATGGCTCGCAAATGTCAGTATAAACAAACAACATGTTAGGGATCCCGTTGGTGAGACTGGCCGGTTGCGGTGCAACATACTTAGAACCACTCATCGCCACAATCCCTGTACTATGGGTGAACCCTAAAATTTTACTCAACACCGGAGAGAAGTAGAAAGAGTGCTCCAAATTTTTACACGCGGTACAGATACGTTCTACCGATACATAGCCGTTACGCGTGTATTGGAACCTCAAGTGTCCCATCACACACGGGATTTCGTTTATTGATTCGAGTAACGCATTTACGCTGCGATATACTCCAGCTGGCACGCATGCACGCTCATCTTTGAAATCGATGTCGGCCTTAGCACCGGGTGTCGTAATGTTCGTTACCACGCTGACAAAGTTTTTTTCACCTTCAGGCGGTACATGCAAAATAGTCATGGGTATGTGTATCTCGGCTAAAGAAACAGCCCACTTACCCTGCAAGTTTACGCTTTGCGGCAAATGCGTCGTATACTGCGTAGTCCTGTTTTCAGGATAATACTTCATGCTACTATTGCTAGGTAAAACAACATAGAACTCATCCTTCATCTTGCTCACTTTTTCCTACGGCCTTTTGCACTCACTTGGACTCTCGATAATTCGGCCTCGTAAAAAATACCGTCAATCTCCTCGTTGTTAAGGTCGCGTAGAATGTATACGACAGGCCAGCTACTCAATGATAGGCGGTGTATCTTAAACAGTTCACTGCTCCACCCGCCCTCGTATCCTTTTGCAAAGGCCGCCTTTGCACTACTGATACGAACAACGTCACCCACTCTGTATTTAGGAGATAGCCGTCGTTTAGGTTGATTATATCGCTGCAAAAGATTATTTCGCGCTTTGGCCGCTGAAAGAAGCGTCACAGATACGGGCGTCATTTTAGTGCCGCTGTGTAGTGTATGATTATATGCAGAAACTATATTCTGCAAAACATCAATATAGCGTTTTTGGCGAGAGTACGTGAAATACCGCCACATTCTTTCTTTCAGTGTTCGATTGAATCGCTCTACAATGGCGGCTTTTATATCGGGGTTGCGTGTCGCGCGAAACTGGATATTATTTTTCTTCAGGAATGCCTGAAAGACGGCGCCCGTAAACTCTCTGCCCTTGTCTGATTGCAGACAAACGGGACATCGCCCATTTGTGCTCTTTAGGGAGAGTATGTGTGCCAAAGCTTTAGCCACTGTCGCAGCAGACTTATCGCGCAAGGGCTCGACCCACGCGTACTTGCTGAGTACATCTATGACCACAAGAAGATAAGCATAACCGTCGTTATAGCTTTTAAGCGAGCGAAGATCTACAAGATCAGCTTCCCATACATCATCAATGGTCCATACGCTGTAGGACCGGCGCGGAAACCGGCGCCTCACAGGCCTGTGCTTGGTATAAGCATCCTGAGCTTCAAGCCACTGTGTCGTTTTAGCAGGGGAGATATTTTTTTGACGGCTTACGCGTAACAGCTTTGCAGCAGCTCCGGTGAAAGACGCTTCATGGGAAGGATCAAAGTATACTTTTTCGAGTACTTTCATACTGATAATTTAAGACTAGCCCAGGTCACTCGTCTTCTCTCGCAACTGCCACCGGAGCCGTTCTGTATGCTGCGGCCGGATTTACTGCTCTCACTGCCGCTGTAAAACTCAGAATGACCAATATCGCTGATAGCCCCGTCGTTTTCATCGGTGGCGCTATCACAGCGCGATTGTAATGTTGAATTTGCTCGAGACTCCTGCCAAAGTTTTTCGTTTCCCACAAATTCTCGAGGTGTCTGTATGGACCGCAAAAATTTTGCAAAGACTTTTCGGCCCGCCGGTTTAGCTACTTTTCTCGCGCGCATTGCGTCGTTCACGAGATCAATGATGTTTGAATCCTTGATCGGTTCTCCGCTGGCCGAAACCACACCGGCCGAATCCCAAGAAAAATCTGACGGAGGTGCATCATGCAAACGTCGCAATAAAAGTTTTGCTTTATTGCGAAATTTCAACGGCACACTCTCAATGATAATGGAATCATTCATTCGGGCCGTAGGGATGTCGCTTTTGGCTGGGGCGAATTGCACACTACCCTCTTTCTTTTTCATAAGAGCATGGTACTGATGTGCTCGTTCCTCATCAGCAAAATGCAAGTACCGTTGCAGAACGCTAAAATACGCCAGCCACTTTTCACGCTCATCCGCGTACGCATTAGATTTCAAAATCTCATTCATCTCCGCATCTAGTCTGCTGAGAGTCGCCTCGATTATTTTCTCTGCTTGCTTTGCTGACCCCCCGTTATCATTGGTAAAATTATTCGGCCTATGGCTACTGAACTGTAATATGTTTTCCTCAGGTACCAAAACCATTTTTCGGGCATGCTCCATCACCCACGATCAGCAATCAGATTAGACAACACAGTACCTAGTATAGGGGCAAGTAGAAGGGGCAAAAAACCACCGCTTTGGACGACAAACTTCTTCTTACTCTTCCAGCACCCGTTTTTCGAGGCTAAGCGGCGTAGGAGGGGAGCGTGACGGCGCAGTTTTTCCTCTGACCAGACTTGAGAGGTATATTGCCTCGAAGAACGTTCAAAGCACACTCGCAAACACAGCGTATCATGCGAGGGTCTGCTTTTCGCAAAATGGCCTCGCGCTGTTCTTTACTGAGATACTGAAGGGCGTTCAATATCGCAACGCTCTTCCTGCAGAGAGACGATCTGTTGCGTGCCATTACAGGCGTAGAACTGGCAATTCGCCTCTCGTGTTGCCGCTTTTAAATTTTTTTCGCGGTACGTAAACGAAATGATGAGGGTCATCGGGAAAAATACATGCGCGGAATCGACAATTGTCGGGTGTCGATTGCTTCAAATCTAGTAGCAAATAACCATGAGGCTTAGACGTTGCGTCGTAATAAACCTCTTGCAGAAAGCGTGGGTTCTCAGGACATACCTGTCTCGCCAGGTGCTGTATTTGGGCACGGTCGCGAGGATTTTTGAAAATAACGATATAACCTGCGTTCAGAGAGATATCTCTCTGCCCATGACCCTGATGGAATAAGTTCTGCGTTATAAAAATAACACTCAAATTCTTATGATGACTACCCTTGGTGAAGAGATCGACAACGCTATTGTTCGATGCTTCACGCATCAGATCATCGATAATTAAAAGCTTGCCGCGAGGGTCGTTTGAGTAATCGGTAGACTGAGGTAATCCCTCGCGAAATTCAATAGAGGTGCCGTACTCCGCATATGCCGTCTGCCACTCGGAATAATAGAATATTATCCTCGCAAATGGTTCGCTGCTCATACACGTGATGAACTTTAAAATTTTTTTTACAAAATACGTCTTACCGCAACCTGTAGGTCCGCAGATCATCGAAGTCCACGGATGCGTCCACCGCACGTCCATTGTGATGAATGAGAAAAGGAACTTCTGAAGTAGCAATAAATACTTTACGGATGTGGCGTTTCTTTTTACAAATATATTTGCATGTAAAATATATTGAGACGGAAAAGGCCGTCTCATAAATAAACCAAGAAACCATCGCCCCAAGGATAGTCAGGAGTCAACCGAATTCGGGGAAGGGAAGGGGTAAAAGAGAAAAACAGACCAAGAGATCCGCCATGTTGGTCGAACCAACGCTAATTAAATTAATGGCGGACAATAAGAGAGGGAGACTAACCGTCGTACATGAAAAATTTATTTAGACGTTACACTAATCGAATTAAGGGGAAAACCCGGCAGAAACCGGATAGAACAAACTAATTGAATTAAGGGAAGATGAAGAAGGGGATTTGAAAAGCGGTAAAACCCGTGTATAAAAGGACGAGAAATTTGGAGGAAAGGCACTCTTTGAGTCCCTCGTGGATCGACAAGTACGATTGGACAAAGTACATCCCTCGCGGATCGGAAACGTCTGATACATGGAACGTTGAAAAACAAGAGAAACACGGAGTCGCGCCTAAAAAGCATTTGAAAGATCGCTTCTTTCAGTCCTCGTGGATCGACAAGTACGATTGGACAAAGTACATCCCTCGCGGATCGGAAACGTCTGATACATGGAACGTTGAAAAACAAGGAAAAAACGGAGTCGCGCCTAAAAGGCTTTTAGAAGGAATTAAAATAAAATTATTTTACGAGAAAATACTGGAAAATCAAAGAAAAATAAAAAGAGCAGTAAGGAAAGTTAATTACTTAAGGGGAGCAAACAATTATCGAAAATAGAGAGAAAAATTAGAGCAGGAGAAAATAGGATCAGAGAAGGTAGCATAGCGAGCGAGCGTTGCGAATAGATGTAAGTGAAGAATATTAAATTTGAAAAATAAAAGAAATATTACATTAGGGGATAAGGAAGAGTACGCTACAGTCATACGAAACACACACACACACACTCACACACACACACACACGCACACACACACCGTGATTATCGAGCTATATGGATCAGGATCGAAGAAAGGAGAAAGAGGTATCCCGAAATTACGAGAGTGCCGAAACATATGCAAAAAAGGGTAAACCGAGTGCTCGCGGCACATCCCTCGAGTAAACTAGCGTAGACCGGTCGGTGGCGACATCGAACGCCTAGATCAAGGACCGGGCGATCAATTATCGACGCGCGATAATTGATCGGGAGAGAGCATCGATCACCGCGGCGCGAAGGGCCGAGCTAGGGTAGGGGAATCGACCGTGGCGCGAGAGAGCGCGCGCCCGCGGCCCGTAGACCGCGAGTCCTAGCGCCCCGAGCGAGAGAGCGCCGCGACTCGACTCGCCCTATGGGAACGATACAACGGAAAGCTCGCGTCGCTATAGGCTAAGCAACGATACACATCGCGCCGCTAGCGAGAACACGCCGCAAACTCAGGCCAATAGAAGCCACCGAAATAGAAGACAGGGCATAATCGATACCGATCCAGGATAACGGATCCCGCCGAACTAAATGTACCGTGCGAGTAAAAAGTAATTGACCGACCGAGAAAAACATCGCGGAGAATACAAAAACAACACAAACAACACACTACACTTGTACATCGCGTTATTTTTACATTATATAGAGCCATAAAAACTTGAATAAATCACACTTTTTGTTAAAATACCCAAAGCACCTGAGTTTCAATTAATTTCTTCCCTGTTCGAGTCCCCGAACCTATAAATTTATCTGTAACGAATTAACACCCGTTACATTTTGGCGCCCAACGTGGGGCTCGAACATAAGAAAGAAAAACTCGTAAAAGGTGTTCAAATAAAAATAATAATAATATTAATAGAAATAGATAAAATAATTTAGAACAAAAAAAAAAAAAAAACAAAATCAAATAATTTAAAAGAAAACCGAATCGAATAAGATAGAGAAAAATGGCACAACAAAACAATGAAAACTCCCTTCATTGGGAATCAACTACGGCGGATGGACTGTTAGAAGAGGCCCGTCAAAGGGATCGTCGAAATATTGGGCGACTATGGGCGATCGGACCCAGACCGATAGAAACACCAAATGCAGAGACGTTCAACATCAGCGAAGGGTCAGGCGAGACTGAGGAGAGAGTTGCGGAGGAAAGTGACACAATTAAAGCCCTCATCAAAGCGATGAATAGTATCCGAAATGAGCAACGAAGGGAACGAATAACGACCAAAGCAGAAATCAATCAACAGAACGATAACTGCATTGTAAGGTCGCGCCAGCTGCACGAGGAAGTCAACACAAAAATAACAAATGAGGTCCAGAAAATCGAGGAGCGCACTGAACGCAAAATCGTGGTGGCTCAAAAATTAATAGAGCAAAGCCACAATCAACTGCGAAAAGAAAACGACGACAAAATCGAGGATTTCGACACTCGAATGGAAGCCATTCGGCGAACCATATCTCAGCTCCTCCATTCTTCTAAGGATGTGGGACAAGTGGTCACGGACCACTCCAAACGTATCACGGAGTGCGAGAAAAACATCCGGGCACAAAACGCAAACACATTTTGTAACACCTCCTGTGGAGCGGGATTAAACGTCAGCCAAGCATACGCGGCAAAACAAAAACCGCCGACGTATAATGGTGACGGCAGAGAACGACCAATGCGTTTTTTGCAAGACTTCAAGGAATTTTGGAGAATCACCGGGAACACTGATCTCCATTATTTGATCAGCCAATCTCTCAAAGACACCGCCAAAGATTGGTGGAGAATTGTCGAGGAGAGGGTTCAAACGATTAACGAATTCGAGGACAAATTTCGCGGACGCTACTGGAGCCAAGAAATTCAGGACAAAGTACGCCGAAATCTCGAATTCGGGGCTTACGAATGGGACGAGCACCGGATGACTCGAACTGAATATGCCACCCAGATATTCGGAAATGCCAAGGATTTGAGTGAAGGGCCTGCAGAAGAACAAATAATCAGAAAACTCGCTAACCATTTCGACGAATCGATCAGAATGGCAGTACGCGTCAGCGGCATCAAGACGATCGATTCATTCCTCGAATTGTTAGAAAGCATGGATGGGGCAGGACCACTCAATGCAAAAAGATCTTTGCCCCATCGGCAAGAACTCAGCGGTGCATCATGGCAACAAAATAACCCATGGAAAAACCAGAAGTTTGGAACGTTCGGGGGACCACGGCCAATGGGATTCAACCAGCCATGGCGGCCAGGGAATCCAGGTTACCAGGGATCACAACCATCATTCCAAGCTCAACAACAGAGTAATCGAGGATTTGGGAATAATAACGCGATGCCAGCGCCATTTCCCAGACAACAACCGTGGCAGACGGGATACGGGAATAACAACGCGATGCCAGCGCCATTTTCCAGACAACAACCGTGGCAAACGGGATACGGGAATAACAGACCTCCACTTAACCCCGCCGCTGCACCATGGACTCCGCATTCACAGGGCGGTCCAAGCACCAGCAATATCCCAGCACAAAACGAAACACCGAGAACCAGCCCACAGAACCAGGGAAACGAGTAAACGTTGCGCCCGTACAGATACCACGGGATGAAATATCACGAGGCGCAACGGAAGAAGACGAGGATGCACAGATCGCCATGGAAGAAGCTTTGGAAAGGATGCGTCGAAACAAAAAGAAGAAGGATAGAAGGAAGAAGAAAATGGAACCCGAAGATAATGAAAATTCTGAGCAACCGATAACAATGGGGATGATCAGAATAATTCATAACAATCACATCGAAAAAGGAGCCTGGAAGAATGGAAACCAAGAAAAACAACAAACACAAAAAAATAATAAAGCACTAAAAATAACAACGAACGACACCTACGAGCATCCAAAAGACTTCCTCATGGAAGAACCCGGACAACGGGGAATAATACGGGAAATTCACCCACGATGCCCTACCTTACCGATCGACCTCGAAGGAATTACCGCCGAAATATTGATCGACAGCGGGAGCGAAATATCCTGTATTTCAGAGGAATTTTACAACCAGCATCAGGAAGACTTAAAAAATTGCCCAGAAGTACCTGTAAGAAGCACCGAAGCCATCGGAGCATTCGGAGGTAAATCCGGCCGTATAAAAAAACAAATAATAGCCGAAGCAAAACTCTACAACGCAACAGGAATACTACAACTATTAGTAATTCCAAAAATGAGCAGACCGGCCATATTAGGCGTCGACGGGATGCTGGAATTACAAGTGGGAATCGACGCACATCTGGGAACCCTCAAAGTAAACAATAAAATCGTCGCGGAATTTGAGAAAGGAAGATGGGTATGGCAAAAGGACAAGAAAGAATTGGTAAAAATTTCGGAAATCGGAAGCATCACAGATTATGAACTGTCCGAGGACGAAGTTGATCAGAAATTAAAAAATTGTCTGAATATACCAGAGAATACGAAAAACGACTTCAAGGCCTTAATTGGTCAGTACAGACACATTTTCAGTAAAAAACCAGGGCGGATGCACGCATACATCCACAAATTGGTACTAAAGGATCCAGAGCCATACATACATCGCTCATATCCCGTACCGATACAATATCGTGAAAAAGTACAGGAGGAAATTCAGCGAATGTTGGACCATGGCGTTATCGAACGGGCAAAGAGCCGTTTCATTAATCCACTGGTAACGGTCATAAAAAAGATGGGTCGGTACGACTATGCCTAGATGCCAGACAACTCAACACATTTCTCGTAGAAGATCACGATAATGCCCCTCCGACAGAGGAAATATTTCAAAGATGTGGAGGAGTAAAAATCATGTCGAGTTTGGACATGACAAGTAGTTTCTGGCAAATACCACTGGAGGAGGAATCAAGACCGTATACCGCTTTCCAGCACGACGGGAAATGTTACCAATTCACGGTAACACCTTTCGGATTGAAGACGAGCACGGCAAGCCTGATCCGAGGTTTGGATATCGTGCTTCAGGATCTTGGAAACTCGGTAATCAATTTTGTAGACGACCTCCTGTGTATGTCAAAAGACGAAACGCACCATCTGACACATTTACACCAATTATTCAAGAGAATCAGCATCAACAACATGACTTTGAACTTCAAGAAATCAAGATTCTTCCAACGTGAAATATCGTTCCTGGGACATATTCTAACAACCACGGGAATACGACCTCAACCAGAAAAAGTCCAAGCAATCAGGGACTACCTTCCACCAAGGAACGTAAAACAATTGCGTGGATTTCTCGGACTTGTCAACTTCTACAGCAAGTTTACTGATAAACACGCTAGGGAAACGGTGCCTCTTCTAGAACTACTCAAAAAAGGACAAAAATGGAGATGGGGGACGGAAGAAGAAAGGGCATTTACACGAGTTAAGCAACTTTTTGTGGAGACCGTAATGCTCAAACATGCCGATCCGAAACAAAAATACACCCTAACAACCGATGCAAGTGATTACGCGATTGGAGCCGTCCTAAGCCAGGAAGATGCGATGGGCGATACAGGGGTAATATCCTTCGCCAGCCGCACATTCAAAGGAGCAGAAATAGGATATACAACAACCGAAAAAGAACTACTGGCAATCGTGTGGGCGCTTCAAAAATTCAGAAACCATTTGTTGGGAGCCCGGATCAAAATAATAACTGATCACAAGGCGTTGACGTTTCTGAAAACGGGACGATTCATCGGGGATCGCATGTTAAGATGGGCATTATTAATTCAGGACTATGATCTGGAAATCGAGCACTGTCCTGGAAAAAACAACGAGGTCGCCGACGCCTTAAGCAGGCCGTATGATTTCCAGGGGGACGAGCACAAAAATACACCCGGGAAAATCGTACTCACGGCCATTCTTGCTCGACAACCATCGGGGGAGATTAAACAAAAATTTAAGAAAATTGGACAATTACAACAGAGCCAAGAAAACCTCCAAGAAACATGGAAAAACTGCCAAAACCAGGAGGAAGATAAAAAATACCGGATAAATGAAGGATGCTTGCAAAAGTATGACAGAACCGGCAAATGGAAAGTCATCCTGCCGGAAGAATTGGTTCACAATTTCCTAAAAGAATGCCATGAGATTTATGGTCATCAAGGGGCACGAAAAATCTTCCACCTGATAAATGAAGATTTTACGTGTAGTCATATGGCTAAAAAAGTACGGCAGACAATAGCCATGTGTGACGTGTGTCAAAGGGTAAAAGTGGCAGTCCAAACAAATTACGCCAACATGCAAAATATTATCCCGGAAGGACCGAACGACCTCGTCTCCATAGATTTTTATGGACCCCTGCCAAAATCGGTCGGGGGAGTACAACACATCCTAGTAACCATTGACACATTCACCAAGTTCGTTAAATTATACCCATTAAAAAAGGCAAATACGGCGGCGACCATTAACCGAATATTCAAGGACTACATCCCAAAATATGGTAAGCCAAAAAGGATTCAATTCGATCATGGAACACAATTTACTTCAAAAATTTGGTTGGAACAACTAAAAAAAGAAGGAATTCAAGGGGTATTCTCATCGATACGACATCCCCAAGGAAATATGGTCGAACGCGTAAACAGAGAGCTCGGACGATTTTTCAGAACGTTCCTCACTGAAAAACACTCAGGATGGTATCGATGGGTACCCATAATACAGGACTGCATTAACGACACACAGCACGAAACTACCGAGTTCACGCCGACCGAATTACAATTAAAAAAGAAGCCTTATCGTATTTGGAAAGAATGGGTCCTCGCATTAAAAAAAGAACAAGAACCAACTCTCACCTACGACCAAAAAATCGAATTAGTCCGAGAAAGGATAAAGAAAAAAGGAGCAAAAAGGGCCGAAAGGTTTAATAACACACACAACACAGTCACGTTCAAAATTGGCGAGCGGGTATTGGTCCGAGCACTAAATGTATCGGATCCAGCGAAACAAAAAACCGCCAAATTTATGCCCCTATACGAAGGACCATATACAATAAAAAAATGTGTGGGAATAGCGACATACCTCTTAGAAGACACACAAAATAAAAAAGAACGAGGAAAATTCCACGCAAGTCTCCTAAAGCGATATCTAGCGGAAGAAAAGAGAAATGAGATATAAATAATTTCGAAGGGAGCGGAGAGTCTTATGAGAAATTAATCACGGGACGAGGAGTATATAAAGAGATGTCGCGCCAAAAATTAATCAGTTAAAAAGAAAATGGAGGGAGATAAAAATAATACCAAACAGTCCTCAAGCAAGACACCGGACAAGAGAAAACGGTGGCCGACGGCACAGAAAACGAACAAAAGGAGAAAACAGGCAGAAATTCCAAGAGAAAGCATAAGAGACCAATCAGCAACCGGAGATAAAATCTACGAAAATCGAACGATAAAACAGAATCAATACAGCGCGCCGGACGTCGATGAATTCGAATTATTCGAGGCTTCAGACGAAAATATTCAAGAATGGTACCCCGGAAAATCATCGGGATGGTAAAATGGAGGGGAGGACAAATTAATCAAGGATCGACGCTATCGCTCGCCAGTCAACCGTCAATTACACACTTGAAAAGATGTACCGCAACTACCCCGTCGAAAAATTAAGAAGAGAATACCGCGGAGTCACCGTGGCTGGACTAATCAGTCCAAACGAACTTGGGATCCACCTCAGCGAACGCGATGGGAGAGGGGCGTCCATCATCAGAATATGGCAGGACATCAGTCCAGACGACCCAGAGATCCACCCGTGCCTCGAAGAGGAGCTCTTTCCCGGAGCCTCGATACTTTGGCGACAGGAAGCCACCTTTTACCGGGCCACGTATCACCGGAAGACCGTGGACGGAAGAGCCGTACTATGGCTGGGGGACTGGGGAAATAGTGTGTACGGAAACCAAGAGCAGTGCTATACCGCCCCGGCCATAGCATTCACCTACCCGCTTCAGGCAATATCGGTGACCCATGGAGACCTCGTTCCGGTGGAGGAATCCTGGGAAAGTGAGGAAATTGATTATTGCCGGTCCCTGGTACAGAACGCGACGTGGACCATGGAAGTCGTGGGCAGACCGAACACGAATGGGCCCATCCTTGCGAACCTCTACCTCGAGAACGAAGGCCTGAACAACGGGAAAACTATGGCCGAAATTTTTATAGAGATGGGAGCAGCAAAAAAAACAGCAGGCACAACCCCACGCACCCTCAACAGCAAGGCCAGTTTGTTCGGGAACACGACGTACCATCGGGAGGCCGAGCAAAGATGGGCCACCAACAACACCGGAAACAACGAGTATCGAGCAACAACCAACAACATGCACGCGATGGGAGGGGGCCAAGAAAGCGACGACGATGACGACGACGACGTCGAGACGGTGTTGAACGACCACGTAGGCGACGAGTACGATAGCGAGGAGGACCGCTTTTGGCGGGAAATCGGCCTTCACCAGGAGGTGGAGGAGGAGGAGTCAAGCGACGATAATAATAGTATCGCATCAATTTAATAAAAACTCTTTCTAAAAACCCAAATGTGTGTTAGGAAAAATCCTTTTTTTTTATTGCGAGCGATGGGCAGCGGCCCTGACAAATAAGCGAGCGGTTAGTTTAAGGGGGAGGGGAAAACGAAGAAGGAGACCAGAGGCCGACCTTCAAGGAAATAGACCGGTAGGAACGGAGAAAATCAAAACAAAGAGAAGTATAGACCTTGGTTTAAAAATTTTTTTTTGACTCTTCGTGAATTGGATCGCTGAAAGTGATCCAAAACACAAAGAGTCAAGGGGGACAATGAGACGGAAAAGGCCGTCTCATAAATAAACCAAGAAACCATCGCCCCAAGGATAGTCAGGAGTCAACCGAATTCGGGGAAGGGAAGGGGTAAAAGAGAAAAACAGACCAAGAGATCCGCCATGTTGGTCGAACCAACGCTAATTAAATTAATGGCGGACAATAAGAGAGGGAGACTAACCGTCGTACATGAAAAATTTATTTAGACGTTACACTAATCGAATTAAGGGGAAAACCCGGCAGAAACCGGATAGAACAAACTAATTGAATTAAGGGAAGATGAAGAAGGGGATTTGAAAAGCGGTAAAACCCGTGTATAAAAGGACGAGAAATTTGGAGGAAAGGCACTCTTTGAGTCCCTCGTGGATCGACAAGTACGATTGGACAAAGTACATCCCTCGCGGATCGGAAACGTCTGATACATGGAACGTTGAAAAACAAGAGAAACACGGAGTCGCGCCTAAAAAGCATTTGAAAGATCGCTTCTTTCAGTCCTCGTGGATCGACAAGTACGATTGGACAAAGTACATCCCTCGCGGATCGGAAACGTCTGATACATGGAACGTTGAAAAACAAGGAAAAAACGGAGTCGCGCCTAAAAGGCTTTTAGAAGGAATTAAAATAAAATTATTTTACGAGAAAATACTGGAAAATCAAAGAAAAATAAAAAGAGCAATAAGGAAAGTTAATTACTTAAGAGGAGCAAACAATTATCGAAAATAGAGAGAAAAATTAGAGCAGGAGAAAATAGGATCAGAGAAGGTAGCATAGCGAGCGAGCGTTGCGAATAGATGTAAGTGAAGAATATTAAATTTGAAAAATAAAAGAAATATTACATTAGGGGATAAGGAAGAGTACGCTACAGTCATACGAAACACACACACACACACACTCACACACACACACACGCACACACACACCGTGATTATCGAGCTATATGGATCAGGATCGAAGAAAGGAGAAAGAGGTATCCCGAAATTACGAGAGTGCCGAAACATATGCAAAAAAGGGTAAACCGAGTGCTCGCGGCACATCCCTCGAGTAAACTAGCGTAGACCGGTCGGTGGCGACATCGAACGCCTAGATCAAGGACCGGGCGATCAATTATCGACGCGCGATAATTGATCGGGAGAGAGCATCGATCACCGCGGCGCGAAGGGCCGAGCTAGGGTAGGGGAATCGACCGTGGCGCGAGAGAGCGCGCGCCCGCGGCCCGTAGACCGCGAGTCCTAGCGCCCCGAGCGAGAGAGCGCCGCGACTCGACTCGCCCTAAGGGAACGATACAACGGAAAGCTCGCGTCGCTATAGGCTAAGCAACGATACACATCGCGCCGCTAGCGAGAACACGCCGCAAACTCAGGCCAATAGAAGCCACCGAAATAGAAGACAGGGCATAATCGATACCGATCCAGGATAACGGATCCCGCCGAACTAAATGTACCGTGCGAGTAAAAAGTAATTGACCGACCGAGAAAAACATCGCGGAGAATACAAAAACAACACAAACAACACACTACACTTGTACATCGCGTTATTTTTACATTATATAGAGCCATAAAAACTTGAATAAATCACACTTTTTGTTAAAATACCCAAAGCACCTGAGTTTCAATTAATTTCTTCCCTGTTCGAGTCCCCGAACCTATAAATTTATCTGTAACGAATTAACACCCGTTACAATATTTTACAATTTCTAATGACGATAGCCGTAAGGCAGCGAACCGTGTTCGCCATCACGCCTTCGCTTAACACTCGACGGTTTACACGATTTTGTTTCGGAGCGCGTAACAACATGATGGAACTCTGTACGTCTAATAGCATCGTAGCGCAACATAATAGGATCCTCTCTGTCCCCTACAATGAAGGACCGTACAGATTAGTAATTTATTAACGCATTGTTTGCAAAATTAAGGGTGATACCCTTAACCTTGCAAACTTCACTCTCCGACCCGTCAGGAGTACGCACTATAAATGCGTAAAATTTTGGCCCACCGGAAATGAAGCTTTTGATATAGCTACCCTCCCCATAATCACTTAACTCATCCGTTAAATCACCTAAGAGCTGGCCTATAGGAGGTTCGTATTCATTAGGTTGCTGCCTCGTTACATAAATAACAGAGTCTGTGTCGCAGTACAAGGCACGCCGATCGAGACGTTCCAGGTAGCTGTAAAGCTTTAGACGTGCCTGTGCCGTGGTGTATGCAGCAATTACAGCATTCGCTATATTCGAGGGCATCACAGCCTCATCCGTATTAGTATAGCTTACATACAACGTTTGATTATTCACAGGAAGCATACTGGTAATTTCGCACCCGGGGTCGGTCAATAATTCCATAAGTTTTTTTCGCGTCGATACCACGACTGTTTGTGGAAGATTCTCGCGTTGACCGAATTTTCCCCAGAATGAATTTAGACAAAGCTTTGCGAACGAGCGTAACCCGGGGTTTTTGGCTATCGCCTGCCTGCTCAAGCGAACACCCTCAGATTGTTCAAAATGCGCAATATAACGTTCTTGCTCTGTTTCATCGTCTGCGCAGTTTTCAGGCCACCCGCTCGCCTCTTGCTTGATTTTCAAAAACGTATTGATGTATTCAGCGAACAACCCGCCTGATTGCGTATTACGATCGAATTGCGTTACTTTGTATTGCCAAATTTCGGCTATAGAAAGTATTGTGTAGCCGCATGAAACAGCTTTTCACAGCTCGTCAACTACCCAGGTGCCCTCGAACACACGATCAACGGTATCATCGTGTGTGCACTCTTCCTGATTCATTATCTCGCAGCAGCTACGACATAAAGAGAACAGCAACCGCTGATGCATACGCACGGGTAATACAGGATGGTAAAGATTGCGCGGTGGTAGCACCGTACATTTGATCAACCCCTCAACGCGTGTTAAATCGTTAGTCCCCCCCGTCAATTCTAAGCACTCTTCAGCAATAAATACTTTCGGATGACGCACAGGGTATTTACCAAATTTGCAGATATACGGATACAGAGAACAGACATCTACGTAGCGTATACGCTCCCCCTCCCTTGTATCATAGAGTGTTACCATGTTTTCTGTTCGCCCACCGAAGAACGCATCACGAGGATTCAATCGATCTTTTGCCGTTAGAGGATGATCCCGCAGGAACTCACGAATTTCAGAGTTTGCTTCTACACGACGGTCCCACTCGCATTCCCAAATCTCCACCAGCTGGTAGCCGCTCGAGCGAATTCTCTGTGATATGGCTATGGTTCGTTTTAGGCTCTCGTCCATAGACAGGCCATTGCGCTGTTTACGATCTCTATTAAAGATGTAGCATTTGGCGCAGCCGTGTCAATAGCAGCCGTGAAACTGAAATACATGTGCTGTGCCGTTTGTTTCGTAGTAGCCATCAACTAGTAAATTCTGAGGTAATTTAAATTCGCGTGATCGCCCTGCGTGTATAATGGGGTGCCCGAGAGAATGCTCCATCCAGACGAGCCATGTGATTGCTTTTTTCGACTGATTATGAGCCCATCTATAGCCACCTAGAGGTATAATACCGATCGTGTTGCCTTTTAGGAAATTTTTACGAAAGACGCGAAAACAGGCTGACGCTATTGTTGTGCTCTCGTCAAAAGGACAGACGCGACCGTTGGTTATAAACATAGAGCGAAAAGCCATGCACGCACGTCGTAATATCGTGACGTCGTCCGTGCAATAGCTTACAAGCTCTTTCGAAAAGTCGAACACGTAATTGGTGTCTTTTGACTCCCTGTACCAGGTTAGAAATTTTTCGTGCTCTGCAGAACGCATCGTGTCAGCGGAGTAATACTCTATAGACGGCAGCGGCCCGACATAATTTTGATTTTCTGGCCTGTTGAACAAATGGGGAAAAATACCTTTAGTAATAGAACCTGTGAGGCCGAAGGCTTTAGGTAGCGCGCTAAGAGGCATGTGGAAATAATTTAGGCTGTCGAGAAATACCAATTTTTCAAGGCGCATCGAGATGATCTTTGTACCGTTCATAATTATACGCGGTAGCTGAGTCTTTTTTTCCTCGATCACACAACGCAAAATGAATTGTGCGTCAAAGCCCCCGGCGTTGTGAGCAATACAGATCGTACGCGAAAAATTATTGACTCGCATAGCAAGCTCGACCAATTGACCCACAGGATTATGACTAAAGACAAACTCATGGGGGCCGCAATGTTCACAAGGCTCATCGATAGAATCACGCGTGCAGCAATATGTGCAAACGCGCTGCGCTACGCACAGGTTTGGTTCATGTATAAAGGTACCAGTATCGCCGTGTACATTTGTGCATTGCTGCGTCTCAAAATCATAAAATATGAAAAGTATTTTAGCCAGCTCTTTGTCGTCGTGGATGGGCTTCATGAAGCACGCGTCGTTATCGGAATGGTCTGTTCTACATGTTTTGCAAAAGATCACACCACAAACATGCTTTCTCCTTTTATCCAACGGTCGTAGTGTTTTCAAGCATCCGCGGCACCGTTTGAGAGAGGCACAAACACTGTTTGATTTTCGTCTTTGGGTCTGCTTAACAACCAGATGGTTTTCAAAGCATTGCCGACCGTAAAATGTGCGAGCGCACATATCACACTCGAGTGTAGCATTTACGTTGGGATTGCAAGGCGGAGCCGTCATGCAGCGAGGGCACTTCTTTTTTGAACATCTATGACTCAGTCTACGATATTGCGAATTACACGCGAAGCAAAAATCGCGGCTTCCGACAGCAGCTCGTAAATTTAATGTCGGTTGAAAGTGATGCGAGCGCTCGTAATACAATATGTACAGAGTGTGCTGGATGCTACCAAAAGTGTTCAAGGCTTTTTGCGTGCCATCGAACAAAGGCTGGACCCCGCGCCCCAGAGTTAAAAATTCGTAAACCACTACCGCGATACCGTCTTGCGCTAAATAATTTTGAAATAGAGCAAGCTCGCGGATACCACAGCCATTCGCGGGTACTGTAACATGGGCGGCGTTCGTTAATTCACGAGCTGCGTTTCTCTGCAGTGAACCGTTAATCTGTCTCATACGCTGCCAATTTGCATGTAAGTTACCCGAACGTATTTCGCCCCGCTCGGCGTAGGCGCGCGCAGCAACCAGTGATCGTGGTAAGCACAAATTATCATTATTCCTAATTGTGAGAATAGCTTTTTTTGCAACACCCTCGTGTGTTAGTTTTTTTCTACCGGAACCTTCGACACCCTGTATAATACTAACTTTTATCGTGCATGCATCGTCGATATTTAGCAATGCTGCACTTTGGGCAACACTAGCTATTAATTGCCAAATATCGATAAACGTGCAGTCTCTGACGGGTCGAAAGGAGAGCCATACGGGACCGTGCGGTAGGTTACTTGAGGTAAACGATATACCTATATAATCGCTAGCTTCGCAGGAGGTTGTTATATGCGTCAGGAGATCGCGAAACGCTCCTTCAAACCATTGTAAAATGTGGCAGTCTGGCGGTGGTTGACAAATGCGTACGGTCAGCTCCCGACCGCGGAGTTTGAAACGCTTGAAGTAGCGGCGAGCATCCCCGATGATTTCGATACGGGTGCCGGGCGGCTGTACATCGCCAAAGGGCTCATCGATAGGGGTCTCGCGCTGGCGTCTAGGTCTTCCGCCGCCATCCTGTACTTCTGTAAAACGGGTAAGATTGTTTAAAAAAATGTTAACACTAGCAGATAAGGGCGCGCAACCTACAACTGATATTATCGTTAAGCTGACTACAATGTACCTGCTATTATTGTTAATTTTAACCCCCACGGGCGTCTACAAGAGTTCTTCATCAGGTATTACGGACGCCGATGTATAACCTGCCATAAAATAGTATTGCTCACTTTTCTTTTTAAATCCCCAGAAATACAAATAAAATAGTCCGATAATTAAAAAGAGGAAATATGAAAATAGATGTGTTGCGAGAAAATAAACGCCCTTTACCTGAGTCAGTAGTAGAATCTAAGAGACGGTTTATCCAATTATCGTTGAGCTCAACAATATTCTGTATATTCTCGTCTTCAAACGGGTAGTTCAATCCGAGGCCCATAGGATACGCCCACTCTTGATTTTCTCGGTGGTCATATTCCTCAATGGGATTGTCCTCCTGTTGAGGGTCAGCATTGTTGCCGGCATCGCTCCCTTCGTTGCTCGCCGGGTGCAAAGCTGTGTATGCGCCCCGCTCTATTAATCATCTATTCAAAATTATTATAATTATTATTTTCCTGCTTACCCTCATTACTGCCCGTAAATATCTCGACAGGGTTGTACACGCTCGCTGTAGGTGACGCATAGCCGACGGGTCGGTCGCGCGACCAGTGCTCCTCTATAATGCTACTTCTAGCACTTACAGTTTCATCATTGTCATTCCTGTCGTCATTATTGGTCTCTCTACTGGTCGCATGGCTCTGTAAATCTAATTATATTTCCGCTCTGTTATCAGCTATTCAAAAATATTTAGTATAATTTTTATTTATCCCTACTTACTCTCATAGCCGCCCGTAAAAATTTCGGAAGGCTCGCGTATGTCTAGTGTAGACTCACGCTCCTCGGAATCCGCAAATATATCAGAGGTGCTTGATGGATAGACAGCCCTCTGTGTTTCTCCTTCATCATCGTTTGACACAGGCGAAAGGTGCTGATAATCAGGGCGCCCTCTAGCACTTTGAACAGCCCTAGCTTCTTCTTCTTCCACGGCACGCGCCTTCTCAATAAGCATAGCTTCTTCATCGCTCGGCGCATCTAAGAGGCGTCGATAATCTGCGGTCGCACAGGTATTGTCACTATGTGTTCCTCACAAAAAGACGTCTTACATTACAGGGTGGCCCAAAAACCAACGATAATATTGCAAATACTGTTGGAAATGTCATTATTATTTTTTACAAAATGTATTAAGTGACAAATATTAGCCATGAATATGTAGCTGCTGATTGTTATCGGTAGTACGATGTTTTATTAATAGGCTGATAAAAGTTGACCCGAAAAAAATAACAGCATCTACAATATTCGTGATGCTTTTTTGGGCCACCCTGTATATTAGGTACAGCTTACCGTTTATTTCGCTAACGAGCTGTCGAATACACGGCACGTTCACAAGATTTCTGCGCTGTAACTCTTCGAATGCACATGTAAGAACTCGGCAGCCCTTTAACATTCCTCTGTTGTAAGCCGTAACGATGGATCGCAGCGGTGACCACCATAGCACATATTTCAAGCGTTTCAACAAAGAGGTTTCCGGTAAATAGCGTAACTCACTGCACCAATTATCATTGCACCTTCGCCGGTTAGCTGGTTGAATCACGACTGATAGTCGCTTCAATTTTGCGAGTACCAATGATATTGTGAATTATGGATACACGTACATCACAGTATGTGCAAATGATACGCATTTTGAAAATCTTGAGATTTCTCGGGGGTCAGTATGTAAGACGATATTTCACAGCAGCAGCACTTTTGCTGAGCAATGAAAATCGTGAACGAGCTCATCATACCTTCTCCATCGACTCGTTATGACCATTATAAAGTATCGGAGCGTAATATTCATTTTCAGGGATCTACGCGCATCTATATTTTACCGTGCTTCCTTATAATTGTTATAGTTTTAGGGTAAAATACATTGCGCATATGAATAGAGTGAAGAGAGTACGACCGATCATATATATATATATATATCGCTAACGTACGAAGAGGAAATATAGTTATATTAGTAGTAGAGAGAGAGAAGAATATATATATATATATATATGCCGCTCGTAGAGTAAAGATATACGTGTAGCTCGTGAGTGGGCGGCGATGAAATATAGTTATAGTGGTAGAGCGCGAAGAAGAATACATATATATATATATATATATATATATATATATATATATATATATATATATATATATATACACATACTGGTCACTCTGGTGTAAAGGTGGCACAGTATACATATATATGTACCTCGCAAGCGTACGAAGATGAAATATAGTTATAGCGGTAGAGCGCGAAGAAGGATATATATATATAGATATCTCATTCTCTCTTCGTTTGCCTTGCAGACCGAGTGCTCACATACACGGTACAGCATTGTTGTGTCTGTGAGAGATCGCACTGCTGCCCGCACGCACACACACGCAGGGGCCTCGTCACTGTACCTGTGATCGGTATAGTTATAACAGAAAAGATATATATTCTTTCTCACTTCAGCTGCATTGCAGCTATATATTCTTTCTCTCTTAAGATGCGTTGCAGCCCGTACGGTCACTTACACGGAGCTCGTCGTTGTACCTGCGGTCAGCTGTTTTACTCTCGCTACTACACCTTTATACCAGACTCTTTCTCGATGTATTGTTATTCACTCCTGTGTGTACATGGAGGCTCCGCTGTGTCAATGACTGGCGCTCGCACTCCTCTCTCTCTCATACCTCTCTCTCTTTCTATATCATTTTCTTTTTAATGCATGCGGCTTATAGAAAATGTTTCAGCAAAAATGTGGCTATGCGTAATTCTGTCACAAGATACTCATCTTTCTTCATTCGAGACGCAGCCACCGTCGCTAACGTAAGCACGGTTTTTCACCGTGTAATAGCCGTGAAATATTTTTTAAATAGAATCAAACAATTTATATGCCTCCGTCTGTTTTCAGAATGGAGGAGTATTATTTCGAGAATGACAACCTCGTCGTGTACGACACCGCGGCCGAACGAGAGTTTATCCTGGTGAGTTTTATTTATTTTTCACTTAATAAAATAGAAAAATGGACGTGTAGGACCTATACAGTAGGAAAGAGAATATATATATGTATATACGCTCGCACGCCTTCACGTGTGACTACGCTCGCACGTCTTCACGCGCGCGCGCGCGCGCGTGTGTGTGTGTGTGTGTGCATGCGTGCGTGCGTGCGTGCGTGCGTGCGTGTGTGCGTGCGGGTGTGTGTGTGTGTGTGTGTGTGTGTGTGTGTGTGTGTGTGTGCGCGCGCGTGCGTGCGTGCGTGCGTGCGTGTGTGTGTGTGTGTGTTTTTTTTTTTTTTTTTTTTAAGAGGTTTAGCGGGAAAATGCCTCCGCACCGTAGCAAATAATTGCCGTGTGTCGGGCTTGCACCGATTAAAAACCCCCATTCCTCTGTGGCCTTACAAATTCTCCCGCGGGACGACCGCTAGGTATTACATCGCGGGAGAGGCCTTAGCCGTAGCTCTTCCTGCAGTGTTGTCAGACGACCTTACATCCCCCGTTCCACTCTAGATGTTATGAGTGGTTTAGGGGTTCGTGTCGCTGATTTAATCTATGACTGCCTGGTCTTCCGGCGTCGTCTTCTTCCTCGCACGTTCTGCACGTCGCAACTCCTTCATCACTGCGGCAGCATAAGCCGATACCGCTGTCCATGCGTCTGCTGACTTCAGCATCAACTCAACCAGGTTGTCCGGGGTGATGCGTGTCTCCAGCTGATCCTCGACTATCGCGCGGGAGGCACTAAAACGTGGGCATTGGAACAATGCATGTTCAGCGTTCTCCTCGACTGCTACACATGCTGGGCAGTCCGGGGAATCTTCATAATTAAACTTATAGAGATAAGCCCGAAAACAGCCGTGTCCTGAGATCACTTGGGTGAGATAATAGTTGAGCTCCCCGTGTAGACGGTTCACCCATATCTCCACCTTCGGGATTAGTCGATGTGTCCACCTTCCCTTGGAAGAAGCATCCCACATCGTCTGCCACTGGTTGAGACTGGTTGCTCTCGCTTCTGTCCTTGCATACCTGGGGCTTCTAGCTCCCTTCTGCTGGTACATCGATCTACGCTCCTCGGCAAGCACCTCAATGGACATCATTCCCGCGATAACGTTGATAGCGTCCTCCGAGACAGTGCGAAACGCACAGGCTACCCTCAAGGCGCTGACGCGATACGTTGCTGCAGCCTTCCTGCGGTACTCCTGGATTTTCAGTGCATCAGCCCATATGGGTATGCCATAGGTGAGCACTGAGGTCGTCACTGATGACAGCAGTTTCCTCCTCTTCTGTCTGGGGCCACCAACATTAGGCATGAGTCGCGCCAGTGTGGTAGCCACCCCAGCGGCCTTTCTGCTGATCTGCTTGGTTTGCTCTTTGAAGTTCAGCCTCGCGTCGAGAATCACACCCAGGTACCGAATGAACGGTTGGGATGTGATTTCGGAGTTTCCAACCCTGAGCGTCACCGTTTCCATCACCTTCCTGCTGGATACGAGGAGTACTTCTGTTTTGTGGGCTGCAAGATGCAGTCCAACAGAAGACATCCATTCCTTTATCTTGGCGAAAGCTTCGCCGAAGAGTGCGGTGATTTGCTCCAGGAATTTGGCGATGACAATCAGCGCCGCGTCATCTGCGAACGCTACGATGGACACTCCTTTCGGCAATTTTAATAGCAGCAGATCATTGTACATGATGATCCACAGAAGCGGTCCAAGTACAGAGCCCTGAGGAACTCCTCCAGTCACCCTATACGTCTTTGGTCCATCCTCTGTGTCGTACATGAGCCACCTATTACATAGGTAACTCGCCACTATTCTCCGTAGGTATCATGGTACACCTAATGTTTTTAGGGCATCCATGATACACTTCCATATCGCCGAGTTGAAAGCGTTTTGGACGTCGAGAGCGACAACTGCGCAGTACTTCTTGGACCCTCTTGCCCATCGTTTCCCCGCAGTCGACTCCTGCGCCTGCTTCACCACTGTGTTAATGGCATCCAGAGTAGAGCGCTCCTTTCTGAAGCCAAACTGCCCTTCCGCCAGTAGAGGGTCCACGACTTTCTCAATCCTGTTATGGATGATGCGCTCGAAGATCTTTCCGGCGGTATCCAGCATACAGAGTGGACGATAGGATGAAGGTTCGTCCGGTGGTTTCTTCCCTTTCGGGAGGAGCACTAGCTTCTGCCACTTCCACTTGTCCGGAAAGATTCCTTCCTTGAGACACGCACTGTACATGCCCAGGAATATTGCCGGTGCCAACTTGATCGCTGCCTTGAGTGCGATGTTGGGTATCCCATCCATGCCGGGGGCTTTATTGTTGCCCACCCTGGCAATCGCCGTAAGAAGCTCTTCTTCAGTAATGGCTGGGATGACCTCATCGACGTCCTCCTCGAGTTGGTAGTCCTCCTCGGGTTGCTCAGGGAACAGATGTGAAACAATCTTTTCCAGCAGGGCTGCGTCCACAGGCGATGGCATTGGCTGGCTTTTCAGCCGAGTCATTACTACTTTGTACGGCCTGCCCCAGGGAGCATCTTCCACCTCGCTGAGCAGTTCGCCCCAGCTTTCAGCTTTACTCTGCTTGATAGCCTTTTTAAGCTTCAAGCGCGCCTTCCTGTGCTGTTCTTCCAAATCGGGGAACGAGCGTTTGCCTCGAGCTCGTTGCGCTAGGCGGCGAGTTCGATGACACTCCCTTCGGAGGCCGGCAATTTGTTCGCTCCACCAGTGTACCGCCGGTCGGAAGTCGACATTACGTTTCCGTGGCATTGTGGCATCGCATGCTTCGGTGACCCTCTGCATGACCACCTCGACCTTCTCGGTTGCACTTTCCGCTGCGAGGGGGCTGGTGTCAAAAGTTTCACGAAACAAGTCCGCGTCAAACATTTTCGCTTTCCAGCCCTTCCCGTTTGTCTTCGGTGCCTTCGCTGTTCCGCTGAAGTCACCGCGAATCTCCCAGAGAATCGCTTGATGATCACTGTGAGTGTAGATATCACTGACTACCCAGTGGCACTGGTTTCCTCTTGCCAGGCTACTACTCACAAAAGTGAGGTCCACTATAGAGGAGGCTTCACCTTTAACAAAAGTGGGCTTTGTACCTGCATTAAGTAGTACTACATCCATAAGGACATAGCCTCAAGCAGAGCTTGGCCCTTCCTGTTCGTCACTTTACTACCCCATTCCACAGCCCACGCGTGGTAATCTCCGGCTATGGCTACCGGGAAGCGCTGTTTAGCGTCTGCGACTAAGTTGTCGAGAAAATTCTCAAACTCATAAGTCGTCAGACTAGGCGGTGCGTAACAACTGTAGAAATGAACTCCTTTGGCTTTTATTCTCACAAAACCAGTTTCCATCCGACTCGCAAGATCCTGAAATGGAAGCTTTCCGCAGGACCAAATTGCGGCCTTCCCACTTGCGTCAGATTCCCAAGGTTGCGTGTCTAGATGTCTATATGGCTCCGAGAGTATCGCCAAGTCAGGCTTCAGCTCGCGCACAGTCTGCATGAGCAGGTCCTGTGCTGCTTCACAATGGTTGAGGTTCAGCTGGAGTACTCTCATTTGCATCGTTTTTGGAGTGCCTGGAGAGCCCGCGTATACGCTGGACACCGGCTGCTACCTGCGATGTGGGCTGTGGGTGCCCCATCTCCCGTTTCTGCACATATGACACACTTTGCGCTTGCTGTGCATTCGGCAACTTTGTGGCCGGTGTTACCGCACTTGTTGCAGTCTTTAGCCCGGTCGACGTTGCTCTTGCAGTTCCGTGATAAGTGTCCAAATTTCCAGCACTTGAAACACTTTAGTGGTCTCGCCACCTCTCGGATTCTGCAATTACACCAGCCGACTCGGATGATTCCTGTATCCAGAAGTTTCCGGGCAGCAGGCACCATGAGTCGTATTACCGCGGTCTGAGTTCTGCCATATGCTTTACGCAGAGACTTAAGAGAGTATTCCGTGACGGAATATTCCGGTTCCAAGACTCTCTGCAGGGCCGCCGATATCTCCTCCTTCGTCGCGTCCTCTTCCAGGTCCTTGATCTCCAGATCAACTTCCTGGACTTTACTCTGGACCGTTGCTGATTCACCAAGAACACCTTCGAATTGGTTTCGCAATTCCGGTGCTTTGGCTGAGCTCTCCTTATTCAGAACGATCAGCAGATCTCCCGCGTTCGTTCTGCGTACCTTTTGGACGCATTCACCTGCATCCTTGAGCGCCGGATCCTTCTTTATACGACTCAAGATCTCCGCATAGCTCAAGTCACCCTTTTTGTGGATGACGAGAGCGTTGGGCAGAGTCGGCCGTTCGCGAGGTTTCTGCGCCTTCTTCTGAGGCTGCTTCTCGGATATCTTGTGCGATCTTTTCTTCTTTCGCACAGTCTGCCACTTCTGCTCTGATATCTCGCCCTTATCCTCGGATTGACCAGCCAATGGCTCCACCAGCTGCTTCTCCTTCGGCTCCTTTCCGTTGGTCGACGTCGGTGTAACCCGCTTTTTCCTCTTCGCCTTGTTTACTTGCGTCGAGGTACCGCCTACGTCCATGCCTTCATCGTTCCTCTCCTTGTTAGGGAGAGTCGATTTCGCTTGGCTTATGGTCGGCGTGGTTTGCGTTCCTCCAGTCAACGTTGCCGCCTGTGGCTTTGCGCTCCACGTTACGAGGTCCTCTATACCTTTCCAAGTACTGGTAAGCATAGGAACCCACCGCTGGATCTCCTTGTGGAGGTTTTTCTTCTGCTGGATAAAAGAGGCTAGGCTCTCCAGCGTCTTTCCGTGCCTCTCCACCAACTTCAAAATCTCCTTTCGGTTTCCACCTGTCTCTTCCTTTTCTTCTCTTGAAACATTATGCGCCATGGAGGCCAAGTGGCCCACCTCCGTGGTACTGCGGTTGTTCGATGACGACGCCCGGGAGCCCGCTTGGTCACTCCCTGAAGGCGCCGGTACTGGGGTTCCGTGCCCCTGCACCCTAATCGGTATATCCTTTATTGGACTGCCCATAATCATTTGGTATCGAGGTTTGTTCCCCGTGTCTGTTGGTCCACGGGAGGTATTTTAATTGCCTCCTGCCCTGTATATCTATATAGACATTTCAATATCCATATCTATATCCAGATAGATATCTCTATATGTATATCTATATCTATATAGATATTTGTACATCTATGTCTATATTTATATACGAGGGCTTCCCCCTATCCGCCGCCTGGGGACGCGCCACGTAGGGGTTTCAGACTCCCCATGTGGTGTGTGTGTGTGTGTGTGTGTGTGTGTGTGTGCGTGCGTGCGTGCGTGCGTGCGTGCGTGCGTGCGTGCGTGCGTGCGTGCGTGTGCGTGTGCGTGCGTGCGTGCGTGCGTGCGTACGTGCGTGCGTGCGTGTGCGTGTGCGTGTGCGTGCGTGCGTGCGTGCGTGCGTGCGTGCGTGCGTGCGTGTGCGTGTGCGTGTGCGTGCGTGCGTGCGTGCGTGCGTGCGTGCGTGCGTGTGCGTGTGCGTGTGCGTGCGTGCGTGCGTGCGTGTGCGTGTGCGTGTGCGTGTGCGTGTGCGTGTGTGTGTGTGTGTGTGTGTGTGTGTGTGTGTGTGTGTGCAAAGTGAAAAAAAAAGACAGCGCGGTGTTTAGTGTTAAACAACTCTCTCTCTATATAATGCTGCATACACAGAGGGAGGAAGTATCACTATACCTTATGACCATGCAGCGCAGATACGCATCGCACGGCGAGAGAGAGAGAGAGAGAGAGCCGTCTATATATCAGGAAAGAGTGTGTGACTTTACGCTATATATGCACGTCCTCTCTCTTTCCTACTATATAGACGGTTCTCTCTCGCCGCGCGTGCCGGCATTGCGCGGCCATAAGATATAGCTATACCTCCTCCCCCCTGCGTATGCATCATTATATAGAGTTCTTTCACGCTAAACACAGAGCGGTATTCTCTCTCTCTCTCTTTCTCTCTCTCTCTCTCTCTCTCTCTCTCTCTCTCTTCTCTCTCTCTGTCCTTTGATATTTAAAAATCACGTTTTTAAATTTATTTACAGACGTCGCGGCCTCGTCGGAGCATGAGGCAGCCGAGGCAATTTTGCTCGTGGCGACGAAATTTCGTCGCCCATGCCGTCGGAGTGAGGAGACGGCGAGCGAAGCTACGAGCAGCCGTCGACACCCTCTGGGCCGAGGATGCCGAGTCTTTAGAGATGGTGGAGTGGGGTTGGCAACCGGCCGATATTTTAGGACTGTGCCGTCTATTTTACAACGACGTAGCCCCTGAAGATGGCTGGTGGCTCAGTCATGCAAGACTGTGGTGGCTACCGGCCCTTTTCCCCAGCGCGAATGCCGTGGCGCCTTGGCTTTAGCTCACAATTATAATGGTTTTGTTTTTGCAAATAAAAAAAATGCCATTATATTGCTACCTTTTTTTCACTTGAAAATGCCCTTACTCCCTATACCGAGGCGTTTGCTGACTCCGCAGAAGAGGCGACACACGCACGTAAGTATAACTCCCTCTTTCCTCTTCTCAATCGTCGCGGGCCACTATGGCGAGCCACCACAATTTTCCCCCACTTCTACTCCCACCTCGGCTGCCCCCCACCATGGGCCGAGGAGTGGGGATAGGAGTGGGGGTCGCCATAGTGGCCCCCTTACTACTTACGTAGAATCCATGTTCTACGTTTACTGCGGGTGTTTCGAGCACGAGCATAAATTTACACAGTGCGTAGAATTTTATTCCTCCGATTCCTTTGAGTTCGATCGTTTCTTCTATTATTTCTGTGTCCTTTTTTAATACACTCTTTTTTATGAGACTACATTGGGCTCCGGTGTCTCCTTTCAACGTGAGGATTTTGTCTTTAGCTTGGGGAGACGCGATGTGGAAGTCGCTAGCGGCTCCTCCAGAATTGATCGTCGTTATCCAGTACGATTTTAATTTCTTCCTTGTATTTTTTCTTTTGGACGGACCTGTATTCGATGCTTCGATTATTTTTCTGACGTTGCGTTTTTTGTCTCCGCTCGTTGCCGTTGCCATATCGAGCGAAAATGACCTTATTGTTTTCCTGTTTCCGCTGTCGTTGCAGTTATCTTCCCTTGGCCTGTCTACGTTTGTTGCCGTTATCATATCGAGCGAAAATGATCCAATTGTTTTTTTTCTTCTCGCTTTCGTTGCGATTTTCTTCCTTCGGTCTGTCTTCTTGTGGCCTATTTTTATTTGCGTTCCAGTGATACTGATTTGGGCGCCCTGGGGCCCACTCTTGTTGTAATAGCTGGTTCCTTGGCCCTGGTGAAAATTCGTTTGATGATTTTGATGATACCCGGTTCCCGGTGCCTGTCGATATCCGTTTCCTTGTCCTCGTTGCCAATTCCTTTTTCGGCAATTCTTGAACGCGTGCCCCGGTTTCTTGCAGTAATTGCGAGTGATGTTGAATTGATGCACGCTTTTCGATGGAGCTGGTAGTCTGTATCTTCCGTAAGACGATGTGTTGGATCGGCAATCCTTTGCTAAATGTCCCATTTTGTGACATTCATTGCACGTCATCGGCGTTTGTTTTTTCAGATGAGTCTGCCTGTTTATGGATTCGCCTCCTTGTAGGGATTTTTCCTCTTCCATTGCTCCTTTAAGGGCTGATCCGAGATCCTTGAATCCTCGGGCCTTTACGATGACTTGGTATTCCCTTCGAAGTCCTCTTTCGAAGTTGTATAGGGCTAATTGCCTTACATATGTCTCAATTGTTCTTTTTTCCGCAGGCGATCTTGCCTCGGTTGTGCTGGCTTCGATTAATTCCATCATTATGGCCTCGAGTCGTTGACCGTATGCTAACACGCTCTCGTTGTATTTTTGCTTACACGTATTAAAATCGACCTGTAACGCGGCTACTGTACGTCGCGTTCCATATAATGCTGTCGAGTATCTTTTCGCGCTTTTCCTATTACTTTTGTTGCTAACACGGATTGTAAAAGGAAATGTCTATCGGCAGCTGCAACGCACGCGTTTGCATAGCTGAATGCTTCAATTATGTCGTCGACTTTTTCAGGTTTTTCGCCATCAAATCGGGGAATGAGGCTCGCGTCTTCTTGAGGGTCATAAAACCATTTTCTTTCGCCATGTTATCTGAATTAAGTTGGAGTAGGGAAAATTCTTGAATTTCTATTTCACGACCACGCCTAGTATCTATATTTTCTGGAGATTGATCAGAATCTGTTGATTGATCAGAAAAATGAACGGTTCGATCTGCTGCGGATCGAATTTTGGTACTTTTCGCAGCTGTCGGCCTATTTGAGAAATTTTGTGAATTTGGACTTTCGTCTGAACTTGTTGCGGATCGAAATCGCTTTTTCCTAGGTTCCTGTAGGTCTTGTTCGACTGTTTGATTCTCGGGACGATCTCTTGCAATGAGTTCGTCGAAAATTGAATTTAATGAACGAGATAATTTGTTGTTACCCGGTAATCGGTATAATTTACGACGCTCGTCTTCGTTTGACATTAATGTTTAATTGTTTGGCTTTGGAGGGTGTTTTTTGATAAATGTTCCATCACTTACAGTACGATGATGCGCCTCATGTTGATCGATGCTTCGTAGTCGGTTGTTCACAAGATGTTGACCTCGTTCTCGTAGCTGTTTGGCAGGAAATTGCCAGTGTTGTTCCCTGTTGTCGTGTTGCTTTGGTTTGCTATTCTCGTGCGCTCTGTTGTTCCGTTGTAGAAGGTATTTGGTGAGTCTTCGTCCTTGGGTCGGTCTGGTATCGATGATCCTCGGGATCTGGTTGCTTTTGGACAGCTCTGTATGGTTGACTCGGGCGTTAGCTTACGCCGCACGTTTTCTTTTTATTTGTCCGGTTCGACGGTCGTCGATCGGATCACTCGTTGACCTCCTTTTCAGCACTTGCTGCGTTCAGTTTATTTTGTACGTTGAATAGGATGTTTCCTTCTTCTTTTTTTTTTTGAAATTGTGTAATGCAAAGTTGCGGTATCTCCAATTGCGGGAATCCCACCGCTGCCACCAATGTTGTGCCCCGGCTTCCGACGATGCGCGGAGAGCACGGAATTTCGCTCTCGAGTAAGTTGACACCGTGGATTGTCGGATGCTCGAGGGCGAGGGTATGTGGGGAGTTTTCCCGTTCCGAGTAAATCTCCAACTCGGGATATTGCAACTTAAACAACTTATATTTTACTTAAAATTAGGCAACAATATTACAATTCTTTTTTATGCCTTGAGATCGACCTCCTCGGCTTCTGGCCGAAGACTGCCTTTCGATTAATTCTTTCGACTAATTGTTAACTCGGATTTTCTCAACCAATCCTTCGAGAACGTTCGATTCGCTCTATTGCGATTTAGCGTTTTTCCGGCTGAGTTGAGCGGAATATCGGGCTTGTGAAATATCGGGCTCGATATCGTCGCATGGGGTCTTTGAACCTCCTGCGTTAGCAATATGAAAATTCCTGTCTTTTCAGGGCACAACACTTCAGACACGCGAAACAATTTTTTTCATTCAAGCTCCACCACACAACAATTGAGCAGTGGTACGTTCCTGTCCTTGATCACTTCTTGTTGTCGAGCACTTCCTTACACTACTGGAGAGTTACAGTACACACAGACGGATGGCTGAGAAGTAGCCATAAGCTGGCAACGCGTGAAATAATTATTTTCATGCAAGTTGTACGGTAGAACAATCGAGCAGTGTCACCTGTCATCCCGTGATGAACTATTGTTCTTTAATATTTTTTTACGGTACCGCAAAGTTTTCGTACATATAAAAACACATGTCAGAAATAACTAGAAACTTCAGAAACGGGAAAGCATTTTTTTAATTTTATTAAACCTGTACCATGCAACAATCGAGTGGTCTCACCACTCATGCCTCGATAATTTATTGTTCAGTAATTTTTTTGAATTCCTGGAGAATTCTAGTAGGCATATAGATAGATCTAAAAAGTCGGCAAAATATTCAGGCACACGCATTTTTTTTGCTACGAGGTGTACAATACAACATTTTATTTTTATCCATCTCCTTCTCTGCCGATTTGTTGAAACTCATATTTTTTTCAACTGCTAGCGACGTTTAGTACACGAAAGAACTAATGTCAGACAGAGTCAAAAACTTCGGACGCACGAAATATCATTTCTGTTCGAAACTGTACCATACGACGTTGCAGGAGCCTGACCTCTCATCCCTTGATGACTGGTTGTTGTCTAATGATTTCTTTAGCGTACTAGAGAGTTTCAGTACACATAAAGACACATGGAAGAAGTAGCCACAAGATTCTGAAATCGAGAATGATTCTTTTCTGGACAGTGTACCATAGAGCAGTCGAGCACTGTGATTTCTCATCCCTCGCCGATTCATTGTTGTCCAATATTTGTTTTTGAAATACTGGCGAGTTCTGCTACACATATAGACGTATATGAGAAGTAGCCAAAAAATTCAGACGGACGAAACTATTTTTTATTTTTTTTTATTCAAGCTCCACCACTCCCCAATCGATCAGTGGTACTTTTCCTCCCTTGATCACTTGTCTTTGTCTAGCACTACATTACAGTACTAGAGAGTTACAGTACACACAGAAAGATGACAAAGAACTAGCCATAAGCTTGAGAGGTGTGAAATATTTGTTTTCATTAAAGCTGTACGGTAGAACAATCGAGCAGTGTCATCTGTCATCCCTTGATGACCTATTGTTGTCTAATATTTTTTACGGTACCGCAAAGTTCTCGTACATATAAAAACATATGTGAAAAGTAACTGGAAACTTCAGCCACGGGAAATCGACTTATTCTTTAAATTGAACTTGTACCGTACAACATTTGATTCTTGTTCTATCTCCCTCACAGCCGATTCATTGAGACTACCATTTTGTTTTAACTACTAAAGACTTTTAGAACACGAGAGAAAATATGTCAGAAGGAGCCAAAAACTTAGGATGCACGAAATAATTTTTTTGATCGGACGTACATCACACGACGGTACTTCAGTCTTACCGCTCAGCATTTGTGGACTGACTGTTGTCTAATGATTTATTTAGCGTACTAGGGAGTTTCAGAGCACATGAAGACGCATGGAAAAAGTAGCCAGACGCTTCAGAAATACAGAATAATTTTTTTTTGGAAAGTGTTCCATACAACAGTCGAGCAGTGAGATTTCTCATCCGTTGCTGACTCATTGTTGTCCAATATTTGTTTTTGAAATACTGGCGAGTTGTCCTATACATAAAAACGTATCTGAGGAGTACCCAAAAGCTTCAGACACAAGAACAATTTGTTTTATTCAAGCCCCAGCACGCAACAATCGAGCAGCGGTACCGTTCCTCCCTTGACGATTTCTCGTTGTCTAGCACTTCTCTACAGTACTAGAGAGTTACATACAGTACACAAAAAAGGATGACAGAGAAGTGGCTATAAGCTTGAGAGGC
>OX101793.1:4940764-5070764 GCA_944452715.1 Ophion slaviceki
GACAGAGAGAGAGACAGAGAGAGAGACAGAGAGAGAGAGACAGAGAGAGAGACAGAGAGAGAGAGACAGAGAGAGAGACAGAGAGAGACAGAGAGAGAGACAGAGAGAGAGACAGAGAGAGACAGAGAGAGACAGAGAGAGAGAGAGAGAGAGAGAGGGAGAGGGAGAGGGAGAGGGAGAGGGCGAGGGAGAGGGAGAGAGAGAGAGATTTAGTTTCTGGTATTCCTGGGAAGGAAGATTCAGTTTCTGGCCAGGATTTCTGGGAAGGAAGAGGTGAGAGCTGTGGGAACGGTTGATGTGAGTGCATGGGAATTGGTTTTAGGGATTGCAGTCGTGTGGGACCGTGACATGTTCCCTCTATGTTCGGATTAATTCTTTAATTTCTTTCAATATTATATATTTCAAAATTTTCAAATTTTTCAATTTATAAAAAATCCGTAACTAAATTGACATTCTCTCATTTCCATTGAATTTAAATTACCGCCCCATTGGCTGTCGAAATCCCTTCGCGACCGGTCATGGCAAACCCAACCTTGCCAGGGGACATGTTCCAAATAATGTCCACCTCGATCGAGCATATGTCTGCCGTTATCAGCGGTATGCATCTCTCGACTCGGTTGGCGGGTATTCTCGATTTTGACGGGAATCCCGCATCGTTGCGGGACTTTCTTCAAAATATCGCGAAGGCAGCAGCGTTTATCAAGCCGGCGAGGGAACCAGAATTTATCGCCGGAGTATTAAACAAATTGCGAGGGGCGGCACGTCTGTGTCAAGGGAGAAACTATCGCGACGAACCCGCAGCTAACATCTATCTTAAAAGAAGGGCTTTCGCGTTCGCGGAATTATGACGACTGTATGTCCGATTTCATGCGACTGCGCTTAAACCGGGGCGAAACGGTACGGGAATTGTATAACCGTACTAAAGCGTTCGCAGGTTTGCGACGCAACGCATGGAAGTCAGACTATGGTTACGATATTCCGACGGATCCGGTTGACCCCGTCGCGAAGACCGCGGTCAGGACATCGATTTCCCACTATACACCGTGAAGAAATCGATACACAGATCCAGAAAAAGGTCGACAATTGAATCATCACCCCTTCGCAATCCCCGTACAACTTTCCGGTATGGATCGTATCGAAGAAACCCGATTCACAAGGGCGGCAACGGATGCGAATGGTGATAGATTTCAGGACTTAACGAGAAAACAATTTTTGACGCCTACCCACTACCAAATATACTGGATATATTGGATCAGCTGGGCGAAGCAAGATATTTCTCGACATTCGATCTGGCGAGCGGCTTTCAACAGATTCCCATGGACACTCGGGATAGCGAAAAAACTGCATTCTCTACGCTTAACGGGCACTATGAATACGCTCGAATGGCTGAAGGATTAAAGGACGCCCCCGCCACGTTCCAGCGATTAATGGATAGTATACTCCGAGTTCGGCCCGTGAGATTTCCAAGGTCGTGGTGGAAAGAAAAAAAGGAGTTTTTTCTGCTCGTTTACGTTTCGATCCTTGGTTCGGATCCTCTTCAGACACTTTATTTGTTCTACAAATTTCGCGATACAAATTATATTAATGTAGTTTACAGATTTTTGCATTTGTATTTTGTGTAAAGAATAAGTATTAGATGTGATATAGTGATTTGTGTGAATTTTGTGTTAGTTATTTTCCTATAATTTTTTAATCGTGGTGATATTGTATGAATGATTATTTATAACAAGTTAATTTATTCTTGAGTAACAAGAATGGTGTGTGAGAGAAAATACAAAAGCAAAAATCTGTAAACTACATTAATATAATTTGTATCGCGAAATTTGTAGAACAAATAAAGTGTCTGAAGAGAATCCGAACCAAGGATCGAAACGTAAACGAGCAGAAAAAACTCCTTTTTTTCTTTCCACCACGACCTTGGAAATCTCACGGGCCGAAATCGAAGCCGATTCCTCAACATCACGTATTATCAACACGGCCGCACACTACTCATACTAATTAGTATACTCCGAGGCCTGCAAGGTGCCGAATTATTCGTGTACCTTGACGACATCGTAGTATTCGACCGATCGCTGGAAGAACACGGGAAGAAGGCCCGTCGCCTCGAGAATCGTCGGCGGGAAGCAAACCTGGTACTCGAGCCGGATAAGTATGAGTTCCTCAAACGGGAGGTATGCTATCTCGGCCACGTAATTCGGCGAGATGGGCTAAGACCTGACCCGCGGAAACTTGAGGCTGTAAGACGTTTCCCGAGTCCGAAAACGGCCAAAAACGTTCGACAATTTTTTGCACTCGCCGGGTATTACCGAAGATTCATTGCGAATTTCTCAGCCCGGGCGAAGCCTCTTTCTGACCTGCTCAAAAAGGGGAAAGGCTTCGCTTGGGGAAAGGAACCGCGTCGAAGTGAAAGGAACCGCGCCGCAGTTTCCGGGACTTACGAAAGGCTCTGTGTACGGAACGTGTCCTGGAATACCGCGATTTTAACTGTCCGTTCATCCTCACCACGGATGCCTCCGATTATGCAATCGGAGCCGTCCTGGGCCAGGAGCGAGATGGGCTTGATCTACCGATCCCCTATTTTTCTCGCATTCACGCGCCCGCCGAGGTGAACTATGGGACAATCGAGAAGGAGTGCTTGGCGGTGATTAAGGCTTTAGAGCACTTCCAGCCATATCTCTACAGCCGGAAGTTCAAACTTATCTCGGATCATGAGGCCCTTAAATGGATTGGCACAATAAACGATCCAGGTAAGAGGTTAGTCCGATGGAGACTGTGCCTTCAAAATTACGACTACGAGTTTGTTTATAAACCGGGTCGATTAAATTTAAACGCCAACGCACTCTCCCGGAATCCGATAAATCCGCTGTCCTCAGAGTCAAGCGACTCCGAGTGGACGGAGGATGCGGCTGTGGTGCTTCCCATCCAAAAGGGGAAATCCAGGGCACGCTCCGATTCCCAGAACCCAACGCCGCCGTCGAAGAGCCCGACGTCACCCTCGACGCAGCGGAACCGCAGGATGCCTCCTCTTCTGGATGTGAGTGCCGTTGCGACCCGTACGCAGCTTCGAACCTCCCCCACGATCTCGTCGCGGCCGGTCCCGAAGTATTCGGAGACATCCGAAGCCAGCTCGGCGGAGGAGGGGCGGCCGATACAACGAATGCACCGGAATATGTTACCCGCGTCGCTCCTGCCTCCCAAACGACCTCTAAAACGACCGAAGTCACCACCCGTCTGGCCAATGAAGGATCCGCCCGTGCAAACCACGAGTGATACCCGGTCGTACGAGTACGTGGTTGCGGTCAGTCTTCCTCCTAGCGATACGGAAGACAGCACCCCCGTAGAGGAAATGGTCTCTGGTAAAGACATCACCGTCCTCGACCCTTTACAATGCTCGATTGCGAAATTTGACGAGTCGCTACAGCAACTCGAGAATACATTTCACAAGACCGATGACCTCCCTCCAGGCAAGGAAGAAATATTGCTCCCGGGCCATATCTCGGAGGGAAAGGAAATAGACGAGGAGGTCCAAGGCGTCTTGAACGAGTTGGACCCCTTCGACAAGGACGGTACGGATGCGGAGCTCAGTCGTCGCATATCACGGCTATCTGAAAGATTTCAGCCAGCCAGTGACGAGGAACTCCTGAAAATGACTAGTCAGCTCGCTCCCTATGCGCTGAAGTGGACCGAGGGGGCAGCGAAGCGGACGATGAGAGCGAGGCTATGGAACTCCCTATAGCAGTGTCTACAGTTTTGCACGACTCTGCTAGAGAGGAAGCCACGGCTCGTGCAGGCCCGCCCTGCTGCTCTCCACAGGCAGCGTCTGCACTGCTCGATCGGCTATTCTCCGAGCGAGACCGGGCGATACCTCCGCCGGAGATATTCCTTAACCAGACGCTAGCTCCCATCTCGCGTGCGGTGGAGAATACGAGCGGTACGGGTGGGCCGGTCGAGCCCCCGCTGCCATGCCTTCCTCTTCAAACACGGACGGTCTCTACGTCGCCTGCTGGGGCTACGAGGCTGTCCCCCGTGCGTGAGGGAGGGAGCGAGGTTTCCTCGAAACCCCAGTGGCCGTCATTGCCGACGTCATCGCTGCGCTTCAGCCTGTTGGACGCCTCGACGCACCCTGCGAAAAGAGAGATCACAACTGAAGAGACATATAATGGATCATCCGGACAAATCGAGAAGCCGACGCCCCAGATTGTTGGTGATCGTGACTGCCTTACGGGCAGGCGCGATAACTATGTCGATTTCGCCTCCGCCGACGCCGAGCTAGTAACCCCGATTGGAAAATTATCATTCGATCTGGGTATCCTGGATCCGTCGTCCTTGAGTGCGAAAAATTTGGGACTAGGACAGGTGGCCGGCACCGAATACGGCCGACATAAAGTGTACACGGTAATCGTGAGGCTCCGTTACTATGAACCTACCGATCCGTCCAACGTCAAAATGAGTCTGGAAAACTTGCGACGAGTAATCCAGCTGGCGCCGGTTCCCTCGTTCCGAATTTCGCGGCATGGTGATTTCGCCGCACATCTGCCTCGAGACACATTTTTGCCAGCGCTCCATTCCGTGTTCTCGGACATGAGAATGAACATAGCCACATACTACGGAAAAATAAAGGTGCCGTCGCCCGAAGACAGGGAGGGCGTCATTACGAAGTCTCGAACGAGTCTCATTGGAGGCCACAAGGTTGTAACCAAGACATATCGTCGAATTCGAGAGAAATTCTACTGGCCCACCTTGCGGAATGACCTGCAAAACTTTATTCGGCGCTGTAAAAGCTGCCAGGAGCAAAAGCTTGTTTGTGTCAAAATGCGCGAGCACATGCTCATAACGGACACGCCAGTAGACACCTTCGACAAAGTATCTTTAGATACTGTCGGGCCACTGCCTATCACCCCGCATGGGAATAGGCACATCCTGACAATGCAAGATCAGCTGTCGAAGTACTGCCTCGGGGAGCCAATACCTGATCTAAAGGCCGCAACCATCGCGGAGGCGATTGTTCGTCGCCTTTATACCAGGTGTGTAAGTATGAAACCGGAATTTTTGTACAGAAAAAACACGTTTATTGTAATGATATGATACAAATAACTGGAGATGGCTTCTCGGGTCACCTTTAACTGATCCGCCAGTTGTTGTTGTGTTTGAGCGTCGTCTTCGTCCAACAAGGCTTGCAGGCCAGCGTCTTCAAACTTTTTCGGTGGTCTTCCACGTTCTTCGTTCCTCACGTCAAAATCGCCACTTTTGAACCGTTTGAACCACTCGAAACACTGTGTTTTACCGAGAGCATGCTCACCAAACGCCTCCACAAGCATTCGATGCGATTCGGCTGCGGTTTTCTTCAGATGAAAACAGAAAAGTAGTGCTGTCCGCAAATCGTAATTTGTTGGCACAAAACTCGATATGTTTATTTCTAATAAACTAATGCTACTGAATGAAACTCATGTTATTGTGAGTTGGAAATCTTTGTCGGATATCAATACAATAACAAGACACCGCTGACGTGATGTGTCGGTAACTGCATCGACATCTAGCGCCACCTATGGGCAAATTCCGGTTTCATACTTACACACCTGGTAAACAATTGTACGGCTGGGCAATGTGTCAATTTTTGCCTTGTGCAAATTTCAAATGGGTCAACGACCTGTCAAATTTTGATGTATCTTCAATCTCAAACGATTCACCTACGGGCTACATTCTCGAGGTAGACTTGTCCACAAAATTCTCGAGGTAGACTTATCCAGAAAATTTCCACGATGCACATAGCGATCTTCCGTTTTGTCCAACGCGTGGAAAACCACCCGGTAAGCGGCAGGACAAGGTGCTCGCAACTTTGTACAATAAAGGGCGCTATATTATACATTACCGGAATGTTCAGCAGTGTGAAAGCCATGGGCTCCGTATAACAAAAATCCATCGAATATTGCAATTCCAACAATCTCCATGGTTACGGTCTTACATCGAGCTGAACACGCAATTCAGAACCATGGCGAAAAATGATTTTGAAAAAAATGTATATAAGCTGATGCATAATGCGGTATTTGGCAAAACAATGGAAAACGTTCGAAATCACGTTGACGTGAAACTGTTGACAACATGGGAGGGGAGATATGGTGCCGAGGCGATGATCGAGGAGCTCAACTTTCACAGTAGGAGCATCTTTTCCGAAAACTTGTAAATGGGATTCGACCAGCGCCTACGTGACCGCTACCCGCGCGACGCGGCAGTGAGCGCCCGAGTCAGGCGACCCGGACGACGCCCCCAAGTTTCTCACAAGCGGCGCGATACGCGAGGATCTATTTATAGCGGCGACGCGGCTCACTCGTCAGCTGCACTCTCCAGACCAGATCCGCTCTAGATCACTGCCTTACAAACAGGTCCATGCACGAGAGCAGACGCTCACCTTTGCCTAGCGGCGGTAAAGCTATCTCGGGGAGCACTCGCTTGCCTACCCACTCTGGACAATCTGCGCTGCCTTGGAAACCTACCCCCCTGCTGGGGCCACAAGCTCCGCTGACGCGGCCGCCGGCCTGTCTGCTGGGACCTCTGGACCCTCGACGAAGACGCTGGACCATCGTGCCCACGCCGCACTCACCGTTGCCTGCCACGCCACCACTCAGCACCAGCGTAGCCTCGACCACCCAGGGCACTCAGACCAGCCCATAGGGTGGAATCAGCAGAGCCTGCCAAACCAGCGACCAGCCGAGCAGCGAGTGGGAGTCATCCGAGCCAGTCGTTAGCCGCTTACTAACGGCCACAGCCAGCCAGGCTGTCCAGCAGCCCACAGCTCCACCCGAGGTGCCAACGCCGCCGACAACGCCGGAGAGAGCCTCTCCCACCACCAACACGTGGAACTCATATACCCCGCCTCTGCCTAGCCCATGGCAACAGACGTCAACGAAGCCCAGCCTTGTCTGGCGTCCTAAAATAAACCTAAACTGCGTATTGTAACATAGTCAATTAAGTGTAAGGAAAAAGAGAAAATTAAGTGAAAATAACGAAACACGTCTCCACCGTCAGTTAAGCGATATCGTGCCTAGCGAACGACGGCCCAACCCTTAGCCACGAAACTCTCCACGAGCGCAATTCGAAACATTGGTCCTTCGAGCCGGATCTGTAGGCCACTAGAACTTCGGACTATCACCAGCTGCATCATGAGTTACTCGTTCGACGCACTCATCCAGAGCCAATCGGAGCTGCACGGGCGAATAGCACGCATGATGGACAACCTAAAAAAATTAGAGTAAGCTAACATCACGGAAGGAGCCGTAAAAACGCGGATAAACACCTTGGAAAAATACTGGGACAAGTTCGAGGAACAACACAACTTGCTGAGCAGAGATTACACCGCTCAGCTAAAGCAGCACGAGTACTCTCGGAAGGACCTCCTCAGCATGACAGAGGAAATGTATTTCCTCCAAAGAGGCACGCTCCTCGACTGACTCTCCGAGTTGGCTCGCCTGGCCGAACAACCCAGCATGAGGCATGAGACAACGACAGCGGGACATACGGCATTACCGCGCATCACGATACCTTCTTTTTCGGGAAAGTACAGCGACTGGCCAGCGTTTAAGGATTTGTTCCAATCCATTCTTGATCGCGATCAATGCCTCATCAACGTAGAGAAGCTGCACTATCTGAAAATCAGTTTGCGCGGCGACGCCGGAAACGTGATCAGCAATTTCGCGATAACAGAAGACAATTACGCGCGCGGTTGGGCTGCTCTAAGCAGCCTCTACGAAAACAAGAAACTGCTCATCAGTTCGATGCTAGAAAGCTTCACCACCCTGGCAAAAATGAAAGGGGAGACGGCACCCGAAAATCACCGGATCCTCAATGTCATCATTTCCACCATCGACGGGTTAGCCGGCATAGGACGCCCGGTGGGAACGACAGAAGACTTATTCGTTTTTCTCGCAGTGCAGCTCTTCGACCCACAAACGAGACGCGAATGGGAAGGAGCGGTCAGCACCTCAGCCGAGCCACCTAACTGTGCGGCGCTGACGAGCTTCCTTGAGCAGCGGATGCAAATCTTGGAAGCTTTACCACCTCATGAACCTCCAAGGAAGGCGGACGATCGCCCCCGCCCGAACTCGTTTGTCGCACAAAAAAGGGGAACCGCGCATGGCAACTGCGGCCTATGCAACCAGCAGCACTTCCTCATGTTTTGCGACAAATACAAGGAGCAAACTCCGGAGCAACGCTGGCACACAGTTCAACGCTTGAAACGCTGCACGAACTGTCTGAGCGTTAGCAGCCACCTTACGAAGAAATCTCCGTTCCGTTGGCAACAGCTAGGGTGCTACTCTACGATGAGCATGGCAACACCCATCCGGCCCGCGCACTCATTGACTAAGGGTCGGAAGTCATCTTAATCTCTGAGAGACTAGCACAACGGATGAAACTGGAACGGTCCAGGACCTCTCTGAACATTTGCGGCGTAGGAGCAGTCCAGACGACCAAAGCAAAGGGAAGGATCGTAGTGAGCCTGAAGGCCGAGCAAACGGCAGCTAAGCTTGGGACCACAACCTTGATCCTCCCTAAGCTAACGATTTACTTACCGCTCCAGGCCCGTAGAGACCAGAGTGGAAGCACATCAAGGGATTGCAACTTGCGGATCCTACATTCCACAATGGCGACCAAATCGACATCCTCCTAGGCGCTGACGCATACGCTATTATAGTGCAACCGGGCCTACGGAAAGGACGATCCCACCAACTTATCGCGCAACGGACATCGTTTGGTTGGATACTGGTGGGAACAACGGGTCACGGGTCAACCAACGAGCTTCGAACAGTCCAACAATGTGTGGTGGTGGACGATCTGGCTACCACCGTCAAGCGTTTTTAGGAGCAAGAGGAAGAGCCAAGTTCTCCGGTTCCTCCCTCCATGGAGGACCAACAATGTGAGGCTACACCTCTAGCTACACAAGAAAGAACGGGCGCTACTCAGTCCGACTGCCACTAAGGGGAGAGCTACCTGATCTCTCCAACACATTCAACGGAGCCTCTCGGGCCCTAACTCATCTCGAGGGAAGGTTCAGCAAGAACCACGCGCTTCAAAAGTTATACAACGAGTTTCTCTGAACTTACGAGCCATATGGAGGAAATCACGAGCGGACCCGTACCGCAGCGAGTGTGCTACCTCCCGCATCACGGAGTACTGCGAAACTTCAATATATCGGTTTCACTCAGAGTCGTGTTTAACGATTCTTGGCACGCCTCTGGGGAACAATCCCTGAACGAGTCACTTCTGACGGGGCCTAACCTGCTGCCAGCCCTGCCCGATATCTTACTCAAATGGCGAACGCACCGCTATGCCGTAACAGCGGACATCGAGAAGATGTACAGGCAGATACTAGCCCACCCAGACGATCAAGACCTCCAGCCAATCCTTTGGAGGCAACACAAGGCGGAGGAGGTGAAGCAGTATCGCCTTAAAACCGTGACCTACGGTTTATCCTGCGCTCCTTTTCTGGCTATACGGCCGCTCCGCCAGCTAGCCTCAGACGGTGGGGACCAATTCCCGCGTGGGGCAAAAGCCCTCCGGGAAGACACTTACATGGACGACATCCTTACTGGCGCCCAAACACTGGACGAGCTGACAGCGACCCAGAAGGAACTTCAACAGCTCTGCATGGCGGGCGGATTCCCGCTAAAAAAGTGGGCCTCCAACTCCGCAAGGCTCTTGCAAACGCTGCCCAAGGAGCAAACTATCCAGGACGCTGCACGCTCCTGGACAGCGGCCCAACTCTTCGACCCGCTGGGATGGCTGGCCCCCATCAGCGCAAAGGCAAAAATTAACATACAAAATTGCTCGTTGACCGGGCTGGGCTGGGACGATCCACTGCCTCCCGAGCTAGCTAAAGGCTGGAGGGCATTTCGCGACCAGTGGAAACTGTTGCGTGACGTCCGGATTCCGCGCTGGATCAGAACATCTGACCCCTTCGAATTTCACGGGTTTGCAGACGCCTCGGAACGAGCATTCGGGGTCGTACTCTACGCCCGAACCAAGACAGCTGGTCAAGGCTACCGGGTGACGCTCATCGCCGCACGCACCCAGGTAGCTCCACTGAAGCCCGTCACGCTCCCTCGGCCGGAGCTATGCGCGGCTCATCTGCTCAGCGGCCTAGTGAATCACAGCCGGCGCATCATACTCCAGCAGCCAACAAGCATAAGGCTCTGGACAGACTCGAGGGTGACGCTCGGGTGGATCCTACAACATCCCTCCAAGTGGAAAACATTCGTCGCCAACCAAGTCGCGTCAATCCAGCAACTCGTACCAGAAATCCAGCGGATTGCGTCTACAGAGGATTGTCTCCGCAAGAGCTCCTCACACATCCGCTCTGGTGGCAAGGGCCGCCTTGTCTCCATACCGCTTCGGGAAGTAAAATTAGCACCGCCGTTCCGACGGCGACGGAGTTGCCCGAGATAAGGGTAACCACACACGCAGTCGTTATTCATCCCAAGCCGCCTTCAAACACTACGCTTAGCCGCTTTTCTTCGTATAATCGCCTGCTACGCATCACAGCCTGGTGCAAAAGATGGCGGCGCGGCGTCAAACAAAGAGCAGCAAACGTAGAGGCCGACTAGCTAAGGGAAGTGGAACTCACGTGGATATGGGTGGTTCAGAACGACTACTACCATGAGGTCATACGGCGCCTACAGCAGAAGATCCCTCTGCACGGGAAAGGACCTCTAGGAGCACTAGCTCCGTTTCTGGATGAGCACCGGGTACTGAGAGTGGGAGGCAGACTAAAGAACTCCCAGCTACCCTGGAGCGAGAAACATCCGTTTCTGCTACCAGCGGGATCTCACCTATCCGAACTAATGGTGAGACTGCTCCATGCACTCACTCTGCACGAGGGAACACAGCTAACCCTCTATCGTCTCCGACAACGGTGCTGGATCCCAAAGGGACGCCGCCTCGTTAAAACTATAGTTGCGGGCTGCGTGACGTGCCGCCGATGGCGGGCGGAAACCACGACGCAGCAGTTGGCAAATCTTCCCGCCGTCCGTATCACGCCAAGTCGACCCTTCGACCACACCGGAGTCAACTATGCCGGCCCCATCCTCCTAAGGACTACACCCGAAAGAGGACATAAGACCACAAAGTATTCTTGGTCATTTTTGTGTGCCTGGCAACCAAGGCCGTGCACCTCGATGTCGCTTCCGACTACTCAGCCAGAGGGTTCATGGCTGCACTCCAACGGTTCGTGGCGCTACGCGGGGTATGTTTCACCCTCTATAGCGACCAAGGAACCACCTTCGTAGGGGCTGACAACGAGCTACGGCGCCTCTTCACCGCCAGCTCCAAAGAATTTGGGGAAATTAGAGGGGCAACTGCCGACCAAGGCATCTCCTAGTGATTCAATCCTCCAGGCGCACCGCACTTCGGTGGTCCGTGGGAAGCCGCAGTCAAGTCCACGGAATACCACTTTAAGCGAGTCATTGGGAAGCTACCCTCACCTACGAGGAAATGGCCACCCTCATGGCTCAAATCGAAGCATGTCTTAATTCAAGGCTGCTCTGCGCTCTAAGCGACGGCCCAGAGGACGTCATTGCGTTAACTCCGGGACACTTCCTTGTGGGAACAGCACTACTGCCATCCCCGAACCGTCGCTGCTGGAACATCACCCATATCACTTGACCCGCTGGCAGCATCTAAATCAGATGAGAGACCGTTTCTGGGCCCGCCGGGCCACGGAATACATCCACAACTTGAGCCCGCGAACTAAATGGCGAAAACCGGTAGACGAATACTACAACGGGCGGCTATGCCTAATCAGGAACGAAGCAACTTCACCTGCTAAATGGCCCCTAACACGCATCATCAACGTGTTACCTGGTCCTGACGATCTCATCCGGGTCGTCCAGCTCCGCACCGCCACGACCTCACTCAGGAGACCTGTTGCCAAGATCGTACTACTCCCGGTAGCAAGTCAAACGGAACCATCATCGTGAGCTCAAGATGAGGCGGGCGGAATGAATGGGATTCTACCAGCGCCTACGTGGCCGCTACCCGCGCGACGCGGCAGTGAGCGCCCGAGTCGGGCGACCCGGCCGACGCGCCCAAGTTTCTCACAAGCGGCGCGATACGCGAGGATCTATGTATAGCGGCAACGCGGCTCACTCGTTAGCTGAACTCTCCGCGCCAGATCCGCTCTGGAAGACTGCCTTACAAGCAGGTCCATGCACGAGAGCAGACGCTCACCTTTGCCTAGCGGCGGTAAAGCTATCTCGGGGAGCACTCGCTTGCCTACCCACTCCGGACAACCTACGCTACCGTGGAAACCTACCCCCCTGCTGGGGCCACAAGCTCCGCTGACGCGGCCGCCGGCCTGTCTGCTGGGACCTCTGGACCCTCGACGAAGACGCTGGACCATCGTGCCCACGCCGCACTCACCGTTGCCTGCCACGCCACCACTCAGCACCAGCGTAGCCTCGACCACCCAGGGCACTCAGACCAGCCCATCGGGTGGAATCAGCAGAGCCTGCCAAACCAGCGACCAGACGAACAGCGAATGGGATTCATCCGAGCCAGTCGTTAGCCACTCGCTAACGGCCACAGCCAGCCAGGCTGTCCAGCAGCCCACAGCTCCACCCGAGGTGCCAATGCTGCCGACAACGCCGGAGAGAGCCTCTACCACCACCAACACGGGGAACTCCTATACCCCGCCTCTGCCTAGCCCATGGCAACGGACGTCAACGAAGCCCAGCCTAGTCTGGCGTCCTAAAATAAACCTAAACTGCGTATTGTAACATAGTCAATTGAATGTAAGGAAAAAGAGAAAATTAAACGAAAATAATGAAACATGTCTCCACCGTCATTTAAGCGACATCCTGCCTAGCGAACGACGGCCCACCCCTCAGCCACGAAACTCTCCACGAGCGCAATTCGAAACAACTCGATTGCCGTTGAATTGCGCAAACTTGAAGTAAAATTCTACAAACCAATATATGTCGGTATGCGCATACTCGATATATCGAAAAACCTGTTTGTACGAGTTTAACCATGATGATATGGCTCCGTTGTATCGTGAAAAATGTAAGATAATGTACACCGATACCGATAGCCTTGTGTATCACATTGAGTGCGAAGATGTATATGAAGGTATAAAGCAAACTATTGTCCGGTTCGCCACGAGTGATTATCCCATCGATAATATTTTTGATATTCCATTAGTAAATAAGAAAGCGCCACGTCTTATGAAGGATGGAAACGACGGTGCTATAATGACTGAATTTGTTGGACGTCGGTCAAAAATGTATCCGTTAAGAGTAGATGGTAAAAAGGATACCAAAAATGTTAAAGGTGTAAAGAGTGGCGTTGTCGCAAGAACAATAACTTTTGATGATTATATGCAGTGTTTAAATGAGGAGATTGAAGTGTGTCGGAGCCAAACGTGTATAAGATCCTGCACGATGTATATACTATTCGCGAAAGAAAAATTGCTCTTAGCCCACACGATGATAAGCGATATATCATACCCAATACCATAAACACATTACATGGGGACATTACAGAATACAATTTTAACACCTATATATTCTATATCATCGGAATCTCTTTTGTATATTTTTCAACGGGTAGAAAATAAAGAAGAAGAAAACATTACCCTTTGTAATCCATACATTCATTCAAACTATTTTCCTCCATATCGCCATGACGCATTTTTCCAGGGGAAAAAAGATTCAAATGCGAGGAACAAAAAAAGAGCTACCCCAGGGACACATGATGCGGTGTCGGGGCAGACGGACTCTTCATCATTTGCAGCACGCGCGGAGATGGAGACGGCACTTGACCGCCACTTGTTAGGGCTTTCGGCAGAGGAAGGAGTCTAAATTTAAACAAAGATTTTTTATTGTTCACTACAAATCTCACTACAAATATTCGATTGCCACGTTTCTTCAGTACTTTTTCCACCAGATATATAGCTGGATACTTAACTTTTAGAAGCTCTTGCTCGTCGAAACCACCTGCAATAGGTTTATCCGTATGGTCTTTCAGGCTATACGTTACAGGGCTTGTGTTTTTCACGCTATACATTGTAGATATTTCCGTTGTCCAGTTTGGTGTGTAACCCTTTTCAAACACACTCTTAAATTTGCTGATTCTCACTCTATCGCCAATTTTGAATTTTGGTGGCTTCTTCATTGGAGGTTGAGTCTTGTTAAAAACTTGCCGCAATATTTTTTTCTCGTTACCTACATTTACATTCTTTGGCTTCATTCTAATTGTACGGTGTACAGAGTCATTATACTCAACAATTAAATTATCAAGAATATCGATCAACTTAAAATGACCACGAAGGCTCAATTGCTTCCACATTTTGTTTTTCAGTGTACGATTAAAACGCTCGCAAATGGATGCTTTTAAATTACCATACGTTGAATACATGTTAATATTGTGCTATTCCATTGGAGACTTGAAAGTGGAATTATAAAAATCTTTTCCATGATCGACATGCAAGTTCTGCGGTGCCCGTCCTCCTTTATCGATTATCGACTTCATTGCGGCTGCTGTATTTCTGCTATTCTTACTCAACATTGTCGCGACCCAGGCAAATTTTAAGAATGTATCGATGACGGTGAGGAGAAATTTATGTTTGGAGTTTTCACGCGCGTATGATGACATATCGACGAGATCAGCTTGCCAGGTTTCGTCCAAACCACGGATGTCCATATGTCGACGAGGATAGATTCGTCGAGCAGGCTTATGTAGCTCCAGCACGAAAGCGCTCTTTTTCTCGTTCATTTTCTAGTCCACTCAGTCGGGTGTCCAGTGCAGCAATGGTGTGTGAATTACGAATCACCAAATCTTGTAGAGTTTTGACATCGGCCTCGAGAGTCTTTGCAATGTCTTTCATCGTAGCTTCAAGTCCATTAACCAACAACTGATTACTCTCATTCATTTCTTTGCGTATGTTCTTAATGATATTTCGAGATTTTTTATGTCTTGTCCTTCCGGATTAGCGACGTTACACAATCGTTTCTGCCCCAAGTCATAATGGCCATCTACCGTCATTCTAAACCCAATCCCAAGTCGGCCCGAAGGACCTTGCTTACTAAGGAGTACATTCTTATTTAATTGGCGTCCAAACACATCGATAGTCATGTTGAGAATGCGTGAATTCTCCGATACTGACAAGGAACATCCCTCAAGTGTCGGCCTCCGACTTTGTTGAAACTCATATATGTGATAGAGCATCGAAAACTTTAAGACACGTATTTTTTTTATCGGCGGAAAAATGGATTTAAGAGGGAAAACCGCCCCTCAAAGAAAGGCGTGTCGAGGGGTGATTTTGCAGTTTCACCCAGAAGCAATCCACCGATCTGAATGAAACAAAAACGAAAATTTTTCTAATGAAAAGCGATGAAAAATCCACTATGAAAATGTTAAGAAAAACTTAAATTAGGGGGTAAACCACCCCTCAATTTGCCTTTTTTCACCCCACACTTAAGAGGGTTGTATGCAAATTAATAAAAAGGTATCATTTTGAAGGGCAATTAAAATTAAAGTTGACGGGTTTTTGCGTTTTGGCGGCATAGCAAATTTAAGGGGTTAAACCACCCCTAACATAAATTTATTTATCATGGTCGTTTCTTCTGTGATTAAAGTATATCCGCTGATTTTAAAGATTTCTATAAGATACAATTTAATGTTTTATCATATTTCAAAATTATTACATTCGTCTTAAGGGGTAATTACCCCTCTGACGAGAAACATCATTGAAGTATCCGCTTTCGATTTCGTTGAAACTCATATATGTGGTAAAGCATTGCAAACTATTAAACACGTTTTTTTTGTATCGGCAGAAAAACGGTGTTAGGGGATGGAACCACCCCTGAAAGTTTCTCCCACAAGCAGTTCACCGATCTGAATGAAACAAAATCGAAAATTCCTCTAATATTAAGCGATGAAAAAACCACTACAAGAGTGTTGATTAGAAATATAATTAAGGGGTAAACCACCCCTCCATTTGCCGTTTTCCATCCCACGCTTAAGAGGGTTGTATGAAAATTAATAAAACAGGTATCATTATGAAGGGGAATCAAAATTCAAGTTGGCGCATTTTTGCGTTTCAGCGGGACAGCAAATTTAAGAGGGTAAACCACTCCTAACATAAATTTGTTCATCACCGTCGTGTTTTCTGTGTGTAACATGTATCCGCGGATTCAAAATATTCTCCCGCGTTTTTAAATTATTACGTTAGTAGTATAGCTAGGCCGGTTCTAAAGCAGGTCCTCTGAGGGGGGCGGGGGGTTCACGCGGGGCGGGGTATGACGTCACGCGGGGCGGGGGACTCGGCGGAGCGGCTGACGTCACGCGGGGAGGGGGAAATCGTTGGAGCGGAAGAGGGGGGTATATATCGATTATCAATTAATTGATCAGCGATTATTGATCTTTATATATTTAAAATTTATTGTTGATTTATTTTGTCTTATATTGTTTACTTCATGGATTTTATTATTTAGCGGCTGTCTCCCGAGAGCCAAATTGGTTGACCCATGTCGCTGAGAGAAGCGATCGGATTACACGCATGCATGAGAGAGAGCGAGAATGAGAGATGGAGCGACCGCATCGCATGCATGTGAGATAGAGCGAGATATACATTTAACTTCAGACATTCAACGACTAAAGCAGTTGGGTTTGTTTGGGTGAAATCCCAAACAAACCCAAACAAACCCACGATTGTCTTCGAACATCTATTGAACGCTTTCGAACGTCTCACGAACGTCTCTTGAACGTCTTACGGACGTCTCTTGAACGTCTCGCGAACGTCTCCGAACGCCTCATGAACGTCTCCCGAACGTCTCCGAACGTCTAATGAACGTCTCACGAACGTCTCACGAACGTCTCCGAACGTCTCACGAACGTCTCCGAACGTCTCCGAACCTCTCACGAACGTCTCACGAACGTCTCCGAACATCTCATGAACGTCTCTCGAACGTCTCCGAACGTCTCACGAACGTCTCTTGAACGTCTCCGAACGTCTCACGAACGTTTCTTGAACGTCTCCGAACGTCTCTTGACCGTCTCACGAACGTCTCCGAACGTCTCCAAACGTCTCACGAACATCTCCGAACTTCTCACGAACGTTTCATGAACGTCCCACGAACGTCTCCGAACATCTCACGAACGTCTCCGAACGTCTTACGGACGTCTCTTGAACGTCTCTTGAACGTCTCACGAACGTCTCGGTGCGTCTCACGAACGTCTCCGAACGTCTCACGAACGTCTCCGAACGTCTCCAAACGTCTCACGAACATCTCCGAACGTCTCACGAACATTTCACGAACGTCTTCGAACGTCTCACGAACGTCTCCGGACGTCTCATGAACGTCTCACGAACGTCTCCGAACGTCTCACGAACGTCTCTTGAACGTCTCACGAACGTCTCACGAACGTCTCACGAACGTCTCATGAACGTCTCTTAAACGTCTCACGAACGTCTCCGTGTGTCTCATGAACGTCTCCGAACGTCTCACGAACGTCTCCGAACGTCTCACGAACGTCTCACGAACGTCTCCGAACGTCTCACGAACGTTTCCGAAAGTCTCACGAACGTCTCCGAACGTCTCACGAACGTCTCATGAACGTCTCACGAACGTCTTCGAACGTCTCACGAACGTCTCATGAACGTCTCACGAACGTCTCATGAACGTCTCACGAACGTCTCCGAACGTCTCATGAACGTCTCCGAACGTCTCATGAACGTCTCCGAACGTCTCACGAACGTCTCATGAACGTCTCACGAACGTCTGATGAATGTCTCACGAACGTCTCACGAACGTCTCCGAACGTCTCATGAACGTCTCCGAACGTCTCATGAACGTCTCACGAACGTCTCCGAACGTCTCATGAATGTCGCACGAACGTCTCATGAATGTCTCACGTACGTCTCTCGAACGTTTAAGAGCAATATTTTATACAACTGTGTAATCTCATAACAGATAATGTAACAAAGAAAGGGGTGAGGAGAATTAAAAAATCACATAATGTCACATTTCGTTTATTTGCATAAATCTTTATGATTCAACCACCAATTAAACATTTTAAATACATTTTGTAATGCACAATTTTTTTCATGCTTTTCGCATCGTAGAGTATAGCTTACGCCTAATTTACTTAAGGTATCCATATCGCCAAAGTCCACGTCCAACGTTTCAATAACTATATCATTTTTCATATTTAATATATCAGCTAGCCATTCTCGTTTTTCATGGCCGTCAACATATACGATAGGATACATATCGTCTTCCGTTGGGCCCACAACTGCAGCCGTTATTAAACCTTGAGCCATGCTATATGGAACGTTTCCATATGCCCACTTTAGACCATGATGATTCCGAATCAGCCATGACGCTTCGTATCTCTCAGATTTTGTGAGAAGTCTCCATGGTATGATATTCGCGAAAATGTAATGAGAGAGCACACATTCCGCTCTCAGAATCGCTACTTCTTTCACGACAAAGTTTCTCCCAACAATGAACCCTTGTAGATCGACAAATGTAGGTACAGACATAAAGAAGATGTATTGGCTCGATCAAGTCGATAGCAAGATCAATTGATGACTGACGTCAATATTTAAGAAACTCGTCTTTAAATTATTTATTTATCGAGCGGGGGTTACTTGCTGATCTATACAATTTCACGAACCATGTTTGTCAATGGACAATATTCAACAACGCGATCGTGCAAGATCAAACAATAGGCAGTAGTATTTGGTGGCAAATCTTCCTTACATTCAAACTCTATTCGCACGTCCATGGTAGCATTTTTCACAGACTCGTTCTGACGCGAGCAATCGATAACCGTGAGAGGGCCGTTATATTGAAACTTAGCGATAGTGAGCAAAAAATTATCACTATTACAGCCGTAATAAGATTTACGGAATCGAGAGTACATATTGAACAAAATGGCGAATCTGTTTTTGTCAAAGTCCAAATTCAAATCATCGTAAGGATAGGATTCCGAGTTGAGATAAAGTTTAACATTGGCGAGCTTGCAGTCGTCGAATAGTGTAATGTCCTTTGCCATAGAATTTTTTTTTGCCAGTCTGCAGCGCAAATATTACATATCTTGGTTTCTCTAGCTGGGAGGCAGCTTTCACAGTCCATGAGTGTTTCGTTGTGATTTGAAGCAGTGGATACTCGTATAGATCCCAAGAGCGAAAGCTCATATTCAAGTATCGCCCACTTTCCAATGTTCGAAGTAATGACAATTTAGTTATCTCATTTAATATTACGTGAGACATACGCCATTGTATTTTGAGCAATTCAACTTCTGCCTCTACTAATGGATGCTGACTGAATACGCAATTGTTATCATTGCGCGAACGTATCAGAATTAGCTCATGACGAGCATTGATAACAACGCGCTTATAATCTTCACAGAATCCTAGCAATATGTTGAGAGGTACACAAAAATTGAAGTATTTTCCCCCATTATTATGTGTTACATCCCACGCAGCATTTTTTAAAGTATGACTCCTCTCAGGGCTTAGAGAAATGTAGTTTTTAATCGTGGTTGTTATTCCAACGTTACGATTGCGATCAATCTCCACACCATCGAGCTCATAACGAACTTCATCAAACATGAATGCAACGCAATTGTTTCCCAATACTACTATTGCTTGATCATCAGGTTTTTTGAGCACCGTGAACTTTCCCTCAACGTAGACAAAACTTTCAGATGGTAGGGTGTGAAAGTCTTGGTGTTGTATAGGAATTCGTATTTCATCACTGTGTCCAAACGTTGAGTTGGCATACGGATTGTACGTATGAGTCTCAATTTTGATGACACGATCGTCAAAGATTGGCTCCCCACTGATATTCAAAACGTCAGTCATTCTTTTGCCTCAAGTATGTCGTACAATAAATCCCAGAGATTCCAAAAATTCACGATTCGCTGCACTGAGTTTCTTCTTTGCGGGTAATTTAACACTCAATGCCGCTTGTCTTCTTGCAAGAGTATTATCGTGTGGGATCGTATTATCTCGCGTAGAAATGTTGTCTCTGGCGTATTCCGTGTCGTACAGAACGAGCATCACAAGCGTCGCTTTCGTATGTGCAATCTCACCGTAATTTCTTCTCCTCGAAAATCGAGTAGTTTTCCCTTTTGATCCACGATAGGTATCGTTAGATCCGTAATGCTCCGCACAACGATCGGAAGATAAATGATTTGCGCAGGCGTTTCCGATTTCTTATATCCTGGTGGTACGCTCGGCGAAAATTCATGTATCGTGTGTACACGCTCGCCATTGCAGTACGCACCAGTGGTGACACTACATTCTATGCGGATAATGTTGACATTCATTATGTTTATCGGTACATCAGATTACTGCCATTTTCAGGGATGCAGTATTCGATTTGATGAAAATCCCAACAGGGATCCTACGTTGTTGGGTTTAGAGAAATTTATTCTGTACGCACATTTGATTTCGCTCTTTAGTGTATTATGATTAGCGCGTAGCACGATTGGGTATTCGCCATTTTCATCGAGGTCATCATTATCAACCTTTCGAGGAAAAATTTCATTTTCAGCGTCATCACCGCTATCAACCCCTTTGAGTAAAATTGCACGATTCGGATACGCATTTATGGCTCTCAGTTCATACGATCCTTCAGGGATTATAATTTCCTTGTCATCATTGTCAAAGTAAAATTTCTTGTTTGATGAATTCACATTTGGTATTGTGTGATAAGTTTCGAAATCCGTCAAACCGAGCTCATAACAGCCATAATTGAAATCTATAGCGGGAAAATAATTTGCGGTTAGAAGGCTACTCTTGCCGGTCAACGTAAGCGTCAGTGACATGTTTCCCTCGAATACTGAGTTGATTGACACATTGTCAAGGCTTAAATACATATTGATCATCGACGTTTTGGAGAAATTGCAAGCACAATTGCCCGCAAATACTCTGATTATAATTCTGATAAGATGTTCGATTGTATTGTATTTTTGTGGTATTTGGTCCAAAATATCGCACCAACTTCTTGGGTGGTCGAAGATTTCCAAAACTATCAAAATATATTATATGACTCCCCCTCTTGGCATAGGCTACCCAATGCGTACCGGGGCCATCGGCATCATCCAAATTTACTATACCGCTCTCATCTAGTTGCACGCCACCATAAACTGATAAAATTATTGCGCATGAAGACCCCTCTGAAGAATGGTATGCGCATGCGCCTGGCTAAGCATTCCAATTGTACATTAGTTGTTACACCCATGGGCATTTTCACCGTGTTTTGACGTTTTTTTTTCTTAGTTGAACATCCACGCTTGTAGGGAGCGAGATAGAGCCCATAACCTTCTATAGCTCGATTATGACGTTGTATTTCTTCAACTTGACGTTGCGCCGCTTTGCTATCATTCACAGCCTTTGCTATCCCAGCTGCCCCACCAGCCAGTGAACCAAGAACTCCCAACAATGGCAACATTGGCAAAATTCCGCCACGCTTTGCTATCGGCAGTATTCTCTTCTTAACGTGCTTTTTTTTCTTTGTCGATGAGGTCTTTGTCTTCATTCCAATTTCTCGCCAAAAGTCGAATCTCTCGCAGTAATACGTTTTCGTGCCGTTGTTGCAAGTATATTATCAGCAACGTGTCTTTCGCCTAAATGATTGCTTCGAGAATAGGCTATATCGTGGTCGCGACAAGCGGCATCCAATGGATTTATACCACGATCACCCCGTGCCAATCTCTGCTCTAACTGAGTGCCTGGTCCACAAAATTGGTATCCGGGAATATGTAACTCGATCGGAAGTGCATTTATTGCACGATTTAACAAACCGTTGCCTTTTCTCTTTGACATTCCACACTATTACTTATAAACGGTGCTGGACCGTCAATGTGTATTAGCTGTCCCGGTAAATTCTAATGGCGCGTGCATCGGCGATATTGCTGTAATTCCGAATCAGCCTTTATATGTTCGGGAAGCCTCTCCCACAAAATGGCAACGAAATGATGAAAATTTTGTAACAAAACAATTTTTGGAATAAACTGTAATTGATGAGCCGTTAAGCGGAGAATACTGCAGTCGTCCGATAGGTACAAAAACATTCTCAGTACTAAGCGGATTTGGCTCGGTGCACTCATATAAATACTCCTCACACAACGCATTTTGGGCGAATGTGTGTTTGGATTCGAGAGAGAAAACATGCGTTTCGTGCAACAAGCGACGGTGATTCAAGTGACCAATTTCGACGATAGAGTAATGGAGGGCCAACAAGTAGGCAAGCATGGAGACATGCTGCCACTTACGATACGCAGCATTATTTGCGGTCCCTCAAATTGTGGGAAAACCAATGTTTTGTTAAGTTTAATAGAAAGTCCAAATGGTGTACGTTTTGAAAACCTATATGTATACTCGAAATTGCTTCAACAGCCAAAATATCAATATTTGGAAAATCTGCTAACATCGATTAACGAAATTGGCTATTTTAAATTCTCAAATAATAGTGATGTTATCCCACCGCACGAAGCGCTTCCGAACTCCATTTTTATTTTCGATGACGTAGCATGTGACAAGCAAAATACAGTAAGAGAGTACTTTGCGATGGGCAGACACTCGAGCGTTGATTGTTTCTACCTTTCCCAAACATGTGCCAAGGTTCCCAAGCATCTTATACGCGACAATGTGAATCTGCTTATTTTATTTAAACAAGATCGTACAAACTTGAAACATGTTTACAATGAACATGTAAATACGGACATGTCGTATGAAGATTTTCTGGTTTTATGGCAAAAATGTTGGCAACACTAATATGGCTTCATGGTGATTGACAAAGATAGCTCATTGTGCGGTGGTCAATATAGAAATGGATTTAACGAGTTTGCAATACCGTAATGTAGTCAGTCGGCATTGAGATATCAGCTGTGCAACGACCGACAAATAATTTCGTGTGGGCATGATGACGACAATTGATACTGATGAAAAGATTGCCAGGGAAATTGCGAAAACAAGCGACTCAATACGCAAAAAATATCAAGCTTTGAAGACTGGAAAAATGGAAGATCTTGCATTGGAGAGGCACTTCAAGCCAATCACCGAACCTCTCAAGCAGATTGTTGAGCAATCAGCTGCTGTTGAATCTCTTGGGCCGGAAATTGAATCGTTGAGTATGTCGGAAGCAAAGGACCTAGAGAAGGATGTGAAACAAGGAACAAAGCGCACACGGTCGTTATTTCAAGATTCGCTGGTAACTTCTACACCGAATCAGTTGAAACGCAAGCGACGAAAGGAATCTCTGGATGATACGTCGATGGTTGCTGTACCCTTGCAACCAGCCACCATTGTTGAAGAAGACGTTTTTAACACTACGCCCGAATCATTCGTGTCTACAGTTCAACGTCAATTACAAACGGCTGAAGGTAAAAATACATTGCGCGAATATTTCGGTCCACTCGGTCAACAATATATTTCATCTATTCTTTTACAAGACAAAAATTCCAGCATGGATTACGTGTATGGCGTCAAATTTACCAATGAAGGAATGATGTTAGGCGATAAGCGTTTCGATGTGGATAATGATGATAATATATTCATCGATAGCATAAAATACTTGGGAACCCCTGGACTCTATGAGCTAATCTTCAAGAGAATTCCTGACGATGCAATATACACCGAGGAAGACAAAAACAAATATAAAAGTATATTGTTGGCAACAAATGCACATCGACGAGGTAGCAATATACTCAATCCTGTATTGGGTAACAAAGGCTTCAAGTATAAATATATAATTGGACCATTAACTTTCGACCGAAAAACTGGAAGAGGTATAGAAATACCGCTCGCCATGACGTTAAATAACAACAAAATCGATTACGTGCATTGGAATGATCCCAATGAGTTGGTCGATCTTTGCGCTTGTTGAAAGCTTCACGACACGCGGGTAACAACGCTCACGACAATGAGATAATGTCGATTGTTGAGGAACTTCGCGAAGCGGGTCTCATTATAAATTAACCTATGCATCGATGATAATGATTATTCCTTCATCGCTATTGATACCGAGATGTCGGTCAATAAATTCGGATCATCGCTTGGAGCGCAGGATAATTCATACTATCAGTGGACTGGGCTAATAAGAAATTATACACGTGATAATGCTCTCTGTCTAACCTCTAGTGGCTTTGATGCAAGATCACGTAAAATACGTAGCCCTACCTGAAGGGGATTACGATGCTGCTAATAAACGTTACGTGGAAATGAATATCAAGCTGTTAACAGAACGCCTGGATGAATTTGAGAAGAAATTCATCGCACTAGAGGATACGCTTCGAATAACTATGAACGATACGTCTAAAACGATTCAGTATGTAACCGACGCTGTAGCTGACACGACGCAGGAAGATTTGTAAAAATCGTCTGGTCAAACACACGATATGCTCGGAGAAGAAAAAACGTCTGAAGAAAAGCAGCTCGTGGAGGAATTACATGCACCAGCAAGAAAAAACTTTCTGCGAAGACGTGTCATCGTACGTGGGTATGATGATTTGTTGCAGGCTGACGTAGTCGAAATGCGGCCGTATTCGCGTTTCAACAAAGGCTACAATTACATCCTCACCGTCATCGATGTGTTGAACAAGTATGCATGGGCCGTACCCTTGAAAAGTAAAACTGGTAACGAAATGGGTACAACGATCGCGAAAATAATACACGATCATAGCAGATATCCGAAAAATCTTCAGACCGACAAAGGAAGAGAATTTTACAATGTAAACGTGCAAGGACTCATGGAGAAATACAACATCAATCATTATTCGACGTACTCTATTATGAAGGCCTCGGTCGTCGAGCGATTCAATCGCACTCTCAAAAATAATATGTGGAAAATGTTTACACTCAATAGCAATTACAAGTGGATCGATGCGTTACCGCAACTCGTTATGAAGTACAATGCTCGAAAGCATCGTACGATTGGCATGAGGCCCATCGACGTTACTCCTGCGATCGCAGAGAAACTCTTAACCACCGTATACAGCAATGTAAAAATTGCGGCTCCTGCAAGATTCAAAGTCAATGATTTTGTGCGCGTAAGCAAATTCAAGACAATATTTGAAAAAGGTATCACACCAAATTGGACCACCGAAGTGTTTAAAATCGTCAAGGTGCAACAAACTTATCCTGTAACGTACCTAGTCGATGACTCAAGTGGAAATCCAATAGCCGGAGGATTCTACGAATACGAACTGCAACGTGTTGCCAATCGAAACATATATCTCGTGGAGAAGATAATACTCAAAAAGGACAATGATGTTTATGTTAAATGGTTGGGAATGAATAAATCTCAAAACTCGTGGATACACAAAAATAACATATTGTAATAACTTTTATAAAGTATATGAAAAATTCAATAAAGTTTATTTACAATAGGCATACCATTTTATTTATGTATACTTTCATCATTCCTTATAAAAATAAGTTATTATATCCTGTAAACATTAACATACTCGCATTATATATAACATGAATATTTTCCGATATATATCAAATTTACATTACTACATTCATTATATCTATCAATTTTTATTTTATAACAATATATACAATGTAGCCTAACAAACACATTTACAATGCTATTTTATAATGACCCCAGGGTAGAGTGTCCGTACTTTTCGGCACGATATACCGCTTGTCATCGTGTGGACTTAGAGCAATTTTTGACTCTGAAATAGTGTAAACTTCGTGCAGCTTCGATCTTATGCAAGACTGCTGACGAGTCATCTCAATTTCTTCCCGTAAACAGCGAGTGTAGTCATTGAAATTTATTGTTCGCGCGACGACATTACTTTTCACACCTTTCACCTTTTTCGTGTCTTTTTTACCATCGACTCGCAAAGCGTACATTTTTGCTCTCAATCCCACAAATTCCGTCATTACCATACCATTATTTTCATCTTTCATGAGACCGGGCACTTTCTTGTTGACTAACGGTAAACCGTACACCTTTTCCATCGGGTAATCGCTCGTATCAAATTTGTCAATGTTACGCTTTATATCGTCGTAAACGTCATCAGACTTGATGTGGTATATGAGACTATCGGTGTCGGTATACATGACCTTGCAGTTTTGCTGATACAGCGGAATCATGAATTCGTGGTGAAACTCATATAAACATGTTTTCGAAATGTCGAGTATACACATACCCACATAAATCGGCTTGTTAAATTTTACCTCCAGATTTCGCAATTCGACGGCAATAAAATTTTCCGAAAAGATACTTCGACTGTGAAAATTTGGTTTAGCGATCATTGCCTCTGCCCCATGCCGTCCCTCCCACTTTGTTACCAGTTTCACGTCTACACGGTTTCGCACGTTTTCCATCGTTTTACCAAATATTGCATTGTTCATTAATTTATACAAATTTTTCTCGAAATCATTTGTAGCACGTGAGCGAAATTGCGTGTTCAATTCGATGTATGAACGCAACCAGGGGCATTAAGTGAATTTCAAAATTCGGTGTATTAAGGCTACTTTAAGTCCATGGTGCATACACTGCTGCAAATTACGATAGTGCATCACGTAACGCTTCTTATCGCATATGGTTGCGAGCAATTTCTCGTGGCGCTTGCCAGGTGGTTTGTCGCGTGTCGGACAAAACGGAAGGTCACTGTGCGAATCATGCAAACGTTGCGGATATTCGAGATCGACTTCGAGAACGTAGCCTACAGGCGAATCTAGCGCTATGGATAATACGTCAAAATTCGATGTGTCGTCGATCCATTGAAAATCAGCATAAGGCAAAGGTTGACACATTGCCCATCCATACAAGTTGTTCACATCGAAGTACATCAGGTATGATGATGATTTCAATGGATCGTACGATTGCATGTACTTGTTATTAGCATGTGCATAACTGTTTGAACATTGGCTTAAACCTCCGCGTATATCTCGCTCGAGGAATAAAATCATGTCGATGTCGGTCAATAATTCAAACGTAATGTGCGTATATTTCAACATGGCGTCCCAAGTATATCCGGGAAGAGTGTAATAATACGCCGGATCAAGCCCATAACTTTCAATACACGTATCACGGAAATTTTCGAAAATATCTGCTAATAACAAGACATCCGTCTTCAAATACAAATCGCTATATTCACCAAGCGTTTGAATGGAAAACCGCTCCCAGACATTCTCAGCGTGAATGTACTCGCTCGTGCTGATCGTTTCCCCGGTCAAGGAACTGTAAAATGAGTCGCGCGGCGGCAAACACGTGTCTTCCAGTCTGCTGACATGGTCAATGTATTCGTACGGGAAGACACCTTTTCGCGTTAATAATGTAAAATCATGCATCGGTAGGCTATCAAATTGTGAGCGTAAAATTTTCAATTTATCCGTCGTTAAAAATGATGCCAATTTCTCAAGACTTGTGGTTAGGAATTTATATGAATCGATGAAGCGTAATTTAATTTGGTTTTTTGTTTCTTCGGTAGTAGTATGAACAGTTTTCGTGAACGAAATATATTTTTCTTTTGTTATTGGAAGCACGTAAGTTTTCCCTTCGAGCGCGGTGGCCACTTCCTTGATTATAAAATGCGCATCATAGCCAGACAAATTGTGAAAAACTACCGGGATGAAAAAGATTGTTTGAAATTTAGATTGCAATTCGAATGGGCGGGGCCTCTGTAACGCCCAGTTAAATGACAATGATCGCGAACTCGTGTATCGGTTTATGCAAAATCTTCTTCACATATGTGACACTTAATCGCGCTTCGAAATTCAAGCTCCTCGTCGGATGTTAACTGTACCATGGGGATATTTGAAGATAAAATATCTTTTACATGCAAAGCTGCATTTTTTAGTTCTTCGACGAACCATGCAATGCAATCGCTACTACGGTGCGATTCATATCTGCATAACGATTGATCGTATGAACAATGTACGTAGTATGCGATACTAGAAACCTCGTGGTGTTGATACATGTTTTGTTCATTCGTTTTCGCAAGAACGCACTCAAGATCGGCGTATATTACGAATGGAAGTCGCTCCTTATGATTGAAGTTTTTAAAAGTGAGCCACTTGTTCGCATCGTTCGGTAGACGGACGGCACAGTCGTTGATCTGGCCACAGTCCACAGTGTGCCCTTGCAATTTTTGCTCCGAATGAAAGTAGTGTAGACATCTGCGAAAACAAACAAAAAATCAGTTTTTAACTAATTATTTTGATCCATTAAATCATATCAAATTTATGTACCTATCACAGATGTATTTTCGATGATGCTTCTGACTTAATTGCGAGCTGACGAGCCTTGATAAATTCTTGATCCATGCGAAATGTCCAACGATGTTTTGCTGCGGATCTTCCACGTGGAGCAAATTGACATGCTTTTCTCTCTTTCGCTCACTCACGCGAATTGGAAGAGTGCTGTCATTCTCAATGGTGTATACATTGATTGAAATGTCATTACGAATTTCAAATTTTTTAATTTGATTCATAGTCATTGGAAACTGAATGTCTTGAACATTTAGCACTGTCGAGTAGTGTGGGTATGAAGATTCACGCGCACTGTCACGTTGGGCTGGATAAAGAGCAGCGACTACGGACCATGCGAAACATGCTTGATCACTTGATTTCACATTAACAACTGCTCTTTTTAGCATTATCGACCGCGATAACATTATGTGGCATCCGGCACGCATTGGGTTATATTTATTTATATTCATAGTCAAGTTATATATTCGTGACAATGCCCACCCGCTGTCGAGTTCCTGAAACTCTTCGCGTGATGTCAAAATAGGCTCAATAACTCTTTGATCGTACCACTCGCGTAAATCAGATGTATTGAAAAATTCATAGTTTTTAGTATTAATGCTTTTATTTGCACGCTTGTCACCCGCCACAAATTCGCCGTTAAAAACGGTATTAATTTTCACACTACTATGATTGTTGATAATGGTTTGAACGCGTGAAAGCACGACATCACTAGCGTCTTTGAGAAATTGTTGAGGTTCGATGTGGTTACGATTTATGACTACACCAATCAAGATACGACCCTCGAATGCCGTATCGATTTCTCGCCATATGAATCCATGATGTCATGTCCAGCACCAGTGTGTATGAAACGCCGACGCACCGAATTCTTGAAGCCTTCAAGTCGCGCAATTTGGGCTACCAACGATTGACGATTTCCAATCGATAATCGCGGTCGTTTAATTCGACTTTGTTTTTCTAACGACTCGATATACTCGTCACATCGTTGTTCCCACACAATGTACTCTTCGACCGAACTAATTTGAGCCCCTTGCTCGCAAAGATTTTTTTCAATATTATCCGTCATGTCTCTGCGCGAGGCACTCCGTGATCTCGGAAATTCAAACATTGACTGAAAGTGTGTACCTCTCAATCACGATTTATATTCCATTTCTATAACAACTGCATCCTTGGTGCCGTGTGCATTTTTTCGCTATATATTTTTCTGCAGACTTTACGATTTTGATGACATGAACTTCTTCGACGGGATTCACGAAGCGCTCGCAGAATCAATCGCATAATTTTATTCTTTTGCGAATGTCCCAGGCATTTTGGCCTTGAGATGCAATAGATGTTCGAAGACGTGCGCGGCGGTTTGTTTGGGATTTCACCCAAACAAACCCAATCGCTTTAATCGTTGAATGTCTAAAGTGTATATGTCTTTATACATGCAGATGAGTCGCTCTATCTCACATGCATGCGATGCGGTCGCTCCATCTCTCATTCTCGCTCTCTCTCATGCATACGTGTAATCCGATCGCTTCTCTCGGCGACACGGGTCAACCAACTTGGCTCTCGGGCGACAGCCGTTAAATAATAAAATCCATGAAGTAAACAACATAAGACAAAAATATATCAACAATAAATTTTAAATATATAAAGATCAATAATCGATGATCAATTAATCGATAATCGAAATATACCCCCCTTCTCCGCTCCAACGATTTCCCCCTCCCCGCGTGACGTCAGCCTCTCCGCTGAGTCCCCCTCCCCGCGTGACGTCATACCCCGCTCCGCGTGAACCCCCCGCCCCCTCAGAGGACCTGCGTTAGAACCGGCCTAGCTATACTACTTACGTTATTAAATTTTTACATTTTTAGGGTAAACTACCCCCTCTAATTGCTTTTCGTTTGAAGTTTCGCGAAAGGTTTCACGAATTTCGTTAAAACTATTTCCATTTCATCGGTAATATCAAATTTATGTTTGTGTGTGCAGGCATATTCGTTTTCAGTTTTAGGAGAGTTACTTTGGGAGTGGGGACCTGGGGGTACCCCTTACTCATAAGACTCATACTTTCATATTGTCATAATTATATTTTCGTACCGAAGTGTTTCTTCCTCTAATTCAAAATTTTTGATGAAAGCATTTCCCACACAAAGATGTAATGCAGTAACGAAAATATATTTCATTTCAACTCCATTTGCACTTGAGGAATAATATAATTAAACTGCAATCACTTACACACAATCAACTCCCATCACCGCGGTATTCTAATCTTTTTAAATATTCATGGTATAAAAGTAATTATATATCTAAAAAACCAGAAGATTTTGAAAATCCTGTTACCTTTGGTTTTGGTGAATCGAACACACATTGTGAAATACCCGGTTGCAATGATTTGGCCATTTGGTGCATGGTGCAAAAAGTCGTTGTGTTTAAAGCATTTTTTTGACGACTATCATTATTGCAGGAATTATGAGCCATGATTGTTGATAGTTATCATATGAAAAAAAAAGTATATGTCACGAGGAAATGATTTGACGGCATATGGCTGCGATACGTTTCACAAGTACTATCAATTAAATCAGCTGATATGATTCCCTAATGAAATATGTCAAAATATATTTAAAACATGTTCGTTAACCTACTGTAAAACCCTCAGTTTCATTAATATGTTTAATTAAATAAACGGTAAAATAATAAAAATATACATTCCTCCACAAAACTACATCGCTGGCTATATTATCGCTTGATCCAGGCGCAATAATCGTTCCGAAATATACGAAGTGAGCCTTATAACTTATTCTGGAAATTATTATAATTAATGATATAGTAGAAGTGTATGTTTATTCCTATGGAGATGCTTAATGGACGTGCATATTAAAATCGGAAGCGTTTCGACACGAAAATGAGTCTAATGAGTAAGGGGTAGCCCCATTCCCCACTCCCAAAGTACCGCTCCTAAAACTCAAAACGAATATGCCTGCACACAGAAACATAAAATTGACATTATCGATGAAATGAAAACAGTTTTAACGAAATTCGTGAAACTTTTCGCGAAACTTCAAACGAAAAGCAATTAGAGGCGGTAGTTTACCCTTAAAATGTAAAAATTTAAAAACGTAATAATTTAAAAACGCGGGAGAATATTTTGAATCTGCAGATACATGTTAAACACAGAAAACACGACGGTGATGAACAAATTTATGTTAGGGGTGGTTTACCCTCTTAAATTGGCTGTCCCGCTGAAACGCAAAAACGCGTCAACTTGAATTTTGATTCCCCTTCAAAATGATACCTGTTTTATTAATTTTCATACAACCCTCTTAAGCGTGGGATGGAAAACGGCAAATGGAGGGGTGGTTTACCCCTTAATTATATTTCTAATCAACACTCTTGTAGTAGTTTTTTCATCGCTTAATATTAGAGGAATTTTCGATTTTGTTTCATTCAGATCGGTGGACTGCTTGTGGGAGAAACTTTGAGGGGTGGTTTCATCCCCTAACACCGTTTTGCTGCCGATACAAAAAAAAACATGTTTAATAGTTTGCAATGCTTTACCACATATATGAGTTTCAACGAAATCGAAAGCGGATACTTCAATGATGTTTCTCGTCAGAGGGGTAATTACCCCTTAAGACGAATGTAATACTTTTGAAATATGATAAAACATTAAATTGGAGCTTATAGAAATATTTAAAATCAGCGGATATACTTTAAACACAGAAAAAACTACCATGATAAATAAATTTATGTTAGGAGTGGTTTACCCCCTTAAATTTGCTATGCCGCCAAAACGCAAAAACCCGTCAACTTTAATTTTAATTGCCCTTCAAAATGATACCTGTTTTATTAATTTGCATACAACCCTCTTAAGTGTGGGGTAAAAAAAAGGCAAATTGAGGGGTGGTTTACCCCCTAATTAAATTTTTTCTTAACATTTTCATAGTGGATTTTTCATCGCTCTTCATTAGAAGAATTTTCGTTTTTGTTTCATTCAGATCGGTGGATTGCTTCTGGGTGAAACTGCAAAATCGCCCCTCGACACGCCTTTCTTTGAGGGGCGGTTTCCTCTCTTAAATACGTTTTTCCGCCGATAAAAAAAATACGTGTCTCAAAGTTTTCGATGCTCTATCTTAAATATGAGTTTCAACAAAATCGGAGGCGGACACCTGAGGGATATTCCTTGTGAGTTAATAAATGATTTCAGCTTTGCGCAATTCGTCGATAATCTATGATTTCATTGGAATGCGCAGAATTCTCGGCTGCTTGCCATGCGAGAAGTAAGCGAAGACGATCTACTAGCTTATTTGGATTATCCCAATAAATATAGTCCAATTGGGTGTTTTTTTCTGGCTAGCTTATACTTTGGCATACCCTTTCCCACATGATGATCGACTATATTTGCGATATAAGTGTTGAATTTATGGCAGGTATTTCGTCGTATAGCCTCATTAGGCTTGTAAAATTTGTTGTGCCTATTTGTCGAGATGTCAATCTTTTCATAGATTTTCAAATTCTCCGGTGTGGGCGTTTTGAAATTGGGCACTTTTTTAAACAACAGCTCCGTTAATCCAACAGTTTTTGGATTATTCACATTACCCACACGAATATGTTGAGACTCGAAAATTATGGGAGAATTGCCAATCATTAATTTTTGCGAGATTCCGTACACCATATAATACATCTAAGCTTGCCTTTCTATTTGTTCGTAATAACAGGAGATATTCACCGATTCATTCATCAACATTCTGCGAGTCATCGTCATCCTCATATATCAATTTGAAAGGATCTTATGTTTCACTCTTGAAGGAATCTTATGTCTCATTCTTCAATGGATTTTTCACACTATTTATCGCATCTCCTTCTTCAGCATTATCACTCACTTTTTCATCCTTAATTTCCTTCTTCGCTACCTCGCCGTATTTATACGACACCAATTTCTCCAATGGTCTCACTATAGGCTTAAATACATCTTCTCATTCTCTGCTCATCGCTATGGTTTCCGATTTTCATCATTCGATGCTTTCGTCTGATTGCATGCTCGCTTTGGCAATTTCACACAATACATCTTTTTCACGCAAAAGTTGTTCGGCCTTCTTGTTGTCACTGTCAAGGTATGCACAATACTGTCTCTTCAACCACCAGCGATGAATCATTTATCAATGGTGAGAAAATAATCAAAACCTTGTCTACATCGACCCTCATTAATAGCACTATCCTTGTCAATCGTGATAAATGCATACTTGTCAGAATTCCAGCATTTCATGCACATGTTTTTAAAGCACGTATAAGTCATATCCGTATTAACATGAGCCTTGTAGACGTGTTTGAGATTCATATCGTCCTGCTTGAAACGCACCACGAAATTTGCATTATCTTTCACGAGATGTTTGGGGTACCTCTGACAAAGATATAAACTGTCAACAATCTCGTGTCTTCCCATGGAAAAGAAGGCTCTAACATTATCCCGTTTTTCACACGCTATATCATCAAAGATGAATTTAGAGTTGGATTGTGCCTCACTTGGTGCTATCACTTATTCATGCGCGTTGAACGGAAGATAGGCAACTCCACTCACAGGTTCGAGCAACCGATCGAGCAACTTATACTTTGGCTGCTTCAGCGATTTGGAATACAAGTAAATGTTCTCAAATCTCAAACCATTGGGATGGATGATAAGAGTGAGCAAAGCGTTGGTTTTCCCACAATTCGATGGACCACAAAATAGTGCACGTATGCTCTCCGGTAATAAGTTTCCATGACGTTTTTGCCGCTTCTTCGCCCCAGCATCTTCGACTAATTCATCGAAATTTATCACGGGAAGGCCTCTGATAGTTTGCTTGTTGGGCGTCACCTCACACACGACTAACGGCGAATTCATATAAATAGCATTCTTATAGGGATTATCCATCAGACGCGTATTGTCTCTAGACATGATTGTGCATGGCAAGAGTGGTAAAGGTTTGGTCAACCGCCTAATCAACAAAATCCCCGTTGAACTACATCTGCCCCGGTATCAGTATTGCGGGCCACGCACAAAGTTGACCAAGCGGCTTGCTCGTGGTGATCCGGGGATTAATCCATTGAATACGGCATACAAACAACACGATATTGCATATTCGAAAAATCCGGATAATCTTGAAGCGAGACATTTGGCGGATAAAATGTTGTCTGAACAGGCTTGGCAGCGTGTTACCGCTAAAGACGCTAGCAACGGTGAAAAAGCGAGTGCTTGGGGTGTGGCAAATATTATGAGGACAAAGAGAAAATTCGGTATAGGGATGAAGGCCTGTAAGGGTGGCGTTTGTTTGAAAAAAATAATTGGCGCCGCAAAGAAGACAATGATTGAAAGTAATGATTCACAAAAGATTATTACACCAGCTCTAAAGGGTGCTTGTGCAGCTGTGAAGACACGTGGTGGCAAAGTGAGCACACCTCGGGTTCTACCTGTACCCCATAAAATTGGTGGTTTAATACCGTTCCTGGTGCCCATTTTTGCGGGTCTTAGCGCTGCTGGTGCTTCGTCAGGTGGTGCGGCTAGTATAGCTAAAGCTGTAAATGCTGCTCAAGCAGGTAAACGTGAATTGGATGTAAGTAAGGGCCATAATCGAACAATTGAAGCAATTGGGCTGGGCAAGGGCTTACATCTAAAACCATATAGGCAGGGATTGGGTCTTCATATCAAGCCAAAAAACTAGAAGTAACGCTACCTCACCGACCCCTCATCGACATCGACCATCTTAAATATGCGAAAATCCTGAAGATTCCATAATTTCGTGGAGTTTACATGCGCGACACATTGCCCGCGACCGGACGCCTGAAATGTGAAGCAGCAATTGTAAATTTGGATGAAAATGTCGGTCCTGAAACACACTGGGTCGCTTACAAAAAGACTGGATGGAAAGTCGTGTGCTTTGATAGTTTCGGCAATCTTCCACCACCATCCGAACTCATATTTTCGTGTTGGTAGCGTCAATTATAATAAGGGATACCAGGGATATGATACGATTGGATGTGGACATTTGTGCTGAAGTTTCTTTCTCGACAACTGCAGCACAAAGATAAATATACACTATATATAGGTAGGAAATGACGTGGAGAATTCAGTTGTCAATTTACTAGCACCATGGATGATAGCTTAACCTTCACCATATCTGGCTCATCGTCCATACTCGCGGCGCAGTACTTTCCCCCCATCGAACTCTCGCCACACAAAAGTTATACCCTCGGTCTCGTTGAATTGTTAACCTTCAATTTCATTCCAAATATCGACGTTCACCATGATAAACTTTACGTGGGAGATGAGGTATTGACGATACCTACGGGAAGCTATTCAATAGAGGATATTGAGGCGTTTGTACACGCAGAGCTCACGCGTAAAAACATAAAAATCTGCATTAAGTCGAATAATAATAAATAATACGCTACGCAGTGAGATCGAGTGTGATCATGTTGTCAATTTTGAGCCGAAAGATTCTATTGGCCATCTTCTAGACTTCACCGCACGCAAATTGGAAGCCAATGAAAGACGCGAATCTGACTTTCCTGTAGTCATTCTTTAAGTGAATGCCCTACGCGTTGAGTGCAACATTACCGCTGGAGCCTATATTAACGGACAAAAAGTACACAATTCACGGATTTTTTCCATCTGTGCCACCGAGCTATAAGATCATTGAAGTTCCTTCACACGTTATTTATCTGCCAATCACGAGCCGAACGATTGTACGATACAGCTTCGCATAGTAGATCAGGACGGTGATTTGGTAAATTTCCGCGGTGAAGTAATCACCATACGCCTGCATATAAAGTCGTGATGGGTATAGTTTTCAATAGATCTTTCAATATCAATAAACGGTCATGGATAAAAACAATCAGTCGTCAGTCAGCGCCCAAAGTGCTAACCTTTCAGCACGTGCTACTCTCAAAGAATTTCGATCTCAAAGAGCGTGGCAAAAGCGTGTAAAAATTTATTTAGTCCGTGCTCTGCGCATCTGTTGCGTGAAATGGAAGAAGAAAATGTAAACATTCAAATGCCCGTGGTCTTTGATGAATCCATCATCCATTGTGAGATTCACGCTCATCAGCCATATGCATCTTCAACCTTCAATAACAGCGATGAAATCCATATTGCCATCCAACATCAAGACCTCTTTATCCTGCTAAGCAAGAGTTCCCTACGCATATGTGGGAAATTATCCAAGCGTGATGGGGCGCCAACCACTGCTACAAGTCTCGTCAACAATGCCATTTGTCATTTGTTTAAGGAAGTGTGATATGAAATGAATGCCATAGAAATTGATCGTAATCAGAATGTCGGTATTACAAGTGTAATTAAGGGATATCCATCTCTCTCACCGGCCAAAAGTTCTATGCTCGAGAACACTGGATGGTTCGATGTCGAAGAGACCAAGCAGATTGTAGATGTATCGGGAAACTTTGATGTGTGTGTACCGCTCTGGGGCAGGTGGGTGCATCCGTGAATGCCCGCGTAAGCCCGGGTACCCCCGTGAGTAGCGACACCGCCCAGCCGACACGCTGATAGACCAATATCGACGTGGGCACGGACACGTCAATTGGAAGTGGTGTGAGTAATCGTACGCACGAGGATCCGACCAATGATCCTGATTGGTTCCATAGGGGCTAGTCTGCCCGCCGTCCTACGGGACGGTCACTAGCCGATTGTGGTTGGTTCCGTTGTGGCAGTGGTTGGGCCGCATGCTGGTCAGGGCAGCTACGTGCACCCGACGGGTGAGCTACGTTTTTATTAGCTCGGGCAGCAATCTGCATAGTTGCAGAGTGTTGGAAAATCACTGGGCTTGGCCAGTAGTTGCATTAGGATCTGCCTCCTAATGTAAACTGGAAGGCGTAGCGTGTGCATGCACATACTCGCCGCGGTGGTCGGCGTTCTCCGACCGCGAGGTGGCGGGTCCCGTGTTGTTAGGACCACAAGCTAGGTACAGCACGTAAAACTAAAGGACATCACCGCTCAGCATGCTTCTCGGATTTGCTGTAGATTATCGGAAAATTATCGTAAATGTCAAGCACGATTTGATTCTCACAAGATCAAAGACCGATGACAATGCCATTGTTCAAACAGCGCCCGACGACTTCAAACTCGCATTGCATAAAATAGAATGGCACGTACCGTATGTCAATCTCAAATCAGCGAAATATTCAACTCTCAAAGTTTCTCGCCAAAGACGCACCAATTTCCATGAGTTTTCGTACATGGGAACTATATAAATATTCATTGCTGCCTGCGATCTCCAAGCATGTGTGTTCTGTGAAAACCTCGAATCAGCTGGAGAAGCCACGATATGTCATACTCGCGCTGAAGACGGAACGGAAAAATAAGAAACAACACAATGCGAGCCACTTTGATAATTGTAACCTGAGCGATGTCAAACTATACCTCAACTCGCAATGTTATCCATATGGAAATTTGGATTTGAACATTGGTCAAAATCAATATGCTCTACTCTACGAGATATATGCAAACTTTCAGCCGACCTATTACAACAAAGAGGCTGAACCATGGCTGAGTAGGATGGAATTTTTAGGAAAAGGCCCCCCTCGTTGTCATTGACTGCTCAAAGCAAAACGATTCTCTCAAGTCCGGTCCTGTGGACGTGCGTCTTGAGTTCGAATTGAAAAACAATATTCCACCGCAAACCTCAGCGCATACTGCATGATCCTCCATGATCGCATAGTCGAGTACAATCCAATTAGTGGTGAGGTAAAAAAAATTGGTATGAAATCATGCTGATGATTCGCGTCCACGTCAGTCAACATGGAGCTTATCATCGACGTGAAGGGCTTCAAGAGACCCAACAACAAATTTGTCCTAAAGGAGATGTCCATCGTCAAACTCCACGACAAGAATGCTGAACCGCTGACGCTCGCCTTCGACGCACCATTTGCATGGGACTCTTTACCGGCCAAGTACAAAATGACAAACAAGTGGCTGGAACGCAATTTCCATGGAATACGATGGGATCACAGCGGCATACCATGCGAGGCAGCTAGAGAGACAATTCGAGAAATCTCGACAGGAGCTCCAACCATCTATGCGAAGGGTTTCGAGAAATGCTCATGGCTATCAAGATTCATGGAAACCGCAACAAAGGTCATCGACTTGGAGACTCTGGACTGTCTATCGCTGCAGAAGTTGCCGAAAATCACAAACTCCAAATGCCCGCATCATTCCTTCAACACGAAATACATCTGCGCCCATGTGAATGTAAAATCGCTGAAAAGCTGGTTGAGTATATACGAAGTGTTGTGTGAGCGAGGAATTTTTTTTAAATGATAAAAAACATTTCGATGAATATAAATATCATTTGTGTTCTTCATTTATTCTACGACGAAAATAGCTTGAATTTCTCCTTCTCATACATTTCAATAATATAGTTTTTTAAAATACATTTTTACATATTCAACACTAAAAACGTTAAAAGCGATGGCGAGGCGACTGCGATGCGGACGGCTGTTGCATGCGCTGTTGCTATGCTGCCCCAACGAATTTTGTCTTTTCCAACATGCTCAGAGACGATGGAACTTGACGCTGTTGTATTTTCCGCAACTGCATGTAGGCGTTCGACGATGGTATTCAAACGAATTTTGTGTTTTCCACCATGGTGTGCTCACAGTCGATAGCACTCGACGCTGTTGTATTTTCCACCCATGTACCTCATGAAGAGCTAATGATCGCGTGCCTCTTGCCGCATACGTTCGAACGTTTCCAAATCTTCGTCGAAGACCTTTACAAGTCGCGTTGGTAAGAATACAGTGAGCGCATCCGCGATTTCAGCGATGTAGCGTTTCCTAAACTTGGTATGTACGGCCCTCATGTCGGAGATTGGATCAGTGCAGCCAGATCGCGCCCAAAAGTTACCCCCTCTCTAGTCTCTTGCGCGCCCATCACACAATCATAGTAGCGCGTGTCCGTGAGCGAGCGATGCTCGTACATCTTCAGACAGAGCCGAGCGCTGTCGAAGTTTCCCGACCGCGCCTTCGGCAGCTACACTAATACATGGACGCTGAGCACGTTCATGTGCGGCCAAGCCAAAACGAAGGCTTCGAGGAAAAAGCAATCTGAGCCCGACTTTTAGATGATTTCAATGCTTATTTAGCTCTTGATTCTCTGCGTTACTAATGTATACAAAAAAATGTATTGCGCACTCTGATCGCTTATTTTTTCAGTTTATACGTTAATAGAAATATTGAATTGAAATCTAAATTACAACTTATTTATCTTCTAAAAAATTGTTAACGCTTTAGTCACACCCGTCCCTATGCCAAATAAATTGTAATTCAGAAAAGTAAGCGGAAATAGATTTATATTCGCATTATTGTATTCATTCTCATATACTATCATCAAGCGATAAAGCATTATCCCCAAAAACAAGCCAATCATCCATCCGGCCGCGAATTGTCAGTACCAGAAAGTGCACATATTCTACAAGCGATTAGATGGTCCCGTTGGTAGCGTTCCTGACTTCGGTCCGCAAAGGCGCGAAATCGTTCCCCGCGCGCAGTATTTTTTTTTCAATTTATTGTTACTATTATTTTTTATTTTATTAGTTATTTTTATTAGTTATCATTATTACCTAATTAGTTATCTTTAACCTCTTCGCAGTCAGGCGAAAATGAGATTTTCATGCCACTTTTGTGTTGGAAAGAAATCTTCACAGATTTACCCTAAAATTTCAGTGTGAAGGTTTTTAGGGTCGCTGAATCTGAATCTGAAATAGGATTTCCAAAATTAAAAATAGCGGATCCATTATGGCGGACTCAAATTTAAAAAATGGTTTGATTCCGACGAAAGTGAGTACCTTACGGTTTTCGAGGTCGCTGATACCGAATCTGAAAACGGATTTTCAAAATAAAAATGGCGGATCCACAAAGAATGAAAAAAAATAGATACAGACAACAAAAAAAGAATAAAACTAAATTCGAAAAAAATTAAAACTACAAAAGAAATACAATTTTTTTAAGTTGCAAAAATACAAAAAAAATTGAATACGAGAAATACGAGAAGAAAAAGAAAATATGAATAGTAACAAGAAATTTGAAAAAATACAAAAAGCACATAAAAAGATGAAAATACAAAAAGTACAAAAAAATACATAATCGGAGTCAATGACCGCCACGTCCGCGATTCGTGGCTCTGAGTTGGGCAGAGAGCGGGATATAAAATCAAAAAAGTATTTTTTTACATTTGTTACTATGGATAGATTGTCACACATGATTTGCTGAATTTTTATTCATCATATTGTATCCGAGCGGAGGATACTTGAAGTTAGGACACAAATTCGAAATTCCCTACCATAAACATCCTAAAGATACAATTTTTTGTCGAAATCAAACTAGTTGTCGAATTTGCGTCTGCCATCAAAAACCGTACGGTACCTACTATCGTCGGAATCGAACCATTTTTCGAATTTACGTCCACCATATTGGATCCACCATTTTAAATTTTGGAAATCCAATTTCAAATTTGGTTTCAACGACCTCAAAAACCATATGGTACCTACTTTCGTCGGAATCAAACGCTTTTTTGAATTTGCATCCGCCATATTGGATCCTCCATTTTGAATTTTGGAAACCGGATTTCAAATTCCGATTCAGCGACCTCAAAACGTATGATTTACCAAATTATAGTCAAATCGCTGTAGTAGAAATATATATATTTTTTTTCAAATGCCGACATGTGTGTCATGACACAAAATGGCACGACTTTTTTTGCCCATATGTGTGTCACTGACAGTTAAAGGGTTAAGTGTCGAATAATACATCGCGCACTGTGACCGCTTATTTTATTAGTTTGTAAGTTAATTTAAATATAATAATGTATCTAAATTACAGCTTGTTTCTCTTCTAAAAAATTGTTTACGCTTTACTCACACCCGTCCCTATGCCAAATAAATTGTAATTCATAAAAGAACAAGCCAATCATCCATCCGGCCGCGAATGGTAGGTACCAGAAAGTGCACATATTCTACAAGCGATGAGATGGTTCCGTTCGTAGCGTTCCTGGCTTCAGTCCGCAGGGGCGCGAGATCGTTCCCCGCGCTCAGTGCTTTTTCAAAATTATTGTTACTATTAATTCTTATTTGATTAGTTATTTTTATTAGTTATCATTGTTATTTTAATTAGTTATCTTTTAGTGTTGAAAAATTTATCGCGCACTCTGACCGCTTATTTTATTAGTTCGTACGTTAATTTAAATATAATAATAAATCTAAATTACAACTTATTCATCTTCAAAAAAATTGTTTGCGCTTTACTCACACCCGTCTCTATCCCAAATAAATTGTAATTCATAAAAGTGAGCGGAAATATATTTATATCAGTATTATTATATTCATTTTCATATACTTTCATCAAGCGATAAAGCATTTTCCCCAAAAACAAGTCAACCATCCATCCGGCCGCGAATCGTAACATACGAGAATGAATATAATAATACGACTATAAATATATTTTCGCTTACTTTTATGAATTACAATTTATTTGGCATAGGGACGGGTGTGATTGAAGCGCAAACAATTTTTTAGAAGATAAGTAAGTCGTAATTTGGATTTATTATTACATTTAAATTAAGACGGAATGACACCTCATCGCGGTCGGTATGGTAGAACAATTATAGATTCCCAAAAATCTCTGAAACGGCTCTTCAGATCCCGTCGAAACTTTGCCAAACGACGTCAAATAGATAGACGAATAGCTTCTAGCCCCTCAAATTTTCTGAATTTGAGAAAAAAAAACTAGATTGGCTTATGATAAGCCAATCTACATTTTTTTTCTCAAATTCAGAAAATTTGAGGGGCTAGAAGCTATTCGTCTATCTATTTGACGTCGTTTGGCAAAGTTTCGACGGGATCTGAAGAGCCGTTTCAGAGATTTTTGGGAATCTATAATTGTTCTACCATACCGACCGCGATGAGGTGTCATTCCGTCTTAACGTACAAACTAATAAAATAAGCGATCGGAGTGCGCGATAAATTTTTCGACACTAAAAGATAACTTATTAAAATAGTAATGATAACTAATAAAAATAACTAATCAAATAAGAATTAATAATAAAAATAATTTTGAAAAAGCACTGAGCGCGGGAACGATCCCGCGCCCCTCCGGACCTAAGCCAGGAACGCTACCAACGAGACAATCTCATCGCTTGTAGAATATGTGCACTTTCTGGTACTGACGATTCGCGGCCGGATGGATGATTGGCTTGTTTTTGGGGATAATGCTTTATCGCTTGATGAAAGTATGAGAATGAATATAATAATACGACTATAAGTATATTTTCGCTTACTTTTATGAATTACAATTTATTTGGCATAGGGATGGGTGTGTTTAAAGCGCAAGCAATTTTTTAGAAGATAAATAAGTTGTAATTTGGATTTATTATTACATTTAAATTAACGTACAAACTAATAAAATAAGCGATCGGAGTGCGCGATAAATTTTTCGACACTAAAAGATAACTTATTAAAATAGTAATGATAACTAATAAAAATAAGTAATCAAATAAGAATTAATAATAAAAATAATTTTGAAAAAGCACTGAGCGCGGGGAACGATCTCGCGCCCCTCCGGACCGAAGCCAGGAACGCTACCAACGGGACCATCTCATCGCTTGTAGAATATGAGCACTTTCTGGTACTGACGATTCGCGGCCGGATGGATGATTGGCTTGTTTTTGGGGATAATGCTTTATTGCTTGATGAAAGTATATGGGAATGAATATAATAAAACGAATGTAAATATATTTCTGCTTACTTTTATGAATTACAATTTATTTGGCATAGGGACGGGTGTGATTAAAGCGCAAACAATTTTTTAGAAGATAAATAAGTCGTAATTTGGATTTATTATTACATTTAAATTAACATACAAACTAATAAAATAAGCGATCGGAGTGCGCGATAAATTTTTTGAAACTAAAAGATAACTTATTAAAATAGTAATGATAACTAATAAAAATAAGTAATCAAATAAGTATTAATAATAAAAATAATTTTGAAAAAGCACTGAGCGCGGGAACGATCCCGCGCCCCTCCGGACCTAAGCCAGGAACGCTACCAACGAGACAATCTCATCGCTTGTAGAATATGTGCACTTTCTGGTACTGACGATTCGCGGCCGGATGGATGATTGGCTTGTTTTTGGGGATAATGCTTTATCGCTTGATGAAAGTATAAGGATGAATATAATAATACGACTATAAGTATATTTTCGCTTACTTTTATGAATTACAATTTATTTGGCATAGGGACGGGTGTGTTTAAAGCGCAAACAATTTTTTAGAAGATAAATAAGTTGTAATTTGGATTTATTATTACATTTAAATTAACGTACGAACTAATAAAATAAGCGATCGGAGTGCGCGATAAATTTTTCGACACTAATAGATAACTTATTAAAATAGTAATGATAACTAATAAAAATAAGTAATCAAATAAGAATTAATAATAAAAATAATTTTGAAAAAGCACTGAGCGCGGGGAACGATCCCGCGCCCCTCCGGACCGAAGCCAGGAACGCTACCAACGGGACCATCTCATCGCTTGTAGAATAGGGGCACTTTCTGGTACTGATGATTCGCGGCCGGATGGATGATTGGCTTGTTTTTGGAGATAATGCTTTATCGCTTGATGAAAGTATATGGGAATGAATATAATAAAATTAATGTAAATATATTTCTGCTTACTTTTATGAATTACAATTTGGCATAGGGATGGGTGTGAGTGAAGCGCAAACCATTTTTTAAAAGAAAAATAAGTTGTAATTTAGATATATTATTACATTTAAATTAACGTACAAACTAATAAAATAAGCGGTCGGAGTGCGCGATACATTTTTCGAACTAATAAAAATAACTAATCAAATAAGAATTAATAGTAATAATATTTTTTTTTAAAAAAGCACTCAGCGCGGGGAATGATCCCGTGCCCCTGCGGACCGAAGCCAGGAACGCTACCTACGGGACCATCTCATCGCTTGTAGAATATTTGCACTTTCTGGTACTGACGATTCGCGGCCGGATGGATGATTGGCTTGTTTTTGGGGATAATGCTTTATCGCTTGATGAAAGTATGGGAATTAATATAATAATACGTATATAAATATATTTCCGCTTCCTTTTATGAATTATTATTTATTTGGCATAAGGGCGGGTGTGAGTAAAGCGTAAACAATTTTTTAGAAGATAAATAAGTTGTAATTTAGATTTATTATTATATTTAAATTAACGTGTAAACAAAAAAAAATAAGCGATCAGAGGGCGCAATACATTTTTTGTATACATTAATAACGCAGAGAATCAAGAGCTAAATAAGCATTGAAATCACCTAAAAGCCTTGCGCGTGCCATCGGGTGACGTCACGCGCGAGGCGTGCCCATATTGCTTTTTCCCTCGAAGCCTTCGTTTTGACTTGGCCGCACATGAACGGGCTCGGCATCCATATATTGGTGTAGCTGCCGAAGACGCGGTCGGGAAACTTCGACGGCGCTCGGCTCTTTTCGAAGATGTCCGAGCGTCGCTCTCTCACGGACACGCGCTACTATGATTATGTGATGGGCGCGCAAGAGCCTAGAGAGGGGGTAACTTTTGCGCGCGATCTGGCTGCACTAGATTGGATGCTCCGAGTGAACGAGGAGTTCTAACAGCTTCGTCGTTGGAAGGAATTCCGCCAATCGGCTGACTTTGTTGATACTCGTGAAATCCATTGTCCACGCTTTTCTCTTTTCAAAAAATTTTCAAAGTCACTTTTGACGATGTTGATGTGGCGGTGGAATAGTGCAGTCTGAGCTGGGTCCATGAAATTATAAGCTTCCTCGTTTTGTAACCCCACCACTCAAATTTTCAAACTTCTCCCCACTTTCCCAATAATGAAAAACGGGTCCAAACACGTTCGCAGAGGGTCCTCCACCCACGTGGAAAGTTTCCCACCTCATGACATTTTTCATAGTCTCGACGTTGAGGTGGAGGGCCATCAATGTCATCTTTCATTTGTGGCGTATTATAATGCTCCATGCATGGAAGATATAATATCACTTCACTGTCGTTGCGATGATGTTCTGGCAATCGATCCCACAGTAAACCAATATAATGACCCCAATATTTCAAGAGCAAGACCTTTGGAACTTCTTCGAGCTCCTTTTTGGTCAAGTCCAGGGGGTGTTTGGCCGGATGCACTTAGATACTCGCACATGTGAACATCTTGACGTTATATTTCGGAATGAAACCAAAATCTCGATGCGATTAAAATTTGTTTTCTCGGAACAATGATGCCTCTCATAGCCGCAGCGGCATATAATAAATAGGCCATTTCATGGCACACACACACACACATACACGCACGCGCGCGCACGCACGCACGCACCCAAACACACACACACACACACACACACACACACACACACACACACACCCACACACACACACGCGCGCGCGCGCGCGCGCGTTTTTAAAAATGAGTTTTATGAGTTTTTATTTTTTTTATGAGTTTTCAACATTTACCCGCCGCCCTATGGTGTCAACGGCCCCGCGCAACCCCCCTTATCGCTCAGCGTCGCGCATCATCACGCCCCCACTCTCGGCTATCCCGCGCTAGGCGACGCAGAGAGGGGGTCTCTGCGTCGCCTTCCCCTACCCCGCCGCGTGGCGTCTGCTATCCGGCGCTGGAGCCCCTCCCTGCCCGCTCTTCCCTGAGATCCCTGTGTTAGAATCAATCCTGTTATATTACTGGGCTGGGTTCTCATACTTGTAGAGTTAATATTCACTCAAAGCCTTCAACTTTCTTGTCCGTAAGATAGCGCACTGAAAATGCTGTGCAAGGACTAATTTGCTAGTGGTATAAATTAACGTATATTTTACCTCAATCAATGTTTTAAATAGAAATGGATATATAAATTCAATTATTCTGTAACATCACCGATATTCGCACATTTCTTTATTTTCGGAGATGTAACCTTTTCGTGTGCACAAGTACATTTATTATGAAGGCAGAACCATCGGAATAGCCCAACCCGTGCTACCTCGCCGAAAGGGCATACGCTACTGGCATCGATCTATCTTGCATGCCGAAACACTGCCGCGTTCAGTGTTAATTTCGGTGCCGACATTGTTTAATGGGGTTCAGCTACCTCTTGGCGCAAGTCTCCCCTTCGGCTGGATTCGTCATTCCATTGAAGGTTTCCACAGAGTTGCCAGATTGGACTATAAACCGCGATTTGGGCTATCTTGGGAGGCCATTTCGCTGCCCATGACTACGGTCACAAATTATCATCACGTATTTACTCACACACATAAGAAACATATCATCACATAACATAATACAGCACGCTAACAAAACGATTATACAAAAATCGTCTTCTTTGTTACACACTATACGTATGTGTGCGCCAAAATAGAAGAATAGAGGAGCACCCAAGTCGATAACGCAATCGTTAACAACTATTTTATGGAGGCAACTTTCATTATGGGTTTTACAGTAATATATTTTATACCTACAAATAATTGAACGTAGTGAATTCATATTTCTTACAATCTTAAATAAAAATATACAATTATACAGCCATCGAGTCATTGTTATGTGATTCACATGGTGTAATTTAAAGTTTGTATGAAATTGCGTCATGGACACAAAAAACCTATTATTGTCCCACTTGAATCCATGGCCACAGACATCACGAAATTTAAATTTATGATTATGAATGGGAGGAAGAGTAAACTTCAAATGTAAAAAAGAAAAACTGTTTATTAATTACGTATCATAAACTAAAAATACATAACGAACGAACAACATAAAAAAGCATTTTCCTTCAGCCCGATATACTCATATACCCCCGCGTCCTCTTCTCAGCCGACACGGGAAGCTGAGTTCAACTTGAATCCGGATGATCCGGACTCCGGCCCTGTCCCTGCCCAAGAGAATGTGCCAAAGAATATTGATGTACTAGAGATTCAAATTTCGAATGCAGAGGACCGGCTGAACGAATTTTATGTTTCTCTGGTGGACATAGTTGATTTAGATTTCTAGTGAACGTAAAGATATTTACATTAATATTCTTATTCATATATCATACATGAGACTGTGATTGAAACTGGGTGATTTTTGTACGAGTGTAATCTCAAGGAATAAGTATTTGTTTATTTATGTGATTGTTTGAGCCTGCTACAAAATACAGATATTTAATGATGTTTTATTTTTAAATAATTAAAGAAATAATTCAATTTCTAACTTATATCGGTGCTTTTCATTCATGACCTACCAAAACCACGAATTTGGGCTATTTGCGAGCTTTTACCGCGGTTTTTGGGCTACACAAGCGGCGTCTGGCGGCGGTTTCGCTCACTACACGTCTGCCATCTCTGGGTGTCCAGCGAACGCGTCGCAGACGTACCCACCCAACCTGTCCTTCCTCACAGTGGGGCGGAAACCCAAACCGACGGCCAAGAGTCTAAAAATAAAGTATCGATTTCGGGGATCCGCATTGGTGGGTTAGATATAGTAATAGTCCAAGGGTCGAGTTCCAGACTCGAGAGGAGACGATCCTTTATACCTGCTATTGTGTCCCAGCTCAAAAGTGCCCTTCGCTCGAACGAGACGTGTCACGCTCTGTGCCTACTTTTCAGTGCGCTCTTGAAAACTTCGCCAGTTACAGAAAAATAAACCGATTGACGATTTTCAAAATGGATTCGAAAGGGGAAAGTAAGTAGAATATCATCATGTAATGAAAAATTTGTAATAATAATGTATGTGATATTAGTTAAAGAATGATTTTTCCGAAAATTAACGTAGAATTGCTACTGAAAATTGTAAACACGTAGAGAAAAGTTGAATTGTAAAGCGTTGTAAAGCGGCCGGAATTATTCGAGGTTGTAGATTATTCGATTGTTTAATGGAAACAGCAACAAAAAAAATTGCGCGTTATTGCGCCACCGCTATTGATACAAGGTTTTGTGTTAAAAAATGTATTTTTTCTCGATTTCGAATAATTAAAATACAAAATATGGAGAAGTGATTCAGATAAAAGTTGTATGGTTTCAAGTTATCTCTTCAGGGTGTACTTACGTTGTGGGCCCAGTGCCCCACGTAGGCCCAGTGAGGCCCAAATAGATTTTTTATATCATTACCCTCGGTTTTCATAGCGGATTTAGATTTCACGCTTTAAAATTGAAATATTTTGTATCAAGTCACTTTCCAGTTACCAGTCCACTTTCAAGTCACTTCCAAGTTCACGCCAAGGTCTCTTCCAAAAGGCCCAAAATCTTAGCGAAAAATAACCTCTGAAAAAAATGTATATTTTGAAGTGTCTAATCGAAATCGATGATAAAAAATGAGGATTTTTTTTCAATTCCTTATGGTTTTCATAGCATTTTACAATATTATAGTCATCTATAATATTGTGGAATGACTAATAGTAAGTAAGGCTGAATTTGTAATGACTTATTCATGTGTATTATACTTCAACATTTTAGAATCTGCCGACGATGATCCCGCAGCACCTGGATTAACGAGAAAATATATTTTCGCACTCATGAAAAATAATTTGAATCGTGGTGCAGCTTCAGCATATCTGGAAATTGAAAAGTTCATGTCAGAGAAACTACAACGACCTTTTACGCTGTTGGATGACGCAAAACTTGCAATACGCGCATTATTCTCCCAATTTAATAAAAAGTGGAAGCAAGCTTCGACGCACGAAGACAGATTTTTCGACAAATTTTCCACATGGCTCAGTGTGTTTTTGTTTCCCTGGAAAAATTCAAGAACCTTCAATGAAGTCCAGCAGCATGGGTCGGCCTTGTTTAGGATTTGCTGAAGCTAGTGTGCGCTCAAAATGGAGGAAAACTGAAGATTTGCGTGCAACTAGAAGTACCGAAGAACTGTCTTATGCGGCTCAAATGAGCCTTCGAGCAACTGGTAGATTTGATGCCGCAAAAGTTGTTCAAGATGTGACGCTGGGAAGCCCATCAAAAGCTCAAAAGTATAGAGAATCTTTGGAATCGATTTCAGAAATTCCTTATACTCCTGATAAAGCCCTATCGCTTGTAGTTGAGCTTAATATGTCAAAATCTGACTATCAGAAACTTCGGAATTTAACCAGAGAACAGTGCTGTAAGTTATTTCCCTCATATAATGTAATACATTAAGCGAAGCTTCAATGTTATCCACAGAAATCAGACATTCGCGTTACAGAATGTAGTGCTGAAGTGAAACTGCAGTCTTTGCTGGATCACAAAATTCAGAGAAACTTGTTGATTCAAGACGAAGTTATTAAAAGCTTATGTAAAGAAAGTGTTCGCAACTTGAATTTAATTTGTAAGTGGGGTTGCGATGGCACTTCCGGCCAAAATGTATATAAACAAAGATTTACCGACGATGATGGAAGTAAGTCTGATGCTAACATATTCTTCACGTCGCTTGTTCCATTGCAGTTAATATCAGTTGACCAAGAAACAAAAAATACCCTTTTTGTATGGAAAAATCCCAGGCCATCGTCTACCCGTTTTTGTTGGCCAATTAGAATTCAATTTTTGCATGAAACTACTGAAGCCACAGTGAGCGAAATGGAGTTGATTAAACAGCATGAAAGTAACCTTGTCCCTTATGAGACTGTCATCAACGGAAAAGACATAACCGTTTCTTTCAAACTTGCATTCACCATGATAGATGGTAAAGTTTGCAATGCAATCACGAGTAAAGCTCAACGTTGCTATTTATGTCAAGCAACATCAAAAGCAGTCAACGATATCGACGCCATGTTGAAAAGAAAATTCAATGAAGATTTTCTACAGTTCGGGTTATTGACTCTGCATGCGTGGATTCGCTTCCTCGATGGTTGTTTGCATGTAGGGTATAAACTTGAAATTGAAAAGTGGCAAGCGCGTACTGCAAATGATAAAGAAATTGTAAACACCGAAAAGCAAGTATACAAAAAGCTTACCGCATACGATTGGGGCTCATAGTTGATCAACCAAAGCCCGGATTTGGTAGCTCCAATGACGGGAATACTGCTCGACGGTTTTTATAAAATAAAATAAAATTTTTATAAAATTTTGATTCCTAGCGCAGCGATTATAAAGTCTGCAATATTACCAATTGGACAAATGTCCGAAGACGCCCAAGAGTCTACCAATAAATACATAAAAAAGAATAGATCAGATTTTTCACGAAGATTTTCCCGAACAAAAACCATGGAAGACGTTTTTTCATGCCTACTATTAACGTCTGATCCATAAATTTCTAGCCTGCGCAAATTACCTGGTAAGAAAATGAAATCGTTGCTACCAGAAGCAATCCAGTTATTAACTGCGCTAAGCGTCTCTACAAATTTAGGGAGCTCGGGCAATGCGTCGTCAGTTGAATTCACTGACTGTGAATCAGATTGTTCTGGTGACGATGAATAAAGTTGTATGTAATCGAATGTATCACGATGACTGACCAGTCATTCGGAATGTGGAATTTTTTCCGTCAGTTACTTGTTTTTATAAGCGAATACATATTTATTAAGAAATATAATGCTAATTTCTACACTTTGTATACGTTATTTTAATCTCAATATTTTGTATCAACCTAATTTTAAGGAAAACCTTTGCGATGTGACATAAATATAACGCCTTTTTTACGCAAGTCGTACATATTGAATCCGCCATTTTGTATTCCCAAATTTTGACTTCAGATTCGTAATCAGCAACCCCAAAAACCGCCGGGTACAGACTTTTACCTCGATTTAATTCATTTTTCTTTAAATTTTTTGCCGTACTCGATCCACCATTTTGTTTTTCGAAATTTTGATTTCGGATTCGTAATCAGCAACCCCAAAAACCCTCGGGTACAGACTTTCACCTCGATTCAATTCGTTTTTCATTAATTTTTTCGCCGTACTGGGTCCGCCATTTTGTGTTTCGAAATTTTGACTTCAGATTCGTAATCAGCGACCCCAAAAACCCCCGAGTACAAACTTTCACATGTATTGAAAACTTGTCAGACTTTTGGCCGTCGATTTCGGTTTCCGGCCCACTATGCATTGGTGTTCTTTGATCCGTGTACTGATCGTCCTCCCGGTTTCTCCTATGTACACTTTACCGCATGAGCAGGGTATCTTGTACACTCCTGGTGCACTTATTGGTGGTCTTTGGTCTTTTGCACTCGGAACCACTTGTGCTAGTTTCTTCTGAGGTTTGAAGATGACTCCCGGTTTTTTAATTAACCAGCTGATCAATTAAAACATCTGAAGCGGATTAACCATGTATCGAGGTAAGAAAGAGTCAGGTGGTTCACTCGTAACAATATTTATTTATAACAATATATAGGAACTCTTTATAACTCGTGAAAATGTAAGAATATCAAAAGCGAGGTAAAATGCCAATGGCGCGCGGCTACAAGTGTAGCGGTAGGAACACAGAATAATAATGATGCGTCGGAACGCGGACGGGACGAGGAATTTGGCTTTTTCAGTCGGTACGCGGAACAAGTTCTTGTTTGCGCTGTTGGCGCTGATGTGTCGTTCCGGACGAAGTTGGCGGCGAGTCCGCCACAGCCATTCCCCCACCAGTTTCCTTCACTGGCGGTGTAGGAAACGATTGAAAAGATACTTTTGGTTTTCTAGCGTACGTTTTGGCTGGAGGATCCATCGTTAAACCCAGTCGATGCGGCTAAACCTCTGTGTCGTCTTGAGGCGCTCTTTGATTGTCAGCATTATCAGTTTTTACGATATATGCCGCTTTCAGACGCTCAACGGTTGTAGTTTTCTCTTCTCCGTTGACGTCGATTATGACACGACGATCGTCGAGTCTCTTGATGACCTTGAACGGTCCCGAATATTGTTGAACCAGGGGTGGTCTGACCGCGTCGTTGCGAAGGAACACATGCGAGCATCTCTCAATGTCCTTGAGGATGAATACTCGCGCCTTATTATGGTGTGTAGTTGGAGTCGGACGAATCCCTCTCATATGCTCTCTGAAATTTTGCAAGAATATCGTAGGCTCTAGTGTGAAGTCTTGTGAAATAAAGAACTCACCAGGAACTCGTATGGTGTTGCCGTACATTTCTGCGCAGGAGGCCCCGAGGTCTTCTTTGAACGCAGTCCGAAGTCCAAGCAGAACTGTTGGCAGCAACTCGATCCAGGAAACTTGTCTGTTGCACATGAGTGCGGCTTTTAACGTGCGGTGCCAGCGTTCGACGAGTCCGTTAGACGCCGGATGGTATGCAGTCGTTCGTATACGTTTGGAGCCCACCAAGTTGGCGAGAGAGGAGAAGAGCGCGCTTTCGAATTGCCGACCCTGGTCGGTGGTTATTGTCAGGGGTGGGCCGAATCGACAAATCCATTTGTTGTAGAATGCCGTGGCCACCGTCTCTGCGGTGATATTTTTCAGCGGGATGGCCTCCGGCCACCTGGTGAATCTGTCGATGATCGTCAAGCACTAACGAAAGTCGTTGACCACTAGAAGCCCAATCAAGTCCATATGAACGTGGTTGAACCTTCCATCAGGAACGTCGATGTGGTTTGGTTGAAGTCGATTGTGTTTGTTGACTTTTGACCGTTGACATGGTTCGCAGTATCGCGACCACTCGGGCGCGTATTTTTTTATGCCGGGCCAGACGTATTTTTGTCTCAGGAGACGACAAGTGCTTCGTCCGCTGGGGTGTGACAAGGCATGTACCTTGTCACACCCGCGAAACACCTGAGGTATATACGGGCGCACGGTACCTGAGGTAATATTACAATAAATATCGATACCTGGTTCGACGGAGAGTTTTTGCAGCTGGAGCGACGTTTCGTTGCGCAGGAGCTCGGCGAGTTCTTCTTCCTGTTTTTGCGCGTCTCGAATGTTTTGCGCTGACAAAACTTTTGGCATCTCGATCTGGTTGATTTGCGCGATACGAGATAACGCGTCAGCCACGACGTTGTCCTCTCCACTTACGTGAATTATTTCCGTGGAATACTGGCCGATGAAGTCGAGATGACGAATCTGTCGTTGCGATATTTTGTCCGACACGTGGCGAAAAGCGTAGATCAGCGGTTTATGATCTGTTCGGATCACGAACCGTTGGCCGTCAAGGATGTGGAGAAAGTATTTGATCGCGGCGAAGATGGCCAGCAACTCTCTGTCGTAGGTACTATCATTTTTTTCAGCCGGGCTGAGTTTTCGGGAAAAGAATCCGACTGGTTTTCGTTCGTTGTCGACGATTTGCTCCAAGCACGCGCCGATGGCTGTGTCTGAGGCATCCGTCGTCAGGACTAAAGGAGCGTCGGGCGACACAAACGTTGTCGTTACGACGTTCGCCACACTCGTCTTGCATTCCTCGAAGGCGTGTTCTGTCTCAGGTGTCCAAGGGATAGCTCGTTTATCGTTTTTCTTAGAGTCTCTTAAATCATCGTTGATAGGTGCCTGCATTCGCGCTGCGTTGGGAATACTGCGTCGATAATAATTGACTATGCCGAGGAATCGTCGAAGATCCTGAATTGTCGAAGGCTTGGGATACTCGACCACCGCTTGAATCCGATCAGTGGGAGGTTTACACCCGTCGCGGCTTACTGTGAATCCTAGGAAAGTCAGCTCGGGCTTTCCTAAGACGCACTTGTTGGCATTCAACGTGAGTCCGTGTTGACGAAGTTTGTCGAAGACGATTTTCAGATGACGATGGTGTTCCTCAGCTGTTTCAGAAGCGATGCGTATATCGTGAAGGGACGACGGAGGCCCAGATCAAGAGTGATCACCATTGTTCCGTATGTGGATATCTCGGTAGCGTTTGCGGCGTACAGCTTCAGAGAACCATAGCGAAGTTCGTTTTGGAATATGTTGCGAGGCAGGATCGTGACGACTGACCCGGAATCGATTAAATATTTCATGTTTGTCCTCTTGTCAAAAACGTGGAGACGGATTTCGGTTTGTTGTTGAGTACCCGTGCTGTCCACGACCGTCTGATCTGTCGACAGCACCTCTAGTTTCCCGTGCTTGGGGGTGTTTGTTTAAAAGTGCAGGGTTGAGAGCAGTGCTTGGCCTGGTTGCCGTACTTGCTGTGGCAGAAGCACATCCCCGTCGACGAGCTGCCGCGAGAACGACTTCGTCTCCGAGGACCACCACCGTTGTTGTTGTTGTTGTCCTCGCTAAAATTATTGGTTTTGTTATTGTTTTATTGTCGCAGTTCTTTCTTAACCGATTCGTGCGAAGCGAGAAGCTGAGAGAGACTCTTCTCGATTAGTGACATGCGAGAGTCGAGAGACTTTATTGCCGCCACCTCCGGTGAATGTTTTTGAAACACTGCGTAGATACATGACCCTCCGCAGTACTCGATCAGGGCGTCCGCTTTCTCGGCAAGCTTTACCAAGGGGACTTCTGTGCTCCCGACCAAGTGCGTTCGGATATTCGCTGGCATGCATTGAAGGAAACGCGAGCGTAGAAAATCTTCGTGCACGATGTCACCGCCAAGCTCTCGCATTTCGCGAAGTAGCTGTGTCGGTCGTTTATCACCGAGTTGAAGCTCGTTGAGAAACTTTTGTATCTGACGCTCTTTTGAATCGGGTAGACGGCGAAGCAAAATATCTTTGAGAGCCGGGTACTTATCTTGCTGGGGCGGTTTCCTCAGGAAGTCGGATATCTGAGCCATGATGTCCGGTGTCAGAGCTTCGAAGACGAGGTCGTATTTCTTCAAGTCGCGACGCATTTGACGATTTTTGAAGATAGGCTCTGCCTCGTTGAACCAGATGTCCGGAATGTTCCCCAGAAACGTAGGACGACAGACGATTGTCACCTCCTGGACGCTGTACTGCGGCTGCATCGTGTTCTGGCCTGAGTTTGTCAGAATTTGCGTCGTGTTATCCTGTTGTGGAAAACTTTGGTTGTCGGTCGTCTTAGGTATAGTGTCTGTCGACTGCGTTGTAGAACCTGGCGTGTCTTTGTCGGTAGTTTTCACTGTGTTAGTTGCGTCCGCAGAACTATCGTCGCCTGGTTGTTGTACGAACCACCCTGGAAGTCCTTTTGGCGGCGGTGTACGAAGTAAATCGTTGAGCGGCATTGTTACCGAATCGCGCGCTGTCGTGTGTGAGCACGTTGTTCGATGAGGTTATTCGCACGTCGTTTTTTTAATTGCTCGGAATCGAGCTCGGGGTCACCAATTTGCGGCGGATTAACCGTGTATCGAGGTAAGAAAGAGTCAGGTGGTTCACTCGTAACAATATTTATTTATAACAATATATAGGAACTCTTTATAACTCGTGAAAATGTAAGAATATCAAAAGCGAGGTAAAATGCCAATGGCGCGCGGCTACAAGTGTAGCGGTAGGAACAAAGAATAATAATGATGCGTCGGAACGCGGACGGGACGAGGAATTTGACTTTTTCAGTCGGTACGCGGAACAAGTTCTTGTTTGCGCCATTGGCGCTGATGTGTCGTACCGGACGAAGTTGGCGGCGAGTCCGCCACACATCTGATTGGCTGGTGCAGCGATCAGAAACGACGACTGAAACTATATAAGGAATACCTGAGAAACGAGAGCTTCAGTGTCAGAGGTCTCAGCTCTGATGATGCAGACTGTAACGTTTGCGAAACGTCGGCACAACGCTGATCCTCAACACGGCCTCCATTCGGAAGCCACATACTCTTCTCAAAAGTATCTTTTGTTTTTAAGGTCGTTAAATTCAAACCTAACATAAGTTTTTTTAAATATTTTCAACGGTGGATACAATATCGTGGATGCAAAATAAAATATAGTTTCATTTCGACAAGAGTGAGTATACTTCGGTTTTTGAGATTAATGCATTTATATATGGAGTTAAATTTTCAAAATTCAAAATGGTGGATAAAGAACAAAATTTAATTTTTTTGACATAAAAGCTGATGCACGGGGGTTCTCGGTTTGCAGAATTCAAAATTCGTATTCAAATAATGAATTTAACCCTAACGGGTTCAAAATGGTTTCTACAAAACTCAAAAATTGTCGGATTAGGATGAACCTTGTGCTTCCCATCTCTTTCACTCAGCCAAACTATATTTTTGTTTAGTAAAGTTGGCACGATCGTTAGATTTTTTCTGATTTTTTTCTTTTGTTCATTTTTGTTCATTTGTTCATTTTTTCAATTCTTCGCAGACATTTCAAAGCGCTTTTGAATTTCGAATATGTACATTAACTTGGGATCATGTGACGTCAACCACTTTCGAGTGAGAGATTTCGTTTTAATAAAATAAGATTTAGCTTTTTTGGTCCACCATATTGGCTCCGCCATTTAGAATTTATAAAATTTGATATGGGATTTAAATTCAGTGACCCCAAAATCCCCGAGTATTAGATTACATTTCAATATAGCATTCGATCATTTTTTTCGAAATTTTCGAAACCATCAATATATTGATTTTTGAATTGTATTCATTGTTGAAGTCAATAAATTGTATGATGAATTTTTTTTATTTGATTCATCTTTTTGCATTCTTGTGTTATTGTCGATGCAACATACGTCAGAATATCTTAACAAAATCAATTCTGGGGTTGCGTGGGTTTCGAAGCAAAACAAAAATATTTTCTCTAGTTAAAAAAATATAATATATGCATTTTTTAATTCAAAATGTTAAGCACATAAAAGAGCAATATTTCAAAAATATTAACAATAAAATTCATCCAAAAATTTAGAAAAGTCAGCCGGTGGGACCTGGTTTCCGGAGACCCCTCAAAAACGATGAACACAATTTCTCAAAGACTAAGAAGAAGAAGACTCTCTAATTGAATTTTTGCACACTTCTTCAAAATAGCATTGACTAGTGATTGAATGAAGGTTTTTTTTTATTTCGATTGCTACTTATTTTTCCAAGGCTATACACAGTGTAAATTGTACCAAAAATTTAACTATTTTACATACAACTCTGCCAAAAATTCAAATTTCAAATTTCAATTCACAAATTATGTTTGTTTAAATAGAGGAAATATGCTTTTGTTGGGCTACAAAACTCACGCAAGCGCTTAAAACAAAATTATTATGTTTAGGCTTGGTGCCCGTTTCTTGCACAATTCCTGTATTCAGCCGAGGTGTCCGTGTTGCCCTACTGTCCATTTTGCCCTTATCTCCCACCACAAAGTGGACGATACCACGTTGCACACCAGTTCCAACCCTCACTGCAAACACGCACAGTCACTCACCTTGTTACTCACACAGTCACCTATCTAGGCGCACACACAGGACTTCAGAGACGCATCCACATTCACTTATACACACCCGCTCACAACCGCTCTCTAAGGCCCGGGCACAATCCTCATCCAGACAGTCTTTGGGACATTTTCCCACATCATTATCAAATAATTTAAACTGTATAAATGTAATACATTTTGAAAAGTAACCACGTAATCACAAAAGTAAATCGATTACAATTGTAATTAAATAAAAAATGTAATTAAATTACAAAAGCAACTAAATTACAAATGTAATTAAATTACAAACGCTCGAAGTAATTTGTAATTAAATCACTTCTAATTACAAACGTTATAAGTAATAAGTAGTTAGATATGTAATTTCATTACGTGGGTAATGACCCACGCCCATCTCTGGCTGTATCCCTATAGGGTTGAAATTTGCATCGTTGGGATGTAACAAAATTATTTTTTTTTTTTCATTCTGCCCCATTTTTTCACGGCTTTAAAGCTACACAAATCATTAAAACATTTTTTAAACGTCCGTGTCAGGGATCCACAACCTAAATCAGGAAAAAAGAGTTTAGATGGTATAAAAAATGACAAAATAAAAAATATAGAAAAAAAATCATTCTAACGTTGAAAACTTCGGCACTATTGTATCCCACATATATCGATTGATATCGAGCCCCCGACATACACCGAGCCTCGCTCTTCCCGACATTACTGAGGAGCCTGACTAACGCTAACGTTTCTCTGTCTCGAAGGATCTGTCAAGCTGTCGAATTGCAAACGGAGATTCGAAGATTCGAAGAGTCTCGTTGAGTGCAATGACGATCCGGAGCCTTCGGTACGACTGCAATTGAGAAAAGATTCCGGATTGCAGGAACAACGAGAGACAGAAGTTAAAAAAAAAAAATGATTTGCCCCGCAACGATGCAAACTTCAACGCTGTGGACAATGGACGAGTTGAACGCATTTAGCATGAAAAAATCAGGGGTTCATCATAGCGCATAATAATAACGATAATAATAACGTTGAGGGTGTCAACGGGGCACTCTGCGGCGAGTATAGGCGGCGTCTCAGACCGGTTTGGAAATCATATCTGTCTAGAAAGAACAAGACCACTGCCACCAATATGCTCGCTCTACAACGTCCTGCTCTACTCATTTGGTGTCGTCAAATGGCGTACAGACAAGCTTAAGGAGCTGGACATTGGCTCACGCAAGATAATGAACCAGTGCAGCCAGATCGCGCGTAAAAGTTACCCCCTCTCTAGTCTCTTACGCGCCCATCACACAATCATAGTTGCGCGTGTCCGTGAGCGAGCGACGCTCGGAAATCTTCGGAAAGAGCCGAGCGCGGTCGAAGTTTCCCGACCGCGCCTTCGGCAGCTATACCAATTCATGGACGCTGAGCACGTTCATGTGTGGCCAAGCCGAAACGGAGGCTTCGAGGGAAAAAGCAATGTGAGCACGAATCGCGCGTGACATCACCCGACGGCACGCGCGAAGCTTTTAGATGATTTCAATGCTTATTTAGCTCTTGATTCTCTGCGTTATAAATGTATACAAAAAAATGTATCGCGCACTCTGATCGCTTATTTTTTTAGTTTATACGTTAATTTAAATACACTAGGCCAAAGAATTAAAGGATATTGGAAAAGTCCGCCAATTTTAGGGTCATTTTAAAATAGCTGTAACTCCTCGAAAAATGGTCGTACATCAAAATTAAAAAAAAATTGAAGGTGTGAATCTCTAGTTTTGAGATCTTGAGCTCAAACATTTTTCGCATCAGCCAATTTGTAGTAGCCATCAAAAAACCAACGTAAAAAAAATTTCACAATTTTTGCGCATCTTTCACAGTCTGCACGGACTTTACTAAGTTTTTTTGAATGATCGCATGGGAAGGATTGTCTAGCTGGATTCTTCCCCTTTAATTGGAGCGGTGGGACAGCTCTGTACGATTTTTTCTCGCTGAGTTATCGATGTTCAAAGCAAAAATGACACTTTTGACTTTGATGACTGAATACTCGGAGACTAAAGGTCGCACAAAAAATGAATCAAAGAAGTATGCGGCCGTGTAGGTGATAAGAGATCGCTAGAGTTTCGGCTTCGGTCCGGCCAGTGAAGGACTTCCAAGGTTATCGATGAAAATAAGAAATTGTGTTTCTTTACGTTTCGGCCCTCTGGTTCGGGTCCTCTTCAGAATATGTATATTTATTTTCCCTGTATAAACGGTAATACACAGTATTTTACAATTACGTAATATCTAGATGTTGTGTTATTTTGTGTGACAATCATGTTGGTTATGTTTTAACTATAATTATACACATAAAGTATGGATGACGTCTTTTATTGCGTTACTTATTGTTATGTGTAAGTATTGGTGTGTAAAATGTACGGAGTGTGGAGAAATTATACAAGTGCGATATGGTAGTTTACTAACCTCGAAGTAGTGAAATTTCGGGTTTTTTTAAAACACATGTTTGGAAAGATGTTGTAACAAATAGAGACATTATTTCTGAATATAAATAATGTTCTGTGAAAAGATACTCAGTAGATGGAGTTAATATCGTTTATGGGCGATTTTTTCTGATCTGTAATAGATAAGTAGTTATGGGTTAATTTTTATGTATCACTATTGAGAATTTAAGTATAAGAATTTGATCTAAGAAAAGTTTTGGTGAGTAGTCAAAAACGCTGGTAATTACCTGTTGAGTTTGTTCTTAAGAGTGTGTTATCTTTCCAAAATGAGTAAAAACTCGAAATATTTCATTGGTTCGTTACATTTTGAGTTGTGTAGCGGACAAGAGTTCGAGAGAAACTGAGTGATATATTGTTTTCGGGTGGCATATTCGAGTCTCTGTGCTATGAATTGGGGGAGAGATCGTGTTCGCAGTGACGTGTCAATGAGAATGAATTAGGTGCGCCAATTTAGGGGTATTTAAAATTAGTTTGTGATGTCATTAAAATTAGCTTATCGTGTCAATATGTTAGTTCGTTTATCATGTCGATAATTTTAAAATTGTTATGTGAGGTAAAATATGGTGGTGTGTTGATGGTTATATAATCGAATTGTAGATTGAGCTAAGATTTTTTATGTCGGTTCTAAAGTTTATGGCGTTGGGGTGTGCTTTAATTTGTATCATTTCCATGATTAGTCTTTTTTGAGCCAACTCTCATTGTTTAGTATTTTTGTGTTATCGAATTGAAAGTCATGTTTATGTTCTATTGCATGTTGTGCTAAGGCTGTGTGTATTTCGGTAGTGTGTTTTATGCTATTTTTGTGTTCTTTTATTCGGGTTTCAAGATATCTTTTAGTTTGGCCTATGTAAGTGGCGTTGCAATCATTGCAGTCGATTTTATAAACGATGTTGAATATTCGATTATTGTTGATTTTGTCTTTAGTGGAACCAATGATGGATGAAATATTGTGTTTATTGTTTGTAACTAATGTTATGTTGTATTGTTGGAAAAGACGGATTAGTTGGTGATGTATGTTTTTTGTGTAGGGGAGATTTATTATTCTAGAGGAGTCAAAATTATTGTTGTTCGTTTTTTGTTTGTTGATTATGGAAACTCGATGTTTTATTAATTTGTCTGTGAAAGAGGTTGGAAAGCAATTTTTTGTCATTGTGTCGCTGATGAGTTGGAGATTTTCTTTATGAAATGAAGGGTGAGATAGTTTTATTGCTCTGTCAATCAACATGTAGATTATGGCTTTTTTTGGGAAAGTGGGTGGTGTGAGAAGAAATTTATGAATCTGCCAGACCAAGTTGGTTTTCTATACCAATTTGTGATAATTGAATTTTGTTTACGGATTAATAGTAAGTCAAGAAATGGGATTTTGTTGTCTATTTCATTTTCAGATGTAAATTGTAGTTTTGGGTTATAGGCATTAAAAATCTTTTTGGTGGATTCTAGTTTGTTAGTTGGTAGAGCAATAATAATATCATCGACGTATCTTTTATATAACGGCAGTGAGAAATTCAATTTTTCTAGGCAACTTGTTTCAAGGTCGATCATGACTATGTTGGATAGTATTGGGGCTAGAGGTGATCCCATGGGTAATCCTGAGATTTGTTGGTAGATTTTGTCTTGGAATGTGAAAAAGGTTGAGAACATGATATATTCTATGGCTTTAATAATTTCGTGTAAGGGAAACGCATTTGAGAATAAGTTTGATCTTTTTTGCAGGCTGTGGATAACTAGTGGTAATGGAATGTTGGTGTAGAGAGAAACGACATCAAATGAGAATAGTTTATAGTTGAGTGGGATTGAGAGGTTGGAAAGTGAATGTTTTAAGTGGAACCTGTCTTTGACGTGTGAGTTGGTCGTACTGATTAGTTTAGAGAGTTTTGATTGAATGAATTCAGCTAATCTGTGTGTTGGGCTATTTATGGATGATACTATTAGACGAAGTGGATAGTTTATTTTGTGAATTTTTGGTAGGCAATAGAGACGGGATAAGTTGCAATTTTCAGCTTTTAAATATTTATATTTCGATTCATCTATGATTTTTAGGGATTTCCATCTAGAGAGAATGTTGTTGATACCTTTTTGTAGAGAATTGATGGGATTTTTGTTTGTTAATCTGCAAGTAATTTATGGGTTTTTGTGATGCAATCTGATTTTTTTAGAAGGACTGTTGTATTTCCTTTGTCTGCTCGTGTAACTAAGAGTTAGGGGTTGTTTTTCAAAAATAAAGATGTGTGTTTTATAATTTGGTTGGTGTTGGAAAATGATTTGGGGATATTTATTTTGTTTAAGATTTTGCTGAATCTGCTTCTAATTTCAATTTGTCTAGGTTTTTCAAGTAGAAAATCAAGTTTGGCTTCGAGTTCAGAGATAGATTTGTGGATGTGAGTTTTTATGTTTGAGAGTTTAAGGTAAGGGAAACAGAATTTTTCCCCTAGAGACAGGAAAGTGGAAATGTGTAGGGGAATGTCTATATTGGATATATTTATGAGCCAGTCTTTATTTTTGTTCAATGTGGTTGTTGAGTTTATATTTTCCAAAGGATCGGTGGGAAGATTGTTATTTGTGTTATGTTGATTATTGGTGAGTGATGAATATAGAATGTTGTGATTTTGTGTTGTTTGATTTGTATTTTGACGATTTAAGTGATGTATCTTGTTGTGGTCTAAATGTGTTTGTGATGATATTGTTTTTAAAAATTCCTCGTGGTTAAAAATGTGATGGTGTATGTTTTTGGTTCGTTGAAATCTGAGATTTTGTAGTTTCTTTTGGTGAATTTCATATGAGAGTTTTGATAATTTATTTAGTTTTGTTTGTTCTAAGGTGAAAAATCTTTCTTTAATATTGTTTGGAGTCTTGTTGATTGTTTTTGTGTTCTTTTCAATTTTTTTGTTCAATACTTTAATTCGAAAATTGAGATCGTCAATTTCTATATTTAATATTGCTTTGTAGAATTTGTGAGATGTCTTATTGAGTTTTATTTTACCTTTGTTATTGGAGATCTGAATATTAAAGTGTTTGTAAAAAATGTGCTTCGGTGTCAAACCTTCTTGTCTACATTTAAGTAAGAAACGGAGTTGTTGTTTAAGGCGAGTCTTGGTGGCAGTGTCGTGTTTCCAATTCTTGAACGCTGCTAAGGTGAAATATCCAAAGAGTTGTAGTATCTCGCTGAAGAAGGTCATTGTGTCTTGTTTATAGCCAATCAATTTGGAATGAATCAAAGAAGTATGCGGCCGTGTAGGTGATAAGAGATCGCTAGAGTTTCAGCTTCGGTCCGGCTAGTGAAGGACTTCCAAGGTTATCGATGGAAATAAGAAATTGTGTTTCTTTACATTTCGGCCCTCTGGTTCGGGTCCTCTTCAGAATATGTATATTTATTTTCCCTGTATAAACGGTAATACACAGTATTTTACAATTACGTAATATCTAGATGTTGTGTTATTTTGTGTGACAATCATGTTGGTTATGTTTTAACTATAATTATATACATAAAGTATGGATGACGTCTGTTATTGCGTTACTTATTGTTATGTGTAAGTATTGGTGTGTAAAATGTACGGAGTGTGGAGAAATTATAGAAGTGCGATATGGTAGTTTACTAACCTCGAAGTAGTGAAATTTCGGGTTTTTTTAAAACACATGTTTGGAAAGATGTTGTAACAAACAGAGACATTATTTGTGAATATAAATAATGTTCTGTGAAAAGATACTCAGTAGATGGAGTTAATATCGTTTATGGGCGATTTTTTCTGATCTGTAATAGATAAGTACAGGGTGCGCCAGAGAAACTTACTTATTTGAAAAAATTCCCGCGCGGTGAGTTGGGCGGGTAGAGGGGCGAGAGGGGGCGCATCTGGAGGGGGAAGTTCCCAAGTTTGTTTCTCCCTCCAGTCAGTTGCCATCATGCTCTGGTCTAGAGAGCAGCGGGCCTTCGCAGTCGAGAGCTTCTTTTCTAACGGTCGCTCACTTGTTGCTACGCAACGTGCCTTCCGCGCTCGCTTTGAAATTCCTCCTCACAGACTCGTTCCTGGCCGTAATTCGATTCTGTCGTGGGTTAACTCATTTCGGGAGTGTGGAAGTGTCGCTAAACCCAGAAATGGACTTCAACGGACCATCAGAACTCCGGAAAATGTCGAAAGAGTGAGGCAGTCAGTTGTGCGTTCTCCCCGGCGTTCGGCTCGCAAACACGCAGCTGCTATGGGAATTTCTGACACCACTGTTCGACGAATTCTCCATGAAGACCTTCAATTTCATCCCTATAAATTGGCTGTTGTGCAAGAATTAACTGAACGCTCATCTCTCTCAGAGGCGATCTCCAATGGCCGGCACGCTCTCCAGATTTGACTCCATGCGATTTCTTTTTATGGGGTTATTTGAAATCTCTGGTTTATGTCGATCGACCACGGACCATATCACACCTCAAGAACAACATTCGTGACGCCATTGCCAACATACCGATTGATATGCTGCAAAGAGTGGATACGAATTTCAAGACTGCATGAAAAAAAATTGGGATATTGTATTCTCAAATAAAAAAAATTTGAAAACAATAATTGAAGTACTTTTGTTTTTATTGACCTTTCAAATAAGTAAGTTTCTCTGGCGCACCCTGTAGTTATGGGTTAATTTTTATGTATCACTATTGAGAATTTAAGTATGAGAATTTGATCTAAGAAAAGTTTTGGTGAGTAGTCAAAAACTCTGGTAATTACCTGTTGAGTTTGTTCTTAAGAGTGTGTTATCTTTCCAAAATGAGTAAAAACTCGAAATATTTCATTGGTTCGTTACATTTTGAGTTGTGTAGCGGACAAGAGTTCGAGAGAAACTGAGTGATATATTGTTTTCGGGTGGCATATTCGAGCACGATCTCTCCCCCAATTCATAGCACAGAGACTCGAATATGCCACCCGAAAACAATATATCACTCAGTTTCTCTCGAACTCTTGTCCGCTACACAACTCAAAATGTAACGAACCAATGAAATATTTCGAGTTTTTACTCATTTTGGAAAAATAACACACTCTTAAGAACAAACTCAACAGGTAATTACCAGAGTTTTTGACTACTCACCAAAACTTTTCTTAGATCAAATTCTTATACTTAAATTCTCAATAGTGATACATAAAAATTAACCCATAACTTCTTATCTATTACAGATCAGAAAAAATCGCCCATAAACGATATTCACTCCATCTACTGAGTATATTTTCACAGAACATTATTTATATTCACAAATAATGTCTCTGTTACAACATCTTTCCAAACATGTGTTTTAAAAAAACCCGAAATTTCACTACTTCGAGGTTAGTAAACTACCATATCGCACTTCTATAATTTCTCCACACTCCGTACATTTTACACACCAATACTTACACATAACAATAAGTAACGCAATAAAAGACGTCATCCATACTTTATGTATATAATTATAGTTAAAACATAACCAACATGATTGTCACACAAAATAACACAACATCTAGATATTACGTAATTGTAAAATACTGTGTATTACCGTTTATACAGGGAAAATAAATATACATATTCTGAAGAGCACCCGAACCAGAGGGCCGAAACGTAAAGAAACACAATTTCTTATTTCCATCGATAACCTTGGAAGTCCTTCACTGGACGGACCGAAGCCGAAACTCTAGCGATCTCTCGTCGCACAAAAAAAACCAGAGGGTTTTGGAAACTTTGAAGTATTCTCTATAAGATGCTTTTATCATTTTTTTATCAAGATCTTTTTTATGCGGGAAAATGGATTTAAAAAAACGTGAAAAATCGAATACATAAATAAAAATTTCGGTTTTTTATGACCTCAAAGTATCCTAAAAAAGCCCTTGAAAGTTTAGACCCCTGCGATTTTTTTTTCATTGTGTTCCGAATGATCGAAATTGTGGTTTTTGCCAAATATCGATTAAAGGCTAAATCTACCACCTTTTATTCGTCTTTTGAGAATCACAATTTTTTTTGCACTGATCCGAATTTCCGGTGCTGAAAAATGTTGGTGGTTGAACAACGGGATTTTTTTTTACAAAAAAAATAATTAAAAAATCGAAAAAAAATTGTTAGATTTTTTTTTAGCCCTGAACGTTTTTCATGATACAACGAGCGATTGGAGTTGTTGGAATTCACAGTTCTTTGAATGTGTGCGTGTGTACAATTTACATCCCTACGATACGATACGACACTCTACGCACACCCCCCACGATCAATAGATCAAGATTTTTTTTTTATAAACATTTTATTCACCACCGTCAGTAGCGTAACCTAAAGCGTACCACGTATAGGTTGCTCGGTTGGATTTACGCTTCTTTGTGTGTGTGTGTGTGTTCGTATAATTTTTCTTAAGGAATTGAGACCCTACGGCTCGTCATTTCCGCAGTTTTTAAAGACCCCAAACTCATTCTTTAAGTCACACATATAGGTGTCGGTGTTTGTTTGGGTTTGTATGTGCGTGCGTGCGTGCGTGCGTGCGTGCGTGCGTGCGTGCGTGCGTGCGTGCGTGCGTGCGTGCGTGCGTGCGTGCGTGCGTGCGTGCGTGCGTGTGTGTGTGTGTGTGTGTGCGCATGCGTACAACTCTTCTTATGGGTATAAGACCTCACAGTTTGTCACTTCTGTGGTATTTTATGACTCCAAACTCATCCCATAAGCCACGTACATTGTGGGTCAGGTTTAATACTGTGTATTGCCCCCTCGATTGCTTATTACGGCTTCTAAGCGCTCTCGCATGTTGATGCACCGCCGGATATCCCTTTGCGAGATCCCTTGCCACACTCGAAGGAGCGCTTCAGTCAATTGACGGTGACCCCCCAGATTCGGATAATCCCGGCGCAATCGACGACCAACCATGTCCCAGACATGTTCAATGGGATTTAAGGGCGGGGTAAAGTATTTATTTTTTTATTTTTTTTTTTAATTTTTTAAATCAATGCATAATATATCAAGAATATTGTGTTAAAATTTCAAGTCGATCGGAGTAAAATTGACGAAGTTATGAGTATTTGAGCGTCTATTGCTCCATGCCGGGTTTTATACCTGGGCGGCCGCTGCGCGGCGCGCTATTGTATTTTTCGACCCCGAATAAATTTCTTGATAAACGGGCCTATTCCGGTGTATATTAGTATACACATTAGTCTGTACATCAGTTGACCGCTGTAAAGAAGAAAGAGTTTTGCGTAGACAAACGCAAAAAGATGCTCTCGATCATCTTGATGGAAGCCTTTTGCTCTACGGACCTGGCATCGACGACTTTGAGTGAGTATAAGAAAATTATCGAGTTTTATTTTGAATTTCTAAAAATTCAAAGATAATTGAAAAATCTGAAAAAATTTATACGTATTCGGAAAAATGAACGAATCACGAAAAAAAATTGGGTTGTGGGGAAATTTGTTGACTAATTTTCTTTTTTCATCATTTTGTTAATAACATTTTGGAATTATTATTATGCAATATTAATATTTTGAGTACCTTTAATATGCATGAATTTTCTCAGATTTTTATGCAATCGAGAAGTGTTCTCAAACTTATGTGCAATGAGCGCTAAGCGACCAAACTCTTCTGCTTTTTTCAAACAGTTTTTCTGAGACTTGTCATATTTGAAGTCCGTGTGCACGATAACTCAACATCTACTGGACCAATCGCTTTGAAATTTTGCACATTACTTCTTCACATAATTCACCAGGTATTGTCGAGAGCTTTTTTGTTTTTTTTTTATAATTACTAATTTTTCAACAACAAATTAGCCGATTTTTTTTAGCGAAAATCGGGTTTTTGGCTCCCAAGTGCTACGAAAAATCGAAAAATCGAGAAAAAAAATCCTCCCGTCATTATCTCGAGAAACATCTCCTTTAACAAATGCATTTTGATTTTTTTGTTTCAGATGATTCTGTTGCGAGTTATGGTGCACACTGCAAACCAACTTTTTTTCGAGGCGCCTCCGGGGTTTAATTTTCACTCGCTCAATTTTGAATAATTTGCAATGCAAATTTAGGAGAATGTTGTTCAAATGTTACTTTATTATATGTAAATTTTTCAATAAACGAACACTATTCGTTACGCCAAAAAAAAATCTTAAAAACATGCCTTTTTTTCGCTGAATTAACTTTACCCCGCCCTTGAATCGGGACTCATGGCTGGGTGGTCGAGGGTCGTCACGTTATTCGCGTCGATAAAATTTCTCGTTAGCCTCGCGGTATGAGGACCAGCGTTATCCTGCATAAGGATAAAGCGATTTCCCAAACGTCTACGCAAGTGCGACACGTGTGGTTCCAGAACTGTATTGACGTACCTTTCGGCTGTCAATATCCCTGGAATGATGACTAATGGCGTTCTAGCGTTGATAGATACGCCTGCCCATACCATCACACAACCACCATTAAAAGGAGCAATCGGCTGCGTGTATCCGTCGCGATCACTTTCTCCAAAGCGGCGCCACACGTTGGAGCGCCTGTCACTGCCATGAAGCGAAAATCGCGATTCGTCAGTGAATAAAACGGGGGTCCACTGTCTTCGACCCCAGTTTTGATGACGATGAGCGTAGGCTAGTCGGACCCTACGATGCCTGCTATTCAGCATAGGCATTCGATTTGAGCGACGAGAATGTAGTCCTTGCTCGTGTAAACGATTCCGGACCGTTTGTGCCGAAATGGATCGCCAAGGAAACTTCTGTCGACGATTTTGAATCCGATAAGCGATAGTATGGGCATGTATGGCGAGCTCTCGACGAGCATGTCGAACTATGGCCCTGTCATCTCGATTGGTAGTTATTCGTCGTCTACCTTGTCCCGAACGTTGCGTATAGTTACTAGTCTCACGAAATCGGGCATGGACACGACTGATTACTGATTGACTAACGCCCATTAATTGGCAACTTGCTGTTGCGTATAACGACCGTCACGCAGAAGCGTGACCACACGCGCATTTTCGACTGTAGACAAATGTTGCCTTATTAAGATTTTTTTTTAATTATCGAACGTCTCGTCTTTTGGATGACCTTGAAAAAAAAAACTTTTTTTTCCTCAAACAAAGCTCATACCATAAGGTGAACGCTGAACAAAATTAAGCAAGAGTTAAAAACTTGCAGCCGAAAAAACAGTGATTGATAGAAGGGCATACGGTTTTGCAACTAAACATTAAATCAATATTAAAAGAAAGGTAGACACAGCGGTCAGATGAACATGACATGATTGTTTTTGCGAGATGTGAAACTTTGCATCCCTCAGTTATGAGTCTCGATTAATGATCGTGGGACATGTGCGTAGGGTGTCGTATGTAAATTGTACACACGCGCACATTCAAAGAACTGTGAATTCCAACAACTCCAATCGCTCGTCGTATTATGAAAAATGTACAGCGCTATAAAAAAAATCTAACAATTTTTTTTCGATTTTTCTTAATTAATTTTTTTTGTCAAAAAAAATTTTTTGTTAATTTTTATTGTCAGAATTTTTTTATTTATTTTTTTCATTGAACAAAAACTGTTCCCGTTGCTCAACAATCAACATTTTTTATCACCGGAAATTCGTATCAGTGCCAAAAAAATTGTGATTCTCAAAAGACGAATAAAAGGTGGTAGATTTAGCCTTTAATCGATTTTTGGCAAAAACCACAATTTCGATCATTCGGAACACAATGAAAAAAAAATCGCAGCGGTTTAAACTTTTAAGGGGTTTTCGACGATACTTTGAGGTCATAAAAAAACCGAATTTTTTTTTTATCTATTCGACATTGGCAAAATAATCCTTAGTTTAAAGGATATTCGTAAATATGCCATTTTTCAGGTTTTTTCAAATCCATTTTCCCGCATAAAAAAAATCTTGATAAAAAATGATAAAGGCATCTTATAGAGAATACTTAGAAGTTTCCAAAACCCTTTAGTTTTTTTTCTGTGCGACCATTAGTCTCCGTGTAATCAGTCATCAAACTCAAAAGTGTCATTTTTGCTTTGAACATCGATAACTCAGTGAGGAAAAATCGTACAGAGCTCTCCCACCGCTCAAATTAAGCGGGGAAGAATCCAGCTAGACGATCTTTTTAATCCGATCATTCAAAAAAAATTATTAAAGTCCGTGCAGACTGTGAAAGATGAGCAAACATTTAGCAATTTTTTTTCGCTTTGGTTTTTTGATGGCTACTAAAAATTGGCTGATACGAAAAATGTTTAAGCTCAAGATCTCAAAACTAAAGATTCACACCTTCAATTTGCTACTTTTTATTTTGCTGTACATTTTTCGAGGAGTTACAGCTATTTGAAAATGACCCTAAAATTGGCGGACTTTTTCAATATCCTTTAATTTTTTGGCCCGGTATATAATAATAAATCCGAATTACAAGTTATTTACCTTCTAAAAAATTGTTTACGCTTTACTCACACCCGTCCTTATGCCAAATAAATTATAAATCATAAAAGTAAGCGGAAATATATTTATATTCGTATTATTATATTAATTCTCATACTTTCATCAAGCGATAAAGCATTATCCCCAAAAACAAGCCAATCATCCATCCGGCCGCGAATCGTAAGTACCAGAGAGTGCAGATATTCTACAAGCGATGAGATGGTCCCGTTGGTAGCGTGCCTGGCTTCGGTCCGCAGGGGCCCCTAGTGCAATTTTTTCTCCAAATTTTTCATAATTTCTCATATTTTAGTTATATTTGAGATTTTCGGAGAAAACACGATTTAAAACAGATTCAAGTACTGGTCTTTGTCCCAAAAACACATTTTTTTTAACTGAAAATTCATGACTTCTCATTTTTTTTCCCGGAGATTTCTCTTTTTCCCATGACCTGAGTGAACGGCTGCAGAGATATTCGGAGAAAATTTAAAGATGAAAAAAAAGTGATTTTCGTAAAAAAACGTGTTATTATTTTTTTCCGGAACTCTTTCTTTTTCCTATTGAGTGAATGGGTGCGGAGATATTCGGAGAAAAGTTATAGATAAAAAAATGAGATTTTCGTAAAAAAAATTTTTTGCATTTTTTTATCCCTCATAATTGTAAGAAATAATGAATTTCCGAAATTTTTGCAAACATTATTTTCCTTAAGAGGCAACACCACTGTAACGGCCTGCCACGAAGCGTTTCAGACAAATAATACTTGGGGTAATTATTGAGCATATATTGAAGTATATTGCAAAAAAAAATGTATGGGAAAATATTACTAAATGGCAAAACTGCAGGAAATTCTTCCGAGGCATGTTGAACTTGAGGTGCTCTGCGGCACGCAGTATAACTTGTGCCAATTTTAATCCGGACAAAATAAATTTGCATTAATTAAATCTAGATGAGTGTAGCTAGTGAACCACGTAGGGGATTTTAGAAATATTGATTTTTGAATAATTGCCGAGTATTTGACTAAAAATGTTCAATTTTTTTTATGACTGTTATTTGTTAATTAATATAGTTTAAATTAACTTATCGAAAATCCCCTACGTGGTTCAGTAGCTACACTCATGTAGACTTAATAAAATAAATTCTTTTTTTTAGATTAAAATTGGCACAGTTATACTGCGTGCCGCAGAGGTTCGACATGCTTCGCAAGAATTGCTGCAGTGTCACCATTTTGTAATATTGTCGGATCAAAATTTATAGCAATATACTTAAATCTATGGTCAATAAATACGGCAAGTATTATTCGTTTATCACATTTTCTTCCGCCAAAAAAAATATCAAAAAATACGCTTCCTGTAAGGCCGTTACGGTGGTGTTACCCCTTAAAATATTTTTTCCCGATTTCTGAGATTTTCCCGTGATCGTAATTGAAATGATGAAATATTCGGAAAAATTCGAAAAAATTGGGAGAAATTCGGAAAAACTTGGATGTTTGCGTAAAAATAATTGTCCGCAAAACCCCGAATTCTTCATATTTGTTCCAATTCATAGAAAAATTCGGAACAATTTTCCGGAAATAATCGGAGTTTTTCGGGAAAAAATTTGCACTAGGGGCGCGGGATCGTTCCCCGTGCTCAGTGCTTTTTTTAAAATTATTATTACTATTAATTTTTATTTGATTAGTTATTTTTATTAGTTATCATTATTATTTTAATTAGTTATCTTTTAGTGTCGAAAAATGTATCGCCCACTCTGACCGCTTATATTATTAGTTTGTACGTTAATTTAAATATAATAATAAATCTAAATTACAACTTATTTATCTTCTAAAAAATTGTTTGCGCTTTACTCACACCCGTCCCTATGCCAAATAAATTGTAATTCATAAAAGTAAGCGGAAATATATTTATATTCGTATTATTAGATTCATTCTTATATACTTTCATCAAGCGATAAAGCATTATGATAATGCTTTATCGCTTGATGAAAGTATATGAGCGGAAATATATTTATATTCGTATCATTATATTCATTCTTATATATTCACTTTCTCGTACTTGCGATTTGCGGCCGGATACATTATGATAATGCTTTATCGCTGGATGAAAGTATATGAGAATGAATATAATAATATGAATATAAATATATTTCCGCTTACTTTTATGAATTACAATTTATTCGGCATAGGGACGGGTGTGAGTAAAGCGCAAACAATTTTTTAGAAGATAAATAAGTTGTAATTTAGATTTATTATTATATGTAAACTAACGTACAAACCAATAAAATAAGCGATCAGAGTGCGCGATAAATTTTTCGACACTAAAAGATAACTAATTAAAATAACTAATCAAATAAGAATTAATAGTAATAATAATTTTAAAAAAAGCACTGAGCGCGGGGAACGATCCCGCTCCCCTGCGGACCGAAGCCAGGAACACCACCAACGGGACCATCTCATCGCTTGTAAAATATGTGCACTTTCTGGTACTTACGATTCGCGGCCGGATGGATGATTGGCTTGTTTTTGGGGATAATGCTTTGTCGCTTGATGAAAGTATGAGAATTAATATAATAAAACGAATATAAATATATTTCCGCATGCTTTTCTGAATTATAATTTATTTGGCATAAGGACAGGTGTGAGTAAAACGTTAACAATTTTTTAGAAGATAAATAAGTTTAATTTACATTTATTATTATATTTAAATTAACGTATAAACTAAAAAAAATAAGCGATCAGAGTGCGCGATACTTTTTTTGTATACATCAATAACGCAAAGAATCAAGAGCTAAATAAGCATTGAAATCATCTAAACGCCTCGCGCGTGCCGTCGGGTGACGTCACGCGCGAGTCGTGCTCAGATTGCTTTTTCCCTCGAAGCCTCCGTTTCGGCTTGGCCGCACATGAACGTGCTCAGCGTCCATGTATCGGTGTAGCTGCCGAAGGCGCGGTCGGGAAACTTCGACCGCGCTCGGCTCTTTCCGAACATGTCCGAGCGTCGCTCGCTCACGGACATGCGCTACTATGATTGTGTGATGGACGCGTAAGAGACTAGAGAGAGGGCAACTTTTACGCGCGATCTGGCTGCACTGTAATGAACATCCAGCGGAGTCTGCACCCTCGATCTTCCACCCCGCGCCATCATATGCTGCGACAAAGCGGCGGCCGCGGGCTCTTTGGATTGGAGTGTCTTCATGATCGCATTGTCCTTGGAATAGCAAGTGACGTACTAACGAGGTCGGACCTGCTCCTGGAGACCGTGCACTAACAGGAGTTTCATGGGGTGGGGGCATTTCTTAATAAGGCTGCAGAGATCCTCGCCTTGGAGTACGGCTGGCGCCGTGCCGGCGTGGTGCCTTGCCATCAGACTCCGTCACTCAGTTGTCCAAGTCCCGACCTCAGCGCGCAACCAGGGCTGCCGAGCAGACTACCCTGACTCGGCAGCACGTGGGCAGACCCATGTCCGGTGTGTTTTTCCAACACAGGAAGGAGCAAAGGCTGTCCGTCCAGCTGACCTTTTCCTTCTTGCGGTCAGCTGGACTGATCCCCGAGACAGAAAGGTTTATCTGCATCTGCCAGGACGGAGTTATCAACACGCTGGTCTATTGCAGTTGCGTTATGGGTCTGCCGCTGCCGACCATTTTGTGTCGTGCATGCAAACAGTCGCCGGTGACACTAATGCATCTACTGTCGGCCTGCCCAGTATATGTAGTCTTCGGCTATATCCATCACTATAACGCGGTCCTAAGGGTGTTGTATTATCATCTAAGGCACTCTTATGGGATATAAGATCATTCTTATTGTTTTGTTGATGTTTTTTTGCTGTGTCTTCAAACTATAACAAATAATAAAAAAGTATGATTCCATACAAGAGTACTTTTTTAAATTAATTTTTGAATTTGCCTACCCCTTACTTTATAAAAATTATAAAAATATTATCTCGAAAATAGTTCGCTTTTGTATAAAACGTTACTGGGTTATTTGTTGTATAAAACGTTACTGGGTTATTGTTGTATAAAACGTTACTGGGAGACTAATGGACGCACAGAAAGAAAACCACAGGGTTTTAGAAAATTTGACGTATTCTCTATAAGATACTTTTATCATTTTTTATCAAGATTTTTTTTATGCGGGAAAATAGATTTTAAAAAACGTGAAAAATGGCATATTTACGAATATTCTTTTAACTAAGGATTTTTTGCCAATATCGAATAGATAAAAAAAATTTTCGGTTTTTTATGACCTTAAAGTATCCTAAAAAAGCCCTCAAAAGTTTAAAACCCTGCGATTTTTTTTTCATTGTGTTCCGAATGATCGAAATTGTGGTTTTTGCCAAAAATCGATTAAAGGTTAATCGATTAATCGCTAAATCTACCACCTTTTATTCGTCTTTTGAGAATCACAATTTTTTTGGCACTGATCCGAATTTCCGGCGCTAAAAAATGTTGATTGTTGAACAACGGGAACAAATTTTTGTTTGATGAAAAAAAAAATTAATAAAAATTTTTTTTTACAAACAAATTGAAAAAAAATTGTTAGATTTTTTTTATAGTCCTGAACGTTTTTCATGATACGACGAGCGATTGGAGTTGTTGGAATTCACAGTTCTTTGAATGTGTGCGTGTGTACAATTTACATCCCTACGATACGACACGACACCCTACGCACACGTCCCACGATCATTAGATCAAGATTTTTTTTATAAACATTTTATTCACCACCGGCATTAGCGTAACCTAAAGCGTACCATGTAGAGGCGCGTGTGTGTGTGTGTGTGTGTGTGTGTGTGTGTGTGTGTGCGCGCGCGCGCGTGCGTGCGTGCGTGCGTGCGTGCGTGCGTGTGTGTGTGTGCGTGTGCGTGTGTGTGTGTGTGCGTGTGTGTGTGTGCGTGCGTGCGTGCGTGCGTGCGTGCGTGCGTGCGTGCGTGCGTGCGTGCGTGCGTGCGTGCGTGCGTGCGTGCGTGCGTGCGTGCGTGCGTGCGTGCGTGCGTGCGTGCGTGCGTGCGTGCGTGCGTGCGTGCGTGCGTGCGTGCGTGCGTGCGTGCGTGCGTGCGTGCGTGCGTGCGTGCGTGCGTGCGTGCGTGCGTGCGTGCGTGCGTGCGTGCGTGCGTGCGTGCGTGCGTGCGTGTGTCACGTCCTGAAGGGACGTGGGCATATATTTTTTGATTCCCTCCTTTTTTGCCTACGACAAGCGCAATAGCACGGGATGAGAGTAAAAAGGGGTAGTGCTTGGAATGAGTTGAAATTAGGAAATCATGCAGTGATTTGGTATCGAGAAATAATCCGACAAATTTGTACAAACTTAACTAAAGGTTTATTACAAATAAGTGATCGGAGGAATGAGGTTACTTATACTGACAAAATAACAATGAAAATAACTATGAAGTCGGGGGAACAATCGGATTAACATAAAAAGAAATTTGTCGCTTACATTGGTCGCTGTGTTCGTGAGTGTATCGGTGTGTAGGTTCGCTCGCTCGCAAGAGTATCGGTTGTCGCTCGCAGATAAGGGTCTCGTTGATGGACGCCACGCTTAGCGTTCGGAAAGCGGTCACCAGCACCAGACTTTTGGGGCGCTGAGAGTGTTTATGTATATACGCGTGGTAAACAGCACTTGAACTATTTTATAGACTCGAGGCCGCGAGAGTCGACTAAACGTTTATACGACACTTCGGTCAAAACCCGAAGATGTATAATATTCAAAGCTCTATGATATCGGTACTGCACTTCGAATTCTGTCAGAACAAGATTAAGAAGCGAAGACGATTTTGCAAGACTGAGATCTGCACGCGATGGAAACTGTTGGAAGACTTGATCTGAACGCGATGGCAATTGTTGGGAGACTGACTTCAGGAAGGAAGTATTTCTTGACGAGAAAATTAAGTGGGGATGAATTGTGGGAGAAAGAACTTTAAGGTTTAGCGTGATTAGTCGCGATATTCATGATTCGCAGAATCGATCTCGATCATTCCTTATATAGAATTTGCACGCATGGAAGGTAGTAGATCTTTGTCCGGTGTTTCGGCGAAAAAGCGCATGGGATACAGAGTTCGGTATCTGAGACCTAAGCATGCACATGATCTGTGTTATGGTAAAGATTAAATCGGGTGCGCGAAGAGATCGAGCGTCGGCGAGTTCTCATTTCCTGTCGGCACCATGCTAAATAATTATCGGCCGGGACTTATTTAGGCTGGAGGCAAAGTCTTCTCGTATCGTTCGAGTGGTGCCTCGTATTTCCTTCTGGGAGTTCGATATTTACGCCTTGAAGAAATGCGAGGTTATAACACGAGACGAACCGACTGAATAAAATAAATGAAAAATATGCTCGCGGAACGTACGCAAGTTCCGCTTAATATTGTTACGCGTCTTATTCTTAGATTTATACATTTAATACGCTTATGACGGCAAATGAGGATATTGGGAATAACCGAGAGAAGGCACATTCGCTAGGATGTAACACGTGCGTGCGTGCGTGCGTGCGTGCGTGCGTGCGTGTGTGTGTGTTCGTATAATTTTTCTTAAGGAATTGAGACCCTACTGCTCATCATATCCGCAGTTTTTTAAGGACTCCAAACTCATTTCTTAAGTTACGCAAATGGGTGTGGGTGTTTGTGTGTATTTGTGTGTGTGTATGCGTGCATGCGTACAACTCTTCTTATGGGTATGAGACCCCACAGTTTGTCACTTCTGTGGTATTTTATGACTCCAAACTCATCCCATAAGCCACGTACATTGTGGGTCACGGTTCAATACTGTGTACTGCCCCCTCGATTGCTTATTACGGTTTCTAAGCGCTCTCGCATGTTGATGCACCGCCGGATATCCCTTTGCGAGATCCCTTACCAAACTCGAAGGAGCCCTTCAGTCAATTGACGGTGACCCCCCAGATTCGGATATTCCCGGCGCAATCGACGACTAACCACGTCCCAGACATGTTCAATGGGATTTAAATCGGGACACATGGCTGGGTGGAGGGTCGTCACGTTATTCGCGGCGAGAAAATTTCTCGTTAGCCCTGCGGTATGAGGACGAGCGTTATCCTGCATAAGGATAAAACGATTTTCCAAATGTCTACGCAAGGGCAAGACGTGTGGTTCCAGGACTGTATTGACGTATCTTTCGGCTGTCAATGTCCCTGGAATGATGACTAATGGCGTTCTAGTGTTGATAGATACGCCTGCCCATACCATCACAAAACCACCATTAAAAGGAGCAATCGGCTGCTTGTATCCGTCGCGATCAGGTTCTCCAAGGCGGCGCCACACATTGGAGCGCTTATCACTGCCATGAAGCGAAAATCGCGATTCTTCAATGAATAAAACGGGGGTCCACTGTCTCCGACCCCAGTTTTGATGACGATGAGCGTACGCTGGTCGGGCCCTACGATGCCTGCTATTTAGCATAGGCACTCGATTTGGGCGACGAGAATGTAGTCCTTGCTCGTGTAGACGATTCCGGACCGTTTGTGCCGAAATGGATCGCCGAAGAAACTCCTGTCGACAATTTTGAATCCGTTGAGTAATCAGTCATCAAATTCAAAAGTGTCATTTCTGCTTTGAACATCGATAACTCAGCGAGAAAAAATCGAACAGAGCTCTCCCACCGCTCAAATTAAAGAGGAAGAATCCAGCTAGACGACCCTTTTAATCCGATCATTCAAAAAAAAAATTATAAAATTCCGTGCAGACCGTGAAAGATGAGCAAAAATTTTGAATTTTTTTTTCTTTTTTTGATGGCTACGAAAAATTGGCTGATGCCAAAAAATTTTGAGCTCAATATCTCAAAACTATAGATTCACACCTTCAATTTGCTTTCTTTTATTTTGCTGTACGACCATTTTTCGAGGAGTTGCAGCTATTTGAAAATGACCCTAAAATTGACGAACTTTTTCAATATCCTTTAATTCTTTGGCCTAGTGTATATTCATTTCAGTGTAATAGGCATAGTGTTGGCAGGCTGAAGGTTTAAATTACGGTGTGCCCCGTTTACTGGTGAAGAGGGAATATCGATACTCCTCTCGACACCTATCACTCCATTTTCAAATCTGTCCAAGTACAGTCGAACATCTCATTCCTAATATTTCTGCTACACCTGATTCGATAACTATTGCGATGATACAATTTGAAATAATCTAAGTACATAAATTATGACAAAAGTTCCTTAATCAAGTGGCGGGAACGGTTCTGGAAGAAAATTGTTTACCATCCCGAACCTTTTTCTTAACCATCGACATTGTAGTGTATTTGTTGTACTACATACGTTGTACTTTTACATAATAGCAATTCGATTTTTTTATTATAATAGTAATATGGTTTTTTTAGATAGAATATAGAGAAAAATATTACTTCTAGGATTGGTCAATTTTGTGTACATTTCTAAAAACTTGCTCGGCTTTTTCATAAAATGTTACATCACCTCTTCTATACGTTGTACGTCACGTCCTGAGGGGACGTGGGCATATATTTATCGCGGTTCCCTTTTTTACCGACGCCTAGCGCAATAGTACGGAATGAGCGTGTACAAGGGATAGTGCATGCAAGGGCAGATGTAACGCAGTGATCCAATTACGGAATGAATTGGATAACTCAAATTTATAACAATTCGGGATTTATTAAATCTAGCCAATATGGTTAATTTGATTAAATTGAAAATACATCGTTTGCTTACATTCGTTGATGCGCTGTGGATACAGTAGACGGTTTACGATGGGTCGAGTTCCGAGCCTCCGCAGGTTCGCCGGATCGCTTATACAGGGTTGGCGGAGCCGACGCTTTCACGTTGACACAATATTTTATAAGCGGGTTTTACCGGGAGTCGAGTTTGGAATTAAATTATTGATTACGCAATATAATGTGATATAACGATCAACGTAGACACTCAGGAAAATTCTTATGGACCGCGTTTTTTATAAAATACTGACAGCAGACTTATAACAATTTTGAAGCTAAAGTCAGCCTTCACTGTCTCGAGACAGTTCTTGCAGTAGTTCCGATGAAGGTTGTTGGGAGAATTTGTCCGAACGCGATGGAAGCTGATGGGAGACTTCACTCAACGAGTGATGATGGAACACTGACTCGAAGATTTTTCTATCCTAGTTTGTAGGATATTTTGGATGCTGGGATAGTTGGAGAAGAAATTTCTCGAAGAGTGCATTTTCGTCATGCGTTATTTCTTTGATTGGTGGAAAGGATGTAGAAAATGTACTAGTGCATATGATTGGTCGAGTTGGAAGGGGAAATATTTTTGGAGACTATGATTGGCTGCAGGTTATGATATTTGTAATCTCCATCTCGATTCTTGGAAAGCAATCCGCGTTTCGTTATCTGCAGCATTGGAAAAATATAGGGAGGAAAAAGGGCCTCGGTCGGGTCGCCACGCTTGCCCCAAGATAGGCTTTGTTGACCTGGGTCTAAGAGGGTGCGTGAGAAGTATCAACGCAGTTTTACGACCGGGTCAACTTTCCGGCCCGAAGGATTTTTTTTTTTGAAGAGTGTATATTTTTGTGGAGTAAGGATTTTGATATTATCCGTTCTTGAACGATCGTTACTTTTTAAATGTACCGTTGAGTCTTCGTGTGTTTTTCGTTCTTGTGGTTAAGGATTTTATCATAAACTGCGATCGAGGGTTGCTTGTAGGTATTGTCAAGATCGACTGTGCTCTCGCGTGAGAAATTATGCGCGACGCTCGCTTCTTATGGATATATTTCGTTTTGGCTGTGGTACGCCTAATTCTAAAGAAAATATAAGGACCCGTCGAAAAATGAGAATGCCGTTATCGTGTGTATTGGTTTTCGTAGTTTTCCATGATTTCCATGTGGAATCGGGTAAGCACGCGTTCTCGCCGGAGTTCAATAGAATGGGAGAGGGAAAAAGAAACAGATAGCGCTTTTTTTCGCGACGTGACACCTCCCCCCTTTAGGATTGACCGTCTCACTCGATCGTAGTCGTTGGGAGTGGTGATCAAAAGTATAGTGGCACGATAGTATGAATTGCCACTGTAATTGATCGAATTACAATGTGACTTAAATACATTGGAAGATAGGTATTACTTATCATTGTATATGTATGGATATATCTTCAATGAGGTTTCTTTTTCCTTTTTCAAAATTATAGTTATATATAGATTTGTTTTGTTATAAAATCTATCATGTTTTTCTTTTCCTTTATGCATCAATACTTATTTACTTATTTAATTCTATTTTACCTGACAAGGTTAGAAGAACAAAATAATGAGAATAAAAGTAATTTAAGAAATGATTTATCATGATGATCTTTTTCTACCTGAATATGTCTTCTCGCGTGAACTCAACGGGAGGAACGCGATTTAGAGGATTCGTTGTATTTTGGACTAGTGGAGATGTTAAGGTGGAAATCATGTGTTGCAGCGTTGGTGGAGATGGAATCTAGGTCAGTGGAAGTTTTGGGATTAGGAATTTGAGGGGCTTTGCGAAGGGTAGGCCTCTCAACTGATTCGGGGTCGGTGCCCTTTCTGGATCGCCTAACACGCCCGGGCCTTATTATCTCGGCTTCTGCTTCTTGGCTGCTACTCTCCTCGTAGTTTATGACCCTACTGTTTCGAAGCGTATGGCGCTGGGACTTGGACCGTACGCCTGTCCCCTTGGAGGCAGGTACGTCAACCATATCCGATACATCGTCAGCGAGGTTTTCTTTAACCTGTTGTTTTGTCTTCATGGCTACCTGAGATACGGCGTTCTTTGCTTGCAAGCGAGTGACAACGTTTATTCCTTCTTTTTGGGGGTTTCATGAATTTCTACCCGGGTTGAAAACTTATAGGGTCTTCGTTTTCGCTAACGCTGTTCTCTGCTAATTCGAGGAGCACGTCTCGTGCTATCTCGTTTTGATTCTCATCGTTCTTCTGTTCGCAATGAAGTATGGCATTGACATCCTCGAGTTTCTCGATAGGGTCACGCGATAAAGCATTGGCGTTTGAGTTCAATGTACCTGGCTTGTATATGACGTCGTAATTGTACTCTGAAAGTTTAAGTCGCCATTTTAGGACGCGTGCGTTCGCGTCTTGGGCAGTTTTACACCAGACCAGTGGTTTATGATCAGTCACGAGCGTGAATTTTCTACCGTAAATATACGGTCTGAAAGCTTTGACGCTGTGAATAATTGCCAATGCCTCTTTTTCATATGTGTCGTACCGAAGGGCTGCCCCGCGCAGTACGCACGATGTATAAGCGATCGGTTTATCTTTCCCGATTTCACCTTGTGATAATACTCCGCCTAAGGCGTAGCCGGAAGCATCTGTTGTTATTATGAACGGTTTTTCAAAGTCTGGATATTGCAAGATCGGAGCTTCACAGAGCTTATTTTTTAGTACATCGAAGGCTTTTTGTGCTTCCTCCGTCCATTCGAAATCAACCTTATTTTCCAAGAGTCGTGTTAATGGTTTTGCAATCTTCGAAAATTCTTTAATGAACCTACGGTAGTAACCTGTTAGGCCTAAAAACTGCCGAATATTTTTAACAGTTTTGGGAACTGGGAATTCCCTTACCGCTGACAATTTTTTGGAATCCGGTCTTAACCCGACCTTCCCGATTATATGCCCTAAGTAATTAACTTCTGGCCTGAGAAATTCGCATTTGTCCGGTTCAAAATGTAGGTTAGGTTTACGTAACCTCTCCATCAGTTCCTCGATTTTCTTGCCGTGCTCCTCTAAATCCTTGGCGTAAATGACGATGTCGTCGAGATAAACGTATTGTATCAAGCGTTACGTCCCACGTCCATCAAGCGCTGGAAAGTCGCCGGGGCATTTTTAAGCCCAAAAGGGTAACACGCGTTTTGACCCGACGACAAAATATCCTCGACAAAATATCCGCGACAAAATATCCGACGACACAATATCCGCAGGACAAAATATCCTCATGACAAAATATCCGACGACACAATATCCGCAGGACAAAATATCCTCATGACAAGATATCCGCAAGACAAAATATCTGCCGATATTATATACAGTTTAAAGTCTACAGTCATGCCGTTGAAATTTATTCCATGTCAAGTGTACAGTCATGCCGTTGAAATTTATTTCATCATAAAAAGGAGGAAAATTATTAATATGTGACGGATATGTTTGGGTTTGTTTGTTTGTTTTGTTTCGGTTTGTTTGTTTGGGTTCAATGAAGAAATTCGTATTATGCACCCACCCCACTATCTCACACACCCCACAAAGGTATTTTATCCTCATGCCAAAATATCCGCAAGACAAAATATCTGCCGATATTATATACAGATTAAAGGATACAGTCGTGCCGTTGAAATTTATTCCATGTCAAGTGTACCGTCATGCCGTTGAAATTTATTCCATCACAAAAAGGAGGAAAATTATTAATATGTGACGGATATGTTTGGGTTTGTTTGGTTTGGTTTGTTTGTGTTTTAGTTTGTTTGTTTGTTTTGGTTTGTTTGTTTAGGTGCAATGAAGAAATTCGTATTATGCCCCCACCCCACTATCTCACACACCCCACAAAGGTGTTTTGCGCGCGACCCCGTTGATGTGGTGGACGAGATTTAGGATTTTGTCTCGCGGATGTTTTGTCATGAGAATATTTTGTCTTTCGGATATTTTGTCCTCTGATATTTTGTCGCGGATATTTTGTCGTCGGGTCAGATGTGACGTAGCCCCCAAAAGGCATTCTCGAAAATTCATAGCGCCCATACGGAGTAGAGAAAGCAGTTTTCGGCTTATCTTCGGGATTCATTCCTATCTGATGGAACCCGGAAGCTACATCGAATACGGAGAAATAATTCGCGTTGCCTAATTGATCCAGAATGTATGTGATGTTAGGCAATGGATGAGAATCGCCGATTACCTTTTCGTTGAGGGCTCGAAAATCAATTACCATTCTCCAACGCTTATTGCCATTGGAGTCGTGTTTCTTTGGTACTATCCAAACAGGACTGTTGTTTGGGGATTGCGAATGGTTGATAACCGTCGAGTCCAGTAGCTCGTCTACCTGACGCTGGACTTCGCCCTTAAGAGCCTGAGGAAACATGTATTGCTTTGTATTGATCGGGAGGTCATCGACCGTGGGGATCTTGCACCGCAGCACAGATGTAGACTCGAGGGGTTCGCCTTTTATGTGAAACCTATCTGGGTATTTTTCGATATTTTGTCTACACGGTCTAGCTCATCTTCGGCTAGATGATCGAGTTGCAGGAGCCCGCTTATTGTCTCCGTGCGCTCCGAGAGATTTTTGATATTACGCGATCTTGGGTCGGACATGGAAATACAATTTACGATTAGAATTTCTGTCAGATTTGAATTTTGATTCATTTTCGATTTTGAATTTTTTTGCTCATTGGCTTTTCTTTTATTTTACCTCTCGATTTTTCAATTTAATTCAATCTTGATTCTTGGCCCGAGATTTTATTATTATTTTTATTTGATTGATTGATCTCAGTTCCAGTTCTTTCCTCGCTATAGTAAATTTTTCTAAATTTTTCTTGGTCATCGTTATCTTTGGGGCGATGTCAGGTTTTTAATTCGACATTTTTGTCTATTTTTTTTAATTGGCCTCTTTTGGACCCTGAATATACGCGATTGTCTTGCAATCGTCACTTGAAATAGAATAGTCACGAGGAATCGAACTGAAATTAAAGTTTGTCATGCAATCTCAATTTGCTTTAACTCCTGCTAAGTCTCCGATCGCGTCGAATGCTTGCAGTTTGACGACCGGCACAATCAGTCGTATGGCATCATTCATGGTACGGTAAACCTTCAAATGAGCCTTTCCGCGGATGTTTGTTACCAGACAATCGCCGGCATACAACTTCGCGGATTTTTAAAGGCAACAGATAACCCTCCGTCATCGTGCTATCCTCCATTTTCACGTGAAAGGAAGTTTCCGAACGCACGGGGATTTCTACCACCTAGTCGGGTTCGCCTGATTTTTCAAATGGCCAAGATCTTGTTCCGAATTTAAAACGTTGTGTTTCACAATTAATGTTTGCTTTACTTTCAAAAAAGAAATTCGTCCCTAATAATTGTCACGTCCGAAAGGGACGTGGGCATATAACGTGTGGTTCCCTCTTTCTTGCCTACGCCTAGCGCAATAGCACGGAATGAGGGTGTAACAAATTTCTTATTTTATTATAAGGCATTCAATACAATTATTCTATATAATGGATTCGTTGTAAACTTCTTCTCACAAATATAATTTATTCCCTCAGTCTTTGTTGAAATATCTCTCGGTTATCGCAATCAATATAATTTAACGATGCGCGTACGCAGACAGAATAGAACATTTTTATAGCACCGACATTATTTCGTAATCAGCGAATTACGTTACGCTGGGAATAACAAATGACGAAATATAAAGATGCGCGTACGCAGACAAAATTTAACATTTTTATAGCAACGACATTATTTCATAATCAGCGAATTACGTTACGCTGGGAATCACTTTGAAACACACGAAGTACGTTACGCGGAGGTGGCTCTTTTGCCATCAGTCTCATACGATTTTCAGGACACTGCCCTGAATTACTGGCGCTTTCATTCTACGGGCGCTCGCCTTTGCAACACATTTATTTCCACCGGGGCGACACTTTGGAACGCCTCTATTCACACCATCAATACATACGTTAGAGTCCTCCGTTCGGCGAACTTACACGCGGCCTCTGCCACGATCGAACTCCGTCGTCCCTGATGCTCACGTGTCGTGAACGAGGCCTTGCCATGGTGATGACGTGGCGATCGATTCGACTTCGACAGGATGCCCTCGTATTGTATCTCGACGCCGACACTTGTTGCAGGAGAGACGTGTCGTATCACGCGGCAGCTATTCTCCGGATCTTTTAGGTTAGACGAGAGCCCTGATGTCGATTTTCCCGATATGGACCCGTGGCCGACTGCGTGGCACACGGTCCCGCTTCGTCCTGTTAGACGAATCGACGCGAGAATGGCGGTGTAAATGGCCGCCACGCTCCAGGATCGTGCGGCTTGTCAGGCACTCCGTGATCGACGATGCCGATATGGACCCGTGGCCGACCGCGTGGCTCACAATCCTTTTCGTCCTCTTGAACGAATGCTCAACACTAATTTTGGTGTCCAAAATTAAACTCTCGAACGTTTTGGGAGTTTATGATTTCGCGAGCGACCCTTTGTACATTTTTTTGATCGAGGAACGTGATCGATCGCGAGTACGCACGTCCTTCTTCGTTCACGGCTTAGATCAGAGAGAGAGAGAAGGAAACCGACTACGGTCTTCCTTTTCCTCTGCTCCAGTATCGTCGCGACATCTAGATCCGCAACGTACACGCTTACGCCATCTATTACGCGGCAAAATTCAAACAACCTACTCGCTACAAGGGTAAAAAAGGATGTGCTGGAGGAAGGAAGGATTTTTAAGGAATTTATGGAAATATTCCGATTATTTTGAAATGACTCGTTTCTAATTAACTGTTGATTTATTGGAATCAGCGAATTTGGCTAATTCTATTAACGCTCGAATACAAAGAGTGTAAAAATGTGGTTCGCTTACATTGATGATTTCGTTCGGTGTCGACCCTGTCGTTCAGGTAGCGGGTGTCGGTCGTAAAATTTAGGGCCTTCGCTAGTGGGCCAGAGGCGGTTGCAGATGGTATCGGTGGCACGCGTACAATTTTCGAGTACACTGATTCTATTCCGCGTACAATTTTCAAGGATTTGAGATAGTTAGAAAACAATTGATGTTTTGGATATTATACTGGTTCTAGATATTTCCTAATTCTGAACCTTTTCTAAGTTCGACGGTATGAACGCGACTAATTCGATTAAAGACTTTGAACGTAGATAGAAAATTAGAAGATCGTCGTGGACTAATAGACTTATAGAGTGACTTCAATAGATCGTTTTTGATAGACGACAACGATAGACTGCGCGGTAGACTTTTGGAATGAACGAACTGCCCTGAACTAGCTAGAACTGCTGGGTTGCTCCCTTTATATATGATTTCCTGGTCTCCCGAATTCATAGAGTGGGAGAGATAGAGTATTGACCTCATTTAATTTGGAAATAGAAGTAGTTATCCATATCATACGTAACGAACGCATGAACCTGGTTCTGGTGGGAGGTTTTAATGGAGGAGGGCGCATCTGCTTTCTCCGCATACGAATTCTTTTCCTGTGCTACTTAATTTTACGATCGGGCCGTTGGGAGTTTTTCGGGGCCTTACTGAGATTCATTTGTATGTTGTTTGTATGTAATTAGAGAGAACGTGGGGACGCATTCATGGATTCTTATGCAGAAGTCATACGAGTCTATTTTTGTGACCTGGTTTCTATCGGGGAAAGCGTAGTGGTTAGGTGCTACGTGATCCTTAGATATGCATCTCCCTTTTTGGTACTTCTTAATTTTACGACCCTGACTGACGTTGTCCTAAAGGCGCGTTACGTGTTTTTGTTTTATGGCTTTTCGGAGAAGTTGCGCCCAGTGTCCAATACGGCCGTCGAATAGACAAAAGGGGAGGCCGCATGGAGAGCGTGCGCGACGCTCAGGTTCTAATAATGAGCGGCATCTTAACTATAGAGTGCCTTTGGAAATATGTCGAGGAATGAGAATATTATTATCGTGCTTATTTTGGTGCACGTGATTTCGTAAGGGACAGTGGGAGTCCTTGGTTACGTCGGAGTTCAATGTGCCGCCCGACGTGACACCTCCCCCCTTTAGGATCGAGCGTCCCGCTTGATCTGTAATCGAGGGTGGTGATCGAAATTACAGGAGCATGCTTGAGTGGACTGATATTGTCATTCGTCGACTTACAAAGTGTTTTAGCTGGTGTGTAATATGGTGGCGTAACTTATGGTTATACTACTTTTACGAGATACGTATGAATTTGATTATCATCTTATAAGAAAGTGTGTGTTTTTCTGTAGATTTTCGTACCAGTTTTTTTTTTATATAAATCTATATATACCTTGACTTTTACTCTGAGATGCAAATGTCTGCTTTTTCTCCTCTTTCCTTTTCCTTATGCATAGGTGCTTATTTACTTATTTTACCCTATCTCTTACTAGACAAGACTAAAACAACGATGACAAAAAAAGAAATTATTAGCATGATCAGAGCTATCGTACGTCTCCTCGTGCGAACTTAAGGGAAGGTACGCGGTTTGGAGGATTGGTTGCTTTGTGGGTGATCGGAGATTTCAGGGTACAGATCGTGTATTGCAGCGTTGGTCCTGGCCCGCTGGTTCAGCTGGAGGGACCAACACGAGTTGATGAAGTTCTTGACCAATCACTGCATCCGTTGACGTGTCCTTTTTGGATCGTTTAGCCAGGTGCATCAGGAGTTACGTAGCCGATCCTTGTACTGTAACGATGAGGTAGATCGACCAGCCGTACACAGGGTGTCGGCTGTTTGTATATAGCACCGTATCTATGAGGACCTTGATCGCTCGCACGACGAGTGAGGTTCGGGTGAAACCAGCGGTTGCTGTACCGAATTGAATGAATTTTCTTTTGTCAGGTGCGATTCCAGATGGAGTCCGCTTGGTGTTATAGACTGTTGTTATCCACTGTTTTGACTACTGATGCCCCGTGCCACATTGATTACGACCGTGGGTTTCTCTACGGGAAACATATCTTCTGTGAAATAGATCCCACATGATGCTGGTGATCCTGAGTTGGTGTATCGCCGAGTAGACTCCGTCGTAGATTTCGTGATTGCACGTGGTGTACGTGGCTTCGACCAGAACAGGGATGAGCTTGTACCAGATATCTCCGAAGAGGTTAGAGGGGGGAAAGTAAGGGATGTCAGATTGTTTGAGTTTTTTTTATCATATACACGTTTGAGGAATAAGGAGATACATTTCGTTCCCACGAGTGACAGGCATTTGATCGTAACATTCCTTTAACCTTATCAGATCTTGTATCCTTATACATTGAATAATGTGTACTCTTTCGCCAGCAAGTACCGCCATTTAACTCGGCTTCTTTACTAAAGTGCATACAATTTGTCCGAGGCTTGGATCGCTAATAATAAACTATTTGGAGTATTCAGCGCTCCTTTTGACACTGTTACGTGGGCATATCGTAATATAATGATTTTCTAATATAATATAATGATTTTCTAATATAATATAATGATTACGTATATGAATTTTGAATTGACGTAAGCGATTATATCTAGGTTCGCGACTGGAAATTTTTGTCGAACTGTGAAACAGTTAGTTCGGCGAGTTTTGGATAGTGTCACGTCCTGAGGGGACGTGGGCATATACCTATCGCGGTTCCCTCTTTTTAGCCTACGCCTAGCGCACTAGCTCGGGATGAGGATGTAAAAGGGAAAGGTGCATGCAAATGTGGGAATGACACAGTGACTCGATTGATAAATGATTTACGCAAATGATTGAGAATTCGGGGTTTATTATAATTAACCAATTTGGTTAATTCTATTAAATTAATAATACAAAAGATACATAAAATATTTCGGTTACATTTGTCGATGCGTCGTGGATACGCTAATCTGTTTATAGTCGTTGGGTTCGGGCCTCCGCAGGTAAGTCGGACCCCTCGGTTGCGCACGCTTGGTAACAATGATGGGCTCACGTCGACACAAAATTTTTAACACGTGGGTATTTATCGCGAGACGAGGTTGGAATTAAATTACGATTTACGCAAAACAATACGATGTACACATTCAACGTAGACACTTAATAAAATTCTTTCAGTTTGCGTTATTATAAAGTATAATTTGGAAGTCAAAGTTCGCGTTCGCTTTATGGAGACAGTTTTTGTAATTGTTCCGGCGAACGTTGTTGCTTGATTTTTGTTCGTACGCGATAGAGACTTAAGGGAGACTTTTCTCAGCGAGTGATGATGGGACACTGTTGGGAGACTAGATCTGAACGAGTAGTGATTGAACACTTTTGGGAGACTAGGCCTGAACGAGTGGTGATGGAACACTGACTCCGAGATTTTTCTCTCCTAGCTTGTAGGATGTTTTGGATGCTGGGATGGTGGGAGAAGAAGTTTCTCGAAAAGTGCATTTTCGTCCTGCGTTAATTTTTTGATTGGTGGAAACGATGTACGAAATTTACGAGTGCATATGATTGGTCGAGTTGGAAGGGGAAATATTTTTGGAGATTATGATTGGGTGCAGGCTGATGATGTGTATGATCTCCATCTCGATTCTCGGAAACTAGTCCGCGTCTCGTTATCTGGAGCGTTGGAAAAATATAGGGAGGAAAAAGGGCCTTGGTCGCGTTGCCCCGCTTGCCTCAAGATAGGCTTTGGTGACCCAGGTGTGAGAGCGCATGGGAAATACCAACGTAGTTTTATTGCCGGGTCAACTTTTCGGCATGAAGGATTTTCTTTTGGAGAATGTATATTTTTGTGGAGTAAGGATTTCGATATTTTCGTGTGTCTTCGTGTGTTGTACGTTCTTATGGCTAAGGATTTTATCATCAACTGCGTATGACGGTTGGGTGTAGATATGGTCAAGACCGACTGTGCTCTCGCGTGGGATATTTTGCGCGACGCTCGCTTCTTATCGATCTATTTCGTTTCGGCTGTGGTACGCCTAATTCTAAATAAAATATAAGGACCCGTCGAAAAATGAGAATGCCGTTATCGTGTATATTGGTTTTCGTAGTTTTCCACGTGGCATAGGGTAAGCCCGCGTTTTCGCCAGAGTTGAATAAAATAGGAGAGGAAAAAGAAATAGATAGCGCTTTTTCTCGCGACGTTACAGCTCCCCCCTTTAGGATTGAGCGTCTCGTTCGATCGTAATCGTTGGGAGTGGTGATCAAAAGTATAATGGCACGATAGTATGAATTGGCATTGTCATTGATCGACTTACAATGTGACTTAAATACATTGGAAGGTAGGTATTACTTATCATTGTATATATATATATATATATATATATATATATATATATATATATATATAGATCTTCAATGAGGCTTCCTTTTCCTTTTTTTTAAATGATAGTTATATGGAGATTTTTTTGTTGTTGCTAAAATCTATCATGTTTTTCTTTTCCTTTATGCATCGATTCTTATTTACTTGTTGAATCCTATTTTACATCATAAGGTTAGAAGAACGAACAATGAGAATAAAAGTAATTTAAAAAATGATTAATCATGATGATCTTTTTGTACCTGAATATGTCTTCTCGCGTGAACTCAACGGAAGGAACGCGATTTGAAAGATTCGTGGTATTTTGGACTAATGGAGATGTTAAGGTGGACATCATGTGTTGCAGCGTTGGTCTTGGTATGACTCCTCGGTTTGGCTGTATGCATGAATCACCGTATCTACGAGGAGCTTGATTAGTCGCATGATGGGTAACATTCGGGTGAGACCAGCACTTGCTGTACCGAATTGAATGCATTTTTCCCAGGTGCGATTCCAGATGGAGTCCGCCTGGTGTTATATATCGTTGTTATCCAGGAGATATAACAAGTTCTCCTCTTGATTGACAGTGTGTTGACTACTGATGCCCCGCGCCATATTGTTTAGGGCAGCGGGTTGCTCCACGGGAAACATGATATCTTTTCGTACGTTGTCGATGTTCTGCGGAATAGATCCCACAGGGTGATTCTGGGTTGGTGTATCGCCAAGTAGACTTCGTCGTCGGCTTCATGCTTGCAGGTAGTATGGCTTCGACAGGAGCAGCCATAAGCTTGTACCAGATGTCTCCGTAAAGGTAATATGGAGGAAGTAAGGAATTACAGGTTGTTTGAGTTCTTCTTTTGGTAATATATGATTTCGAGGAGTAAGGAGATATTTTGCGTTCCCACGAGTGACAGGTTGATCATCATATTCTTTTAACCTGATCAGATTTACTTCTATTATTACCTAATGAAGAACGTGTACTATTTCGCCAGCAAGTACCACTATTTAAATCGACTTCTTCATTGAATTATATACAATTCGTCCGAGGCTTATACCACTATTAACAGCTATTTTGGAATATTTTGCGCTCTTTGCTACAATGTTGCGTATGCATTTCGTAATGTAATGATTTTCTAATAAAATACAATAACTACGTATATAAATTTGAATTGCCATAAGCGATTATATCTAGGTTCGCGACAAGAAATCTCTCTCGAAATGTGAAACAGTTATTTCGGCGTGGTTTGAATATAAGTAGTTTCCGGTGTTCTGTACTGAGGATACTGTAACTGAAAATGTAATCTTTTTCTCTGGTTGGAAGTACAAAGGTCATATTGTTCATACTCAATAAGTTGATAATGGCCACCTGAAAACAGGGTAATTATTATTATTATTTGCTTAATTATGGTTAAAATCGGATTCGTCGACTCGGGTCGACTTGGTTTTTCTTTTCGGCTTTGTTTCGACGTTAATGTGCGAATACCGTAATCTATTCTCGTGAACGATGCGTGTTTTGTTGTAATATTGGATTTTCACATTATCCTTGTCAAAGTTCTCTAGGACCTTGTGTGGACCGGAATAATGGTCTCCCAGTTTACCTGGTTTAGGACCTTTTTGGAGGTATACAAAGCCTCCTACTTTAAAACTTTTAGGATTGGCATTTTTATCATAGAATTTTTTTGACCAATGTTTTGAAGAAGCTTGATTTTCATAGGCGTGATTCCTGATTCCATTTATCCTCATAATTAATTCGATTAAATACCCGCGATAAGTGGGTAACTGATCAGATTCTCTAAGTGGTTCGCTTGATGGAACCCTCGCTAGTTTGCCAAAAACTACTTCATATGGAGTATACGTTGTACTCTCATGAACGCTGGTATTATATGAAAGGGTCGCTAATTCTAGCCATTGATCCGACTCGTTATCTTTATCTGTGTATTGCTTCAAAAATTCAGCCAGTACGTGATGAGATCTCTCAAGGGATCCGTTAGACTGGGGATGAAATGTTGTTGTTCGACATCGCTTGATTCGAAATCGTTTAGCGATTCGTTTCATGAGACCACATAAAAAATTACTGCCTTGATCTGTAAGGAGTGCTTTGGGTGCTCCAAAGACACATATAAATCTTTTAATGAATGCATCGGCGACCGTTATTGCCTGCGCATTTGGCAATGGGATCGCGACACAAAATTTTGAAAGGCTGTCGGGGATAGTCAGAATGTATTCGTTCTGATTGGACGTACGTCGCATTGGACCTACTATGTCCATTGATATTTTTTCGAAAACCGTACCTGGCGTATCCGTTATAATCATTGGCGATTTTGTCTTTACTCTAACCAGTTTCTTTAATTGACAATCTAGGCATTGCTGAATTCTTCTCTGAATATCCGATTTCAAATCTTCCCAAAAATACTCTCTTTTAATTCTGTTATATGTCTTGGAGACGCCTTTGTGTCCTCCTATTGGGGACTTGTGCATCTCATAAAAAATGGAATCTCGTTCTTCAATTGGCACGTAGCGTAAGGTTCCTAAATAGATTATCACCTTGGTTTGACTGGATTTGAACGTTTCTTCAATTATGTTGAGGACGTCGGCCCATATTAGATGCTCGACGTGGTTACTGTGGCAAATACTTAGTCATTGGAGCTTGAGATTTTCGCAAAGATCTTTTAATTCCCTTATGCTTTCTTTAACATTTTCTGATACGAAGTATAATGATCTAGAATATTCGCCTTTGATGACTAGGGCAATGTGATATTTTTTTCCAACCTTTTTACTGTAGGCATGACCTTCTGTTAAATCCTTCAAGAGGGGAAGTTTGTTTGCTTCGAGCAATTTTTGCGATCCAGAGTCGCAAGGTTTTCCAGTTGAATCGACAAAATATACTAGGTTATCGTTACGAAAATGGAACAATTCTTTGCTTGTTATGCAATTCGCGATTTTAAATTCCGAGGTTTTGTCTTCCTGGATCGGAAGTCCTTCATCCTCAGAGGATAATGAGTCAACTGCGTTGGTGGAGTCGGAATCTAGGTCAGTGGAACTTTTGGGACTAGGAATTTGAGGTGCTTTGCGCAGGTTAGGCTTCTCAGCTGATTCGGGGTCAGTGCCTTTTCGAGGTCTCCTAACACGCGCGGGCCTTGTTATCTCGGCTTCTGTTTCCTCGCTGCTACTTTCCTCGTAGTTTATGGCCCTACGGTTTCGGAGCGCATGGCGCCGGGACTTGGAGCGCGCATCTGTCTCCTTGGAGGCAGGTACGTCAACCATTTCCGATATATCGTCACCGATTTTTTCTTTAACCTGTTGTTTTGTTTTCTTAGCTACCTGAGATACGTAGTTCTTCGCTTGCAAGCGAGTGACGACATTTATTTCTTCTATTTTTGGGGTTTCATGAATTTCTGCTTGAGTTGTAAAATGGATAGGGCCTTCGTTTTCGCTAATACTGTTTTCTGCTAATTCGCGGAGTATGTCCTGTGCTATCTCATCTAGATTCTCGTCGTTTTTTTGTTCGTAATGAGATATGGCTTTGACATCCTCGAGTTTTTCGATAGGGTTACGCGATAAACCATCAGCGTTTGCATTTAATGTCCCTGGCTTGTAAACGACGTCGTAATCATACTCTGAAAGTTTGAGTCGCCATTTTAGGGCGCGTGTGTTCGCGTCTTTGGAAGTTTTAAACCAGACCAGGAGCTTATGATCAGTCACGAGCGCCAATTTCCTACCGTAAATATACGGCCTGAAAACTTTGACGCTATGAATAATTGCCATTGCCTCTTTTTCATACGTGTCATACCGAAGGGCTGCCCCGCCCAGTGCGCACGATGTATAAGCGATTGGTATATCTTTCCCGATTTCACCTTGTGACAAGACTCTGCCTAAGGCGTAGGCGGACGCATTTGTTGTTATTATGAACGGTTTTTCAAAGTCTGGATATTGCACGATGGGAGCTTCACAGAGCTTATTTTTGAGTACATCGAAAGCTTTTTGTGTTTCCTCCGTCCATTCGAAATCGACATTATCTTCCAAGAGTCGTGTTAATGGTTTTGTGATCTTCGAGAAATCTTTAATAAACCTACGGTAGTAACCTGTTAGGCCTAAAAATTGCCGAATATTTTTAACAGTTTTGGGAACTGGGAATTCCCTTACCGCTGACAATTTATTGGGATCCGGTCTTAAACCGTCCTTCCCGATTACATGCCCTAGGTAATTAACTTCTGGCCTGAGAAATTCACATTTGTCCGGTTGTAACTGTAGATTGGCTTTACGCAACCTTTCCATCAGTTCCTCGATTTTCTTGCCGTGCTCCTCTAATTCCTTGGCGTAAATGACGATGTCGTCGAGATAAACGAACAGGGACACTCTCTGGAGTCCACTCAACACGACGTCCATCAAGCGCTGGAAAGTCGCCGGGGCATTTTTCAGCCCAAAAGGCATTCTCGAAAATTCATAGTGCCCATACGGAGTAGAGAAAGCAGTTTTCGGCTTATCTTCGGGATTCATTTCTATCTGATGGAATCCGGACGCTAGATCGAATACGGAGAAATAATTCGCGTTGCCTAATTGATCGAGAATGTCTGTGATGTTAGGCAACGGATAAGAATCGCCGATTGTCTTTTCGTTAAGGGCCCGAAAATCAATTACCATTCTCCAACGCGTATTGCTATTGGAGTCGGATTTCTTTGGTACGATCCAAACAGGACTGTTGTTTGGGGATTGAGAATGGTTGATAATCCTCGAGTCCAGTAGCTCGTCTACCTGACGCTGGACTTCGCCCTTAAGAGCCTGAGGAAACCTGTATTGTTTTACATTGATCGGGAGGTCATCGACCGTGGAGATCTTATGTCGCAGCACAGATGTAGACTCCAGAGGTTCGCCTTTTATGTGAAACCTATCTGGGTATTTTTCGATAATTTGTTCTACATGGTCTAGCTCATCTTTGGCTAGATGATCGAGTCGCAGGAGCCCTCTTATTGTCTCCGTGCGCTCCGACAGATTTTTTATATTACGCGAACGTGGGTCAGACATGGAAACACAATTTACCGTTTGAATTTCTCTCAGATTTGAATTTTTATTCATTTTCGATTTTTAATTTTCTTCGTTCATTGGCTTTTCTTTTATTTTTACTCTTGATTTTCCAATTTTACTCGTTTTTGATTCTTGGCCCGATATTTTATTATTATTTTTATTTGATTGATTGATCTCAGTTCCAGTTCTTTTCTCGCTACCGTAAATTTTTCTAAATTTTCCTTGATCATCGCTCTCTTTGGGGCGATGCCAGGTTTTTAATTCGACATTTTTCGTCGATTTTTTTTTAATTGGCCTCTTTTGGACCCTGAATATACGCGATTGTCTTGCAATCGTCGCTTGAAATAGAAGAGTCACGAGGGATCGAACTGGAGTTAAAAATTGTCATGCAATCTTGATTTGTTTTATTTTCTGCTCAGTCTGCGATCGTGTCGAATTCTTGCAGATTTACGACTGGCACGATCAGTCGTTTGGCATCATTCGTGATATTGTAAACCTTCAAATGAGACTTACCGCGGATGTTTGTTACCAGACAGTCGCCGGCATATACATCATTGCGGATTTTTAAAGGCGAGAGATAACCCTCCTTTATCGTGCTATCCTCCACTTTTACGTGAAAGGAAGTTTCCGAACGCGCGGGGATTTCTACCACCTCGTCGGGTTCGCCTGATTTTTCAAATGGCCAAGATCTTGTTCCGAATTCAAAACGTTCTGTTTTATAATTAATTTTTGCATTAGTTTCAAAAAAGAAATTCGACCCTAATAATACAGGATAGGGGAGCGGTATCGCATCTGGAATTATATGAAATACCCGAGTAGAAATCTTGCTCCAGCTACAATAAGCACCTGATCAGGCATCCTGACTTCTTTTTCCAGCCTTGATCAGAATTTTTTATCAAGCCCTGATCATTTTTGAAACACAATCCCTGACTTCCGTCTGATCAGGGTAAAAAATCAAGGCCTGATCAGGGTAAACTATCAAGGCCTGATCAGGGTAAAAAATCAAGGCTTGGTCAGTGTAAAAGATCAAGGCCTGATCAGCGTAAAAAATTAAGGCCTGATAAGGGCTTAATTTTTCACGGCTTGATCAAAATGAAAAATCATATGATTTTTCACGGCTCAGGATGACCGATTTTTTCCTGAAATAAAAAATACAACGCATACACAAAAGAGAAAAAGGTACCACGTTATAAATAACGCTGATCGTTTATTTTTTAATCTTAATATAAAATTTATCACATATATTTTTCACATATATCTATATGGAAAACAAACATCATTTTTCTTGTATTTGTAATAGAACAAAAACTCGAAGTAAACTAAGATATATCACCGTATTATATTCCACTTATCATCCCGAAATAAACTAATATATTTTTCAAACAAAACTTAAGAAACTTCGTGAATAAAGTAAACCGAGCTCAACGTTTTTATGACCAGACGTTTCTAGGAAACGTTATATTGGGCGTTCTGTTCGTTTTTTACGCGACGCTCGAAACTTGTCCCAGTCTTTTGCTGAATTAATCAGACCTTGATACCGCTCCAACAGCTTGTCCAATTTGCTTCGAAAGAACTTCTATTCCGTGTTCCCTATATTTCGAAATGACAGCCACTGAAAAATACGAAAATGTTCATCCCACTTAGAATTCAATGTCTACATATATATCTATATAAGGTATGCACATTATTTTATTAGGGTGGCACAAAATTGAGCTCTATTTTTTTTCCTTTTTCTCACCATCCAATTATCTACTTTAAAGAAGAAAAAAAATTGTTGCAAAAGCTGCGAGCGGTCATTTTTTAACGAAAATTAGAATCGAAGCAGGAGAGCCCGTACAGCGAAGACCAACCAAATAATGGTGAGTTGACAGCGTAGTGCAGTTCAGTGAATGTAATGTCCATCCTAAGTGCATTTCTTATGGGCTAACTTTCACCGATGGAAATACTTTCACTTAACTGAACTATGCAGTCAACTTATCATTATTCGGTTAGACTACACTGTCCGGGCCCGTAGCGAAGACTAACCAAATAATGGTAAGTTGACAGCGTAGTGCAGTTCAGTGAATGTAATGTCCATCCGAAGTGCATTTCTAATGGGCTAACTTGCACCGATGGACTTACTTTCACTTAACTGAACTACGCAGTCAACTTGTCAGTGTTCGGTTAGCCTACGCTGTCCGGGGCCGTACAGCGAAGGCCAACCAAATAATGGTAAGTTGACAGCGTAGTCAGTTCAGTGAATGTAATGTCCATCCGAAGTGCATTTCTCATGGGCTAACTTGCACCGATGGAATTACTTTCACTTGACTGAACTGCGCAGTTAACTTATTATTATTCGGTTAGCCTGCGCTGTCCGGGCTAATCAGCACCGCTGGCAAAACATTTACCAGATTGAACTACGCTGTCAGCTTACCATTATTTGGTTGGCCTACGCTGTCTCTTCTCCTCTGACAAAGGAGACGGACCAAGTAAAGAAACAAAAGCGATACACAAAACAAATTTAAATCTACTTACATAGTGGTGGCGCCAACACATGCCAATCCTCAGGAATTTCGAGTTGTTCCTCGCTGAGAGGATTTGTTCTGGATCTGTCAAATGTATCATAATAAATATTTCAACCAACGCATATATAATTTTGCGTATGGTTAATTTACAGTCAGATTTAATACAATTTATATTTATAGATTTAAGAATTGTAAGTCTTTGAAAAAATTAATTGTTATACTAACCTGCTGCTGTATTATTTCTTCGTTTTTTCCCTTATTTAGAGCCCGCTATTCACGCAGACACAGTCGTTGCGCAATCTTCTTCCGATTGTGTTTGACCATCTTATTCACACCGTACACGTTATATGTAAAAATGTATAAAGTGATTAATAATGTCTCGTGCTTCTCTCGTGTCTGTGTATCATTTGACAAGATGAGGTTAGGCACGTTTTTAGCGCCAAACTGTAGAAGTCCAGTTACATGATGATTGCTTGAAATTAGCTGGATCAGGCGAATTGAAGTAAGCCGTAAGTCCAGTTGCTTGACATCGCCTGAAGCTAGCCGGGTCAGGCGAATTGAAGTAAGCCGTAAGTCCGGTTGCTCGACCACCGCCTGACCCCAGCTTGATCAGGCAAATTAAGGCAAACTTAAGTAAGGCCTTCGTACTACAAGCTGATCAGGCGCAGATCAAATATCAGGCCAGCCTGACAATATTTCTACTCGGGTAGGGCATTAAACCCGAATACTTGAATTATTACGCTCCCTAACGCGTACACTGGTAGGTCTGATATACCTTTTAATTTTATGATGTCTGATTCATCGATACCGACCATATTTCTTGTGTATTCTTTCTTTATGCGGTTGGGAATAGCTCCGGTGTCTAATAGCATTATCGTGCGACCCTTTTCCAGTAGTACTCCGATACACACCGAGGGTAGCTTATTGAAGTTTTCTGCGTTTACTGTGTAGGTCGGGTATCGTCGGCTTGAGCCTCTTGCGTGGCCAAATTTGCTGGACGCGTGGGGATCGGGGTACCGCTCGGCGCGTCCGTCCGAAGGGTATTCCTCCCGTTTCCCGACAGGTTTTGCGATTTACTATATTCAAGTGTGCGGCAATTTTCTAATGTGTGACCTATCTTTTTGCAGTATCGGCAGGTAGGTGTATCGTTTCGCGGCGAATTTTTCGGAATTCTAAAACATCTGTCCGCAGTGTGCCCATGATTGTGGCAGTATTGGCACTGAGGAACAGATGAGGGACGAGGACGATCATTCGAGAAATTTTGTGGCTCTTTACGCGATGTACACTCGCTGGCCGTGTGCCCAGGTTTTTTACACGTTTGGCACGTAATTGTGTAGGATTTTTTATTGCGAAAACATTTATCCGCGGTATGCCCTATTTTTTTACAAATTTGGCACGTGACAGACCCCTGATCATTAGCAGATTTTCGACATTCATTGGCGCTGTGGCCCTGGATTTTACAAATTTGGCAAGTCACCGTCGCGGATCGGCAAGCTTCGGTCGTGTGATTATCTTTTTTGCAAATATTGCATATCCTCACAGATCTAGTCTGAATGATTCCTTCTGATCTGGTGGGACGCGATTCCAATTCCCTTCGAGCCTTGAGATCGCGTTCGATTCTAACTGCGTGATCAATAGGGGTGGGCATGTCTACGCACGGTGGGAGTTTTCTGTTCGATCTCCTCTTTTAATCCGCGTTTAAAACTTGTAAGAAAATATTAATCCATTTGTCTCCTAAATAATTGGTCTCTTCCCCATTGTTGGCTAATTTTCTTGCTTCTAATATTTCTCTTGCCTTTTTCCTAATTTTCGTTGAGAATTCCATAACGCTATCACCGCTTGCTTGATAGATATGGCTGAGTTGTCCCAAAAGCTGGATCTCGGATTTATTTGGCGCGTATATTTTTTTTAGAAAATCGACGAGTTCTTTTACTGTCTCGAATTTAATTCCATGTATGCTATCTCTGGCTAGATCTTTCAATTTATTTCTTATTAATTTCGCTGGGTATTTTTCGGCTTCGGGCGGAAGCATATCTTTTGCATCTTCGCACCCGGCCACAAATTCTGAAAATGGGATATTTTTTCCATCGAATTCTGGGACAAAGCTAACGGCATCTTTTAGAGAAACTAATTGGTTTGTTCCTAGCGCCATATTGTTCAAGTAATCTGGATTTGCGTTAGGTGGCAATGCTAATTTTTTGACGGATCTTTTAGGAGCTTCGAGACCAGATAATAAATTAGCGTTTGATCCTCTTAAAGCGTACCCTGTACTACGAGATTGACCTGGTGCGTTTGTTTCTGAATCCGGTAAATCGTCAGTGATATTCAAATCTAGCGACTCGCATGTGGATTCCTTATCCATTAAGGCAATTTGCAAAAGCACATACCCCTTTTACAATCCCGGACGAGCCCCCAAAAATTATATGTCACGTCCTGAGGGGACGTGGGCATATACCAATCGCGGTTCCCTCTTTTTAGCCTACGCCTAGCGCACTAGCTCGGGATGAGCGTGTAAAAGGGAAAGGTGCATGCAAATGTGGGAATGACGCAGTGAGTCGATTGATAAATGAATTGATTTACGCAAATGATTGAGAATTTGGGGTTTCTTATAATTAACCAATTTGGTTAATTCTATTAAATTAATAATACAAAAACATACATAAAACATTTCGCCTCCATTTGTCTATGCGTGGATACGCTAATCTGTTTATAGTCGTCGGGTTCGGGCCTCCGCAGGTAGGTCGGACCCCTCGGTTGCGCACGCTTGGTAACAATGATGGGCTCACGTCGACACAAAATTTTTAACACGTGGGTATTTATCGCGAAGTTGGAATTAAATTACGATTTACGCAAAACAATACGATGTACACATTCAACGTAGACACTTAATAAAATTCTTGTAGTTCGCGTTATTATAAAGTATCATTTGGAAGTTAAAGTTCGCGTTCGCTTTATGGAGACAGTTTTTGTAATTGTTCCGGTGAACGTTGTTGCCTGATTTTTGTTCGTACGCGATAGAGACTGAAGGGAGACTTTTCTCAGCGAGTGATGATGGGACACTGTTGGGAGACTAGATCTGAACGAGTGGTGATGGAACACTTTTGGGAAACTAGGCCTGAACGAGTGGTGATGGAACACTGACTCCAAGATTTTTCTATCCTAGCTTTTAGGATATTTTGGATGCTGGGATGGTGGGAGAAGAAGTTTCTCGAAAAGTGCATTTTCGTCCTGCGTTAATTTTTTGATTGGTGGAAACGATATAGGAAATTTACGAGTGCATATGATTGGTCGAGTTGGAAGGGGAAATATTTTTGGAGACTATGATTGGGTGCAGGCTATGATGTGTATGATCTCCATCTCGATTCTCGGAAACTAGTCCGCGTCTCGTTATCTGGAGCGTTGGAAAAATATAGGGAGGAAAAAGGGCCTTGGTCGCGTTGCCGCGCTTGCCTCAAGATAGGGTTTGGTGACCCAGATGTGAGAGCGCATGGGAAATACCAACGTAGTTTTATTGCCGGGTCAACTTTTCGGCATGAAGGATTATCTTTTGGAGAATGTATATTTTTGTGGAGTAAGGATTTCGATATTTTCGTGTGTCTTCGTGTGTTGTACGTTCTTATAAGGATTTTATCATCAACTGCGTTTGACGGTTACGTGTAGATATGGTCAAAACCGACTGTGCTCTCGCGTGGGATATTTTGCGCGACGCTCGCTTCTTATCGATATATTTCGTTTCGGCTGTGGTACGTCTAATTCTAAAGAAAATATAAGGACCCGTCGAAAAGTGAGAATGCCGTTTTCGTGTGTATTGGTTTTAGTAGTTTTCCACGATTTCCATGTGGCATCGGGTAAGCCCGCGTTTTCCCCGGAGTTGAATAAAATAGGAGAGGAAAAAGAAATAGATAGCGCTTTTTCTCGCGACGTTACAATAGACACAAGTTCGAATGTTCTGTACTGAAGATACTGTAGCTAAAAATTTGATCTGCTTTTCTCATTGCGAGTGCAAGGGTGATATCGTTGCCTGTTACTGAAAATGTTGATTACGGCCATCTGAAAAACAGGGTAATTATTATGATTATTTATAAATCAGGGACTTCCAGCAATAATAAGGTGGTAATGTTCGATGAGCTCCATCCACAGTCATAGCCCACCATGGTAATTGCGGGCGGGATAAGGCGCAACATTATTATTACCAGCAAGAGAGACATCTGAAAAAGTTAAGCATTACTGTGATTGTTGATCGATTGGTGGTCTGAGAATCGTTAAATAGATTGGGAAGGAGGTTTATTTATTGGGATGGAAGTTAGACTCACCACTTGCTATTTTTTTTGCGTTTCGTCTTTCTTTTTATGGTTTCGGCATTTATGTGTGAATACCGTAATCTATTTTCGTGAACTATTCGTGTCTTTTTGTTGTATTCTATTTTTACATTACCTTTATTTAATTGTTCTAGAACCTTATGTGGTCCTGAGTAATGATCTCCAAGTTTACGAGGTTTCGGTCCTTTTTGGAGTTAGACATAGTCTCCTACTTTAAAATTTTTAGGGTTAGCGTTTTTATCGTAATATTTTTTTGCTCGACATTTGAAGGAAACTAGATTTTCGTAAGCGAGATTTCGAATTCCGTTTATTCTTGTAATCAATTCGATTAGATACCCGCGGTAGGTGGGTAATTGATCTGACTCTCGAAGAGGTTCACTTGATGGAACTCTTGCCAATTTCCCAAAGACGACTTTGTAAGGTGTATGTTTTGTGCTTTCATGAACACTGGTGTTGTACGAAAGCATGACTAACTCTAACCATTGGTCCCATTCGTTATCTTTATCAGTATATTGTTTCAAGAATTCAGCAAGTACGTAATGAGACCGTTCAAGGGATCCATTGGATTGAGGATGAAATGCCGTGGTTCGGTATCGCTTTATGCGAAAGCGTTTGGCAATTCTTTTCATTAGACCGCTAAGGAAGTTACTTCCCTGGTCCGTCAATAATGCCTTGGGTGCACCAAAAATACATATGAAACGTTTTATGAACGCGTCAGCAACGGTTGTCGCCAGAGCGTTTGGTAATGGAATTGCGACACAGTATGTTGATAAATGATCTTGAATTGTGAGAATATATTCATTCTGACAGGAGGTCCGTTGCATTGGGCCCACTATATCCATTGAAATTTTTTCAAAGACTGTACCTGGAGTATCACTAATTATCGTCGGTTGTTTCGTTTTTACCCGGACTAATTTTTTTAGTTGACATTCGAGACATTGTTGAACTCTTCTTTGGATATCGGACTTTAGATCTTCCCAAAAATATTCTCGTTTAATTCTATTATATGTTTTTGAAACCCCTTTGTGACCTCCAATTGGAGATTTGTGCATTTCATAAAAAATAGAATCTCGTTTTTCAATTGACACATAGTGGAGTGTTCCTAAGCAGATTATTATTTTTGTTTCACTGGCTTTGAATGATTCCTTTATGATGTTTAAGACGTCGGCCCATATCATGTGCTCGATGTGATTACTGTGGCAAATAGGTAGCAATTGAATTTTGAAGTTTACGCAAAGATTCTTTAAGTCCTTTACGCTTTCTTTAACGTTTTCCGACATGAAAGATAATGATCCGGAATACTCGTCTTTAATAACTAGAGCAAAGTGATATTTTTTTCCGACTTTGATACTGTAGGTTTGACCTTTTGTTAGATTTTTCCAAGAAGGTAGCTTATTTAATTCTTGCAATTTTTGTGAACCAGGATCACAAGGATTTCCTTGAGAATCGATAAAATAAACCAGATTGTCGTTACGGAAATGAAATAATTCTTTTGTCTCAATACAATTAGCGATTTGAAATTGGGACGTCGTCGGGTCCCTTGCAGGAAGATCCTCGTCTTCGGCGGTCAATGGATTATTGGAACTGGCATCTAAGTCTGTGGAGGTACCAGAATTTGGGTCAGTGTGTTTTCGGGAAAAGGGAAAAGGCTGTGCCTTACGCTGGCTAGGGCCCTCAGCTGTTTTCGGATCAATGGCCTTCACGGGCCTTCTGGCGCGTGCCGGCTTAAGTACCTCGGCTTCTGTTTTCTCGTCGCTACTCTCCTTGTAGTTTATGCGTTTACGTGCGCGGCGGGCTTGGTGTCGAGGTATGGGACGCAAGTCTGACTGTTTAGAGCTAGGTGCATTGACCCTGGTCATGGCCTCTTCGCTTGATGTTTCATTTTCCTGTTGCGTTGATTTTCCTAATTCCGTAGGTATATTGTTTTTTGCTTGCGAGCGAGTTACAACGTTAATTTCTTCTTCTTAAGGTATATGATGGATTTCGGCTTTAGTCGTGAAGGTTGTAGGGTTTTCAGGTTTTTTATTATTATTGTCAACTCTTCTACTTCATATAGGGAATCCTGTATCGTGACTATTGATTTTTCAGCTTGACCTTGTTGACTAGTGATTATCGTTTTTACGTCTTCTAATTTCTCTATTGGGTTTCGCGATAGTGTATCGGCATTCGAATTAAGTGTACCGGGTTTGTAGATGACTTCATAATCGTATTCAGAAAGTTTGAGTCGCCATTTGAGCACACGTGCGTTAGCGTCTTTAGCGGTTCTAAACCAAACTAAGGGCTTGTGATCTGTAACGAGAGTGAACCTTCTGCCATAAATATAAGGTCGGAAGTAATTTTAGGCTCATAAGGTCGGGAGGCTTTTACGTTGTGAACGATTGCCATAGCTTCCTTCTCGTATGTATCATACCGAAGAGCTGCACCGCGTAACACACGCGACGTGTATGCTATGGGTTCGTCTTTTCCGATTTCGCCTTGTGATAGGACTCCGCCTAAAGCGTATCCGGAAGCATCAGTGGTGATAATAAATGGTTTGTCGAAATCGGGGTACTGGAGGATAGGAGCTTCGCATAATTTATTTTTAAGAATTTCGAAGGCTGTTTGTATTTCGTTTGTCCATATAAACTCGGTTTTATCTTCTAAGAGATGAGTTAAGGGCTTCGCGATTTTTGAGAAGTCTTTAATGAATCTGCGGTAATATCCAGTCAAACCTAAGAATTGGCGAATATTTTTAACGTTCTTTGGAAGAGGAAATTCTTTTACTGCTGCTAATTTGTTAGGATCTGGCTTTAATCCATCTTTTCCAATTATGTGGCCGAGGTAAGTTACTTCCGGCCTAAGAAATTCGCATTTGTCCGGCTGCAATTTGAGGTTAGCGTTTCGTAATCGTTCCATTAAATTGTGAATTTTGTCACCGTGTTCCTTTAAGTCTTTTGCGTAAACAACGATGTCATCAAGATAGACAAATAAGGATACTCCTTGGAGTCCGCTAAGGACAACGCCCATTAAGCGTTGGAAAGTTGCTGGAGCATTTTTAAGCCCAAAAGGCATTCGAGCGAACTCATAATGCCCGTATGGCGTGAAGAAGGCTGTCTGTGGTTTATCTGCAGGATTCATTTCCATCTGGTGGAAGCCAGATGCTAAGTCGAATATGGAAAAATAAGCTGCATTTCCCAATTGATCTAAGATGTCAGTAATATTCAGTAGTGGATAGGAATCGCCGATTGTTTTTTCGTTAAGGGCTCGAAAATCTATAACCATCCTCCAACGCTTGTTGCCATTGGAGTCCGGTTTTTTTGGTACAATCCAAACAGGACTGTTATTTGGGCATTCCGAGTGATTTATGATGTTGGATTTTAACAGCGCGTCTACCTGATTCCGGACTTCGCCTTTAAGGGCTTGTGGAAACCTATATTGTTTCGTGTTGATCGGAAGGTCAACGACTGTCGGAATCTTGTGTTTGAGTATATGGGTAGCTCCCAGAGGTTCGTCTTTTATGTGGTCTGGTCTGCATAAGTTTCGATAATATCTTCAACATGTTTTAATTCTTCGTCTCCCAAATGGTCTAGACGCAAGAGATTTTTAATGATTTCTGGTCGTGCTGAATTTTCTTCAATTAGTGTGGTGTTGATTCAGGGATAGAAATGGCGTTTAGGCTTTTTTCAAAAATTGTTTTTACATTCAAATTTTGATTTTGATTTCCATTTTGATTTGGACTTTGTTTTTGACGTTGATTTTTATTTTGATTTTGATTTTGTTTTTGATTTTGATTTTGAATATTTTCTCGATTTTTTATTGTTTTCATTTTCCTTTTTATTTTTGATGTTTACTTGCTACTAGAATTTTTATTTATTTTTCCCTGATCATTGCCCTCATCGGAGCTGCACCGGGGTTTTGATTTGACTTTTTCTGTCGATTTTTTTGGATTGGCCACTTTTCGGCCCTGGAATAGCGTAGTTGTTTTGCAATCTACGACTAGAATAGGAGGATCGCGAGGAATCGAATTGGAATTGATAATAGAATTTGGATTTGTCTCTGATTGAATTATTTTCAACACTTCATTGATTCTAGCTCTTGCCCTGTCTTCGCTACGAGAATTTTTATTTAATTTCAAATTGGCCTCTTTTGGGCTCTGGATTTGAGCGATTGTCTTGCAATCGGCGTTTGGAATAGGAGGGTCACGAGGGATCGGACGAGGACTAGAGATCGTCATGCAATCCGCGTCTTCAATCGAATCTTCGACAGTGGTGAATTCTTGTAATTTTATGACTGGTACGACCAGTCTTACGATCTCATTAGTGGTGTTATAAATTTTTAAATGGGCCTTCCCGTTAGTATTCGTTACCAGGCAATCGCCAGCATAAACACCTTTATGGATGGTTCAAGGTGGGATATAACCTTCCTTTACCGTGCGGTTTTCGATTTTCACATGGAAGGCCGCCTCCGAACGCGCGGGGATTTCAATTACCTCGTCGGGTTCGTTCGTTTTTTCGAAAGGCAATGCCTCATTTCCACATTCGAAACACTCTGTCTCGAAATTTATTTTGGATTTTGTTTGATAAAAGTAACGCATCCCCAATAAACCGGGGTGAGGGATTCCTGCCTCATCGGGTATAATATGGAATAAGGAATCGCATCCGAATACTCGCAGCATTACGCTTCCTAATCCAAAAACTGGAGGCTCGGATATTCCCTTTAATCTAATGATATCTTGTTCGTCGATACCAGCCAAATTTTTTACATATTTTTTTAAAATCAAATTTGGGATAGCGCCACTGTCTAACAGTACTGATATTTTACCCACTTCCGGTAGTGCTCCGATACACACCGAGGGTAGTTTATCAAATCTTTCTGAATCTATTGTGTAGGTTGGATATCTTCGTTCGGCGCAGTCATCGTGACTGTTGTCACCGGACGCGTTGGAAGCCCGGACCCTCTCGGCGCGTTCGTCCGAGGGGGATTTGGGCCGTTTCCCGGCTGATTTCGTGAATTATAATATTCGCGAGTACGACAATTTTCAATTACGTGTACTACCCTTTTAAAATACCGGCAGGCATTTGGGTTAGAGTTAGACGCTTCGGTTTTTAGCTGGAAGCACTTGTTGGCAGTATGTCCAATTTTTTTGTGCAAATTTGACACTGAGGACTGTCCGACTGGCGTTGCCAATTAGCTGTGAAAGTTGTGAATTTATTTTGAAAATTGCATTTTTCAGTAGTGTGCCCTGGTTTTTGGCACAATTGACAATTTATGGAACGGGAATATTGATTATTGTAGCATCTATCTGCAGTGTGACCAGGTTTTTTTACAGATTTGACATGAGACAGAGCTTTGCTCGTTTGGCAGTCTTCGACATTCGTTGGCACTAAGGCCTTGATTTTTACAAATCTGATATGTAAGAGATTTGAATCGATAAGCTTCAGTTGAATGATTGTCTTTTTTACAAGTATTGCAGAACTTAGCTGCTTGTAATGGAACTATTTCTTCCTTTTTAGCAGAGGCTAGCAATTCTTCCCGTGCATTAACCTTGCGTTCAATTCTTATCGCGTGTTCGATGGCGTCTTCGATGGTGTTACACGGAGGAAGCCATTGTTCAATTTCTACCTTTAACCCTCGTTTAAAACACGTTAGGCAGTAATCTCCGACTGTGACTCTAAAAACGGGATCTTCTATCCCATTGTTAACTAATTTTCGTGCCTCAACTATCTCTCTGTCCTTTTTTCTAATTCTGGAAGTGAAACTTACGACACTTTCGTTGCTTGCCTGTAAGAATGTACCGAGTTCTCCTAATAATTGCATTTCCGATTTATTTGGTGTATATATATATTTTTTAGGAAGGTTATGAGTTCGTTTATCGTTTCGAATGTTGCCCCACATATTGTTTCTCTTGCAGGGTCTTTTAATTTGTTTCTAGCTAATTTGACTAAATGTTTTTCGACTTCAGGTGGAAGCATGTCTTTTGCATCTTCACACCCGTGGATGAAGTCCGCCAAAGAGGTGTCTTTTCCATCGAATTCGGGGATACAGTCTACCACTGTTTGAAGGGAAATAGATTGGTTCGTTGCTAGAACCATGTTTTCTGAGTTATGTGGATTCTTTTTAGGGGGTAATGCTAATGATTTGACGGATCTTTTAGGAGGTTGAGGACCAGGTAACAAATCCGATGTATCAATTTCCGAATCACTTATGGACGTTGGATTAATTAGCACATTCCCCTCTTTAAGATCCCGGACGAGCCCCCAAAAATTAATATGTCACGTCCGGAGGGGACGTGGGCATATAACGTGTGGTTCACTCTTTCTTGCCTGCGCCTAGCGTAATAGCACGGGATGAGGGTAAAAAGAGGATGTGCTGGAGGAAGGAAGGATTTTTAAGGAATTTATGGAAATATTCCGATTATTTTGAAATGACTGGTTTCTAATTAACTGTTGATTTATTGGAATCAGCCAATTTGGCTAATTCTATTAACGCTCGAGTACAAAGAGTGTAAAAATGTGGTTCGCTTACATTGATGGTTTCGTTCGGTGTCGACCCTGTCGTTCAGGTAGCGGGTGTCGGTCGTAAAATTTAGGGCCTTCGCTAGTGGGCCAGAGGCGGTCGCAGATGGTATCGGTGGCACGCGTACAATTTTCGAGTACACTGATTCTATTCCGCGTACAATTTTCAAGGATTGGAGATAGTTAGAAAACAATTGATGTTTTGGATATTATACTGGTTCGAGATATTTCCTAATTCTGAACCTTTTCTAAGTTCGATGGTATGAACGCGACTAATTCGATTAAAGAATTTGAACGTAGATAGAAAATTAGAAGACCGTCGTGGACTAATAGACTTATAGAGTGACTTCAATAGATTGTTTTTGATAGACGACAACGATAGACTGCGCGGTACACTTTTGGAATGAACGAACTGCCCTGAACTAACTAGAACTGCTGGGTTGCTCCCTTTATATGATTTCCTGGTCTCCCGAATTCATAGAGTGGGAGAGATAGAGTATTGACCTCATTTAATTTGGAAATAGAAGTAGTTATCCATATCATACGTAACGAACACATGAACCTGGTTCTAGTGGGAGGTTTTTATGGAGGAGGGTACATCTGCTTTCTCCGCATACGAATTCTTTTCCTGTGCTACTTAATTTTACGATCGGGCCGTTGGGAGTTTTTCGGGGCCTTACTGAGATTCATTTGTATGTTGTTTGTATGGAATTAGAGAGAACGTGGGGACGCATTCATGGATTCTTATGCAGAAGTCATACGAGTCTATTTTTGTGACCTGGTTTCTATCGGGGAAAGCGTAGTGCTACGTGATCGTTAGATATGCATCTCCCTTTTTGATACTTCTTAATTTTACGACCGGATTGATGGAAACCTTCCCGGGCCTGACTGACGTTGCCCTAAAGGCGCGTTACGTGTTTTTGTTTTATGGCTTTTCGGAGAAGTTGCGCCCAGTGTCCAATACGGCCGTCGAATAGACAAAAGGGGAGGCCGCATGGAGAGAGTGCGCGACGCTCAGGTTCTATTAATGAGCGGCATCTTAACTGTAGAGTGCCTTTGGAAATATATTGAGGAATGAGAATATTCTTATCGTGCTTATTTTGGTGCACGTGATTTCGTAAGGGACCGTGGGAGTCCTTGGTTACGTCGGAGTTCAATGTGCCTCCCGACGTGATATAATCCAGGGTAGGGGAGCGGTACCGAATCAGAAGTTATGTGAAATAGGGCATTGAACCCGAATACTTTAATTATTACGCTCCCTAACGCGTACACTGGTAGATCTGATATACCTTTTAATTTTATAATGTCCGATTCATCGATTCCGACCAAATTTCTTGTGTATTCTTTCTTTATTAGATTAGGAATGGCTCCAGTGTCTAATAGCATTACTGTGCGAACCTTTTCCGGTAGTGCTCCGATACACACCGAGGGTAGCTTATTAAAGTTTTCCGCATTCATTGTGTAGGTCGGGTATCGCTCCTTTGAGCCTTTTCCAGAGCCACATTTACTGGACGCGTGGGGATCGGGGTACCGCGTGGCGCGTCCATCCGAGGGGTATTCCTCCCGTTTCCTGACTGATTTTGCAACTTAAATATTATATTCAAGTACGCGGCAATTTTCTAACGTGTGACCTTTCTTTTTGCAACAACGACAAGTGGGTGTATTATTTTGCGGCAAATTATTCCGAATTCTATAGCATCTGTCCGCAATGTGCCCGGCATAATGGCAGTATTGGCACTGAGGAACAGATGAGGGGCGAGAACGATCATTCGAAAAATGTTGTGGCTCACGCGAGGTACATTCGCTAGCCGAGTGCCCTGTTTTTCTACACAATTGGCAAGTAATTGTGTAGGATTTTTTTATGTTAAAACATTTATCCGCGGTATGCCCTATTTTTTTTACAAATTTGGCAAGTGACCGTCGCGAATCAGCAAGCTTCAGTCGCTTGATTATCTTTTTCGCAAATATTGCATATCCTCACAGGCCTAGTCTGAATAACTCTTTCTGATTTGGTGGGACGCGATTCCAATTCCCTTCGAGCCTTGAGATCGCGTTCGATTCTAACCGCGTGATCGATGGCGGTGGGCACGTCTACGCACGGTGGGAGTCGGTGTTCGGGCTCCTCTTTTAATCTGCGTTTAAAACTTGTGATAAATTATTCATCCATTTGTCTCCTAAATAATTGGTCCTCTTCCCCATTGTTGGCAATTTTTTTGCTTCCAATATTTCTCTTGCCTTTTTCCTATTTTTCGTGGAGAATTCCATAACGCTATCGCCGCTTGCCTGGTAGATGTTGCTGAGTTTTCCCAACAGCTGAATATCGGATTTGTTTGGCGCGTATATTTTGTTTAGAAAATCCACGAGTTATTTTACTGTCTCGAATTTAATTCCATGTAAGTATACTTTCTCTGGTAGGATATTTTAATTTATTCCTCAATAATTTTACTAAATACTTCTCTGATTCGGCTGGAAGCATATGTTTGGCATCTTCACAACCGGTCGTAAATTTTGAGAAGGGGATATTTTTCCCGTCAAATTCCGGAACAACGCTAACGGCTTCCTTCAAAGACATTAATTAATTCCTTCCTAGAGCCATATTGTCATATATTCCATCCTAGAGCCATATATTCCTTCCTAGAGCCATATTGAATTGTCTGGATTTCCCTTAGGTGGTAATGCTAATGTTTTGACGGATCTTTTAAGAGCATCGAGACCAGATAATAAATTAGCGTTTGATCCCCTCAAAGCGAACCCCGTACTACGGTATTGACCTGGTTCGTTTGTTTCTGAATACGGTAAATCCTCAGTAATGTTTAAATCTAGCGACTCGCATGTGGATTCCTTATCCATTGAGGCAATTTGCAAAAACACATACCCTTTTTACAATTCCGGACGAGCCCCCAAAAATTATATGCCACGTCCTGAGGGGACCTGGTCATATATTTATCGCGGTTTTTTTTGCCTACGCCTAGCGCAGGAGCACGGGATGAGGGTGTAAAAGGGATAGTGCATGCAAGGGCAGATGTAACGCAGTGATCCAATTACGGAATGACTCGGATAACTCAAATTTGTAACAATTCGGGATTTATTAAATCTAGCCAATCTGGTTAATTTAATTAAATTGAAAATACATCGTTCGCTTACATTTGTTGATGCGTTGTAGATACAGTAGACGGTTTACGATGGGTCGAGTTCGAAGCCTCCGCACGTAGGCTGGATCGCTTATACAGGGTTGGCGGAGCCGATGTGTTCACGTTGACACAATTTTTTTATAACCGAATTTTACCGCGAGTCGAGTTTGGAGTTAAATTATGGATTACGCAATATAATGTAATATAACGTTCAACGTAGACAATCAGGAAAATTCGTATAGACCGCGTTTTTATAAAGTACTGATAGCAGACTTATAACAATTTTGAAGCTAAAGTTAGCTTTCAATGTCTGGAGACAGTTCTTGTACTAGTTCAGATGAAGGTTGTTGGGAGACTTTATCCGAACCCGATGGAAGCTGATTTATGACCTTAATCAACGAGGGATGATTGAACACTGACTCGAAGATTTTTCTATCTTAGCTTGTGGGATATTTTGGATGCTGGGATAGTGGGAGAAGAAGTTTCTCGAAAAGTGCATTTTTGTCATGTGTTATTTTTTTGATTGGTGGAAAGGATGTAGATAATGTACTAGTACGTATGATTGGTCGAGTTGGAAGGGGAAATATTTTTGGAGACTATGATTGGCTGCAGACTATGATATTTGTAATCTCCATCTCGATTTTTGGAAAGCAGTCCGCGTCTCGTTATTTGGAGCGTTGGAAAAATATGGGGAGGAAATAGGGCCTTGGTCGCGTTGTGGTGCTTGCCCCATGATAGGCTTTGTTGACCTGGGTCTAAGAGGGCGCGTGGGAAATATCAACGCAGTTTTACGACTGGGTCAACTTTCCGGCCCGAAGGATTTTCTTTTGAAGAGTGTATATGTTTGTGAAGTATGGATTTGGATATTTTCCGTTCTTGAACGATCGTTATTTTTTTATGTATCGTTGAGTCTCCGTGTGTTGTTCGTTCCCAGGCTAAGGATTTTATCATAAACTGCGCTCGAGGGTTGCGTATAGATATTGTCAAGACCGACTGTGCTCTCGCATGGGAAATTATGTGCGATGCTCGCTTCTTATCGATATATTTCGTTTCGGTTGTGGTACGCCTAATTATAAAGAAAATATAAGGACCTGTCGAAAAATGAGAATGCCGTTATCGTGTGCATTAGTTTTCGTAGTTTTCCAAGATTTCCATGTACAATCGGGTAAGCCCACGTTCTCGCCGGAGTTCAACAGAATAGGAGGGAAAAAGAAATAGACGGCGCTTTTTCTCGCCACGTGACAACATTTTAATTGAAAAAGTAATAATCTAAATAAAACCATTGTTTTAAATAGAATAAAAAATAATTCGAGTTTATTTTGGATTTTTTAGATAGCGAATCAACCGATAATGTTTTCAAGGGAACTTTCTATTATGAGGCGGTTTTTTAATTTGTTAAAGTGTTAAGAGAGATTCTACTTACTTCGAATTCCACGCTCCTTTTTTATTGATCTGACATTGAATTGATATAATTATGTTTAAAAAATGTACAAGAAATATTACCAGACTTCCGTATGTTTTTCTAGTGTCACCACTGCTCATTTCGGTTGATCAAAAGTAATCAAAAATACTCTTCACCTACGGATCTCTAGTTGTGCATTTATTTTACTAACTATACCATCTATAAACATAAGCTTTCGCCGTTTGTATTCTCCAGTTTCCCGATATCATTCACTGGTGAAGCTGATTGCAGTACTCCCATCTCGTAAAAAAAATCTGCTTAATTCGTTTTTAGTGAAGAATTACGCAACGCTACTTATACATAAAAGAAAAACAACAAACAATGATCTTCGTCTATTTTCAATGATGATTTCAAAATGATCATCGAAGAGTCTGTACCGCGCTAAACTCTTTGGGAAGCTACGGGCTAATGTAAAATTGCGATTAAAGAGAAAATTAAAACGTACAAACTTGAAAATACTTAAGACCGTTTTTTTTATGGCTTTGCTATTTTTGAAATATTTGTTTTGTATCCACAACTACGTTCTAGGTTCTTTGGTCTCTTCGTTAAGTATGCGATGATTAGATTGTGATTTTTAAAAAATCTTCAAGGCCAGTGAAGATCCGTGGCCGTAAAGAAAAATGTGTAAAAAGAATCTCATAGAACTGTTTCTCTAGTGATAATAATGTATCCTGTAAATGTTAATGGCTGAAAAATTCTTCATGACCACCATAACTACCAATTGAAAATTCGCTTCCGCCGAGACCGGAATGCCCACCCCCATGAAACTCGTAAGCAGCGACGTTTCCACTCTCGGACCCTTCTTCGTGACCCTCGCTTTTGACGCTTTCGCTGATGCCACCCATCCAGTCAGTATCGCCAAAGCCGTGGCCCCCAGTATATTCATGACCGCCCTCAAAGTCATGTCCACCTCCACCAGTAACACTGCCCTGATCGTGTCCATGGTTACCACCAAGGTCGATGGGATGGCCAACCGTATAACCGAGCACCTCGTACTTGTCACCACCGCCTTTGTGATGTACATGCTTCGTTATCGTGTGAGTATGATGAATCGTTTTGATCTTGTATGGCACATGTATAATCACATGACGGCTGTCGAAAGAAAAGGATAATTAGTAGAATCTTAAAAGAAAACATTGCATAATCGTACATTAATTGAAACTCTCAGTAACATGGTACAGCAGACGCATCGGTGCGAAAATGACGGGAAACGCATTTCTTATCTGCACATAAAGTGTTCGTGAATTACTCACAACCAGTAACGAGGACCTAGTCTTCGAGTGGAGGCAGTTAGAAGGTAATCAGATTGTTTAAATCTGCTTAAGGGTTGGGGTATCTCTTCTACACATGATACGAAGACAAGAGTATGAAGCCTTTGCACTTAAGACGCGACTCTAGTTCACGACTTACTATCCAAACGAAAAAGGCCTCGAGTGCAGAGGCATCAAAGCACCAACCGAGTAGTCCATTTAATGATCACTGCATTTAGTCAAATGCATAGCCAAGTCTACGGTAATTGGTATTTGGTACTTCGTGACCTTGGTATTTTTTCATTGTAAAATCGCTCATTTCGTGAAACTTGAATCATATATTTAAGTTTTCAAGTAACTTATCTATTACCTTTTATATGAGGTGGTAAGAGTCGCGAGATCTCTAACAAAGTTTGGAGCGCATACGTTGTAAGTCGTAATCGGAATTTGGTGAGAATTGGGAATACTTTGTGGCATACGGCTTCGAAATAAAGCCTGGATCACATTGAGTACCTAGAAGATGTTAAGAGTATCTATCTCCTACAATAATCATTGTATTCAAGTCGAAGAAAAAAATGTTTCAAAATTCACGAGAAAGTTTTCTCCCTCCCCACGTGCAATAAAAGCCGTTTTTTACGTTATTGAATCTTTTCAGATGTAATTTCTGCGTATATGAAACTCAAGCTGTTGGCACCATGAAACATTACAGCCCTAAACAATTGCTCTTTTTTTATAGACATCTCGAAATTTCTCGTAAAAAATCGAAACAAAAAATACTAGCAAGAATGTATACACATTTGAAGAAATAACAAACTAATTTTAGATGGTATAAACGCTCTTCCGAAAACGCTCCCGAATATACGGGTGTTTTTTTTCAGAACCTTGCCAGAAGGTTCGATGACACCTAACTGCATTATGCATTTTTCTAGCAACGTGTCCGATGATACCTAACTGCATTATCCATTTTCCTAGCAACGTGTCATGTTCAAGAGGAGCGCGTCACCGTGAAATTAAGAGAAAAAAACCACCATTTCAAGTTTATGGATTTCCATACAAGCCAGAATATTTAGTTGAATTTATGACCAAAATTTTACAAAAAGATGAACTATTCGCCGAGTTATAATGATATTTGTGTAAAAGGGCAAGACATCCCGGGGTTTCATTGCCGTAACAACCTGCAACTCCCTATAACGGCTTTATAATAATTAAGGGAAGGTACCTGAGTAAACGGCGAAACAGGTAAACTTCGGGAATTTTTATCTTAAAAACTAATGTTTCGATTGGATCCGGGTTTTTTTAATTGGAAAATATGTTCAGTAAGTTATGTTTAGGAATTTTCAAGCCGTTTTCGCGATACATCTGGCACCGACTTTTAAAACTATGTTTCGAGATAATCGCGCTTAAATCGCTACTACTCGGTGAATTTATTTTAAAAAATTCCTAAACATACCTCAATGTACATATTTTCCAATAAAAAAAAGCCGGATCCAATCGAAACATTAGTTTTTGAGATGAAAATTCCCGAAGTTTACCTGTTTTTCTCGCCGTTCAGGTATCTCCCCTTAAAGCAATAACCAACTTTGCTGTGAGTATATTCAATGGAGGTTTCGAAAGTGTTCGAATATTGATGGGCCGTTTGCATATATAAAGTGTCGTGAAATCGATGTAACATCACACAGGGACAGCTGATCGCCGTGCATAGAAAATAACAGAAGAAGCGTTTCAAAAATTATTCGGCCAATCAACAGTTCAATTATTATAGTAAAAGTCTTTAAAATTTTTTTTGTTTCATAATTGTTACATTGCATAATTGTTAAATTCCTGATAATTCGCTATGAGAGTATTTATGTGCAATTAAGTGGCAGTACGCACTTATACACTGTGAAGATACTGGGGATATGTAAGTTCTCACAATGTTTGTTCTGAAATATACTAGTATATATTCAAAGCTATAAAACAAATATATTCAAAGCTATAAAAGCTATAAATAAAAAGAGACACCATTTTCGTTTCGTAGTATTTGTAGTTCTGTTTCTTGTCCTAAAAAAACGAGGAACAGAAATAAAAATTTTAACTGACACTACTTACTTGATTAAAACTAGTAAAAACTCCATATGCATATAAGCGTATCAAGATTAAGATATATGTGATCATTTTATTACACTACCCATTAGTACCGTTCTGTGTTATATATCCTATTTTGAGAAAGTGTCAATAAAGTGTCAATAAAGGAAATCCTAAATGGAATGTAAAACTTTAATTCGATGTTCGCCTTCGCCATTTCGTTATCACGCGACACTTTCAATTTTCCTAACTCCGAAACTTACTGTCCGTGTCCATGTCCGCCGGCTTGTACCAGGACGAGTAGCGTTGGCGCACCAGTGACGAGAAGCAACAGCTTTATTTCCAAAAATTATGGGAACAAAAAAAGTATGAGGACCATCACTCCAAACACTATATAATTAACAAAAGATCGTATGTCATTCTATTCAATAGAAAATTCAATGTCATGAGACTCACCGCGAATTCCAGCATTTTGGCTGCCGAGGACCTTGCCAAATTATTTATATCTTAGTTGGTTTTCGTTCGTCGCACTTCGTGTGATGCACTGTTTTCATCTGTTGTTAATCCGAGAGCCGTGCGCTCCTTTTATATAGTGTTATAAGTATCGTGTCCTGACCGCGGAGCAGGCGAGGCTTAGAGCAGTGAGAGGTGAGGAAATAAAGGAAATGTACATCACCCAGAATAAGTTGCTTCTACACGTACACATATACACATAGGACAGGTGTATAATACGTGTATTATCGCGCGTGTAAAAGGTACCAGCCAAACATATTACTGTGAAAGGCAGAAAGTAAAAGGAATGTTTTGAGCGCTAGAGCTGCTGAATGGCTAGCCGTTTTGGTAGTGAACAAGAGGAAACACGGTCTGACCAGCCGAAGAGGAAAGGGGGAAGACGATAGTAAGATCTGCAAAACTAGCCGCTATCGTAGCTAGAGAAAATCTCGAAAGCGTCGAAAGACCGTGCGCAAACGCCCACTTACTCTCGATATGCACATGCCGGTGTCCATATTAACAAGTACGTCAGAAATCTCCTAAGACACTTGTATTCCAATTTAACTAATAGCGCTTCATTAATTAACTTATCAAACCTACTACAACGAAAGCAACCATTCACTATAATTGGCTGACTAAGAACGGAACGGCGTGTCACTTAGAGCGTTATTCATTGTAATTGGGATTTCTATTACATACTGTATATTCTTTTTACAGCGGGTTTCTGTATGCTTTTATCTCATTGCTGTGTATGTGTTTGTGTGCGTACATGCGTGCGTGCATGCGGGCGCCCGTGTGTGTGTGTGTGTGTGTGTGTGTGTGTGTGTGTGTGTGAGAGGGAGAGCGCAATAGCAAATGAACGAACAATAAAACCGGAGCTATATCTTTCCTAATCTGGTGAACGGCTAAGATCATGACCATCGGTGTATGCTAGGAACCTTAGTTTAATACTCTCATCGCACTAGCAGCATGCCGGGTGAACAGTACATCCCGTTCACTGCATCTCATGCAGTAGGATTCCTTTCAATTTTACTGCTCCACTTTCCACCGCATTATATATCGTGCTCGCATTGACCTCTGTTACAGAATCCTGGGAGAACGTTGTCCGAATTTTTTTTAGTTTGAAACTACAACTGTCAATACATATTATAAATTCGTTGTCTATGTGATAGATAGAAGAATATGGCGAGCCACATTTCGATGTTATTAGATGGTGCGAGTAAAAAATTGTTAGACCGTTATTGACATCTGACCAAATCATGGACGGATATCTATACGAGGTGCTGCATTTTTCAAGAGATAGTAGATATCTCATGAACGTAACCCTACGCGAAACGTCTTAAGGGGAGTGGAAGGGCTTGACGGCTGAAAATGGGCTAAAAATTCAAATGGCGTTTATGAAGAATCGAGAAAACATACGCAACTTCTCCTAGCTCCAAGTTGTTTATCACATTTTTGTCGATGAAAATATGTGATATTCGTAAAAAAATATCCATAATTGAGGAATATATTGCACATTGAAGATGCGTTCCGCGCATTGCTCCCTTCTTGCCACGATTCCAAGTAGCCAGAGGCGAATTTTCAAAGTTTTCAAACGGCATTCCATCGGGGGGATTCGCCTCTCTAGATTGATGATAGAAAATGGAAAAAAGTAAACATTAGAAAAATGGCGGCTACTAATCTGAGAAACACAAACAATTTGCTACATTTATTGTTATATCCAGAAATGTTGTTCAGGCAGCCGGATCAGGCAGATTTCAAGATATGGCCCGGAGTACCGTAGACGTGTCTTGACGCACTTCGCAGTGCATGGCGGATCTGCGCTGTATGACTACCGGATCAGCAAACCCCCGAGCACAGATATGCATGTACACCTAACCTTATTTGGGGCCATCAAAACAAACAACTGAGTTACTAGGTGTTTAAGTTCGGCAAGATTGTAATAAAAAACAAAAAGGAATGAACGAAAAAGAGTCCCGTAAAAAATACTTGAGACGCCTTGGCGTGCCGTGGGCGAGAAAAAAAGGAAACAGCTGAAAGAAGCAATTACCCAACTAGACCTTTTGATCCGGCAACCTGAAGGCTGATCAGCCCGCTATCCTGCTGAAGTCTGGAATACGTTAGTACGGGCGCAAGAAGGCACCCTGAACAGGCACCCTGAATACCGTAGCCTGTATCCCTCCGTAATATGGCGTGCATGGACGCCATGTTACGGCACGCTGATCTGTGCCGGATGTCGACCGGATCAGCGGAACCATAGTTCGCAAATCAAGATTTTGATGTTAGGTTTCATTGACGTTTGCGATATAAACGGCCTAAGTTCGAATAATCTTTACTTTGCCAGCAGTTAACAAACATGGACTTATTGTTTATATACAAACAGTTTTAGTGGAAAAAATTATAAGCTCCACCTACAAATTTGTTACTCCCGTACGACAGGGTTCCTCTGAATCGGTGGACATACGGCACAGATGAGGCGTGCCTAACTACGGCATTCCGGACCGCAGATTGATCTGCTCCGTGTTGAGGCTGTCATATTATTATTGTAGTCTTGGCGGTATATGCACGCGCAGATTCTTATCAATTTCGAAGTACTTGCGAAATTATCATAAGGTACACAGCCGTTAAAAACCTTCAGGGGAAGAAAGTCTTTGCGCAAACCTACTTTGTCGAAGAGTTACAGTGTGTGTATATTTTGTCAATTTATATCGATATATGCCCACGCCAATGGCAACAAAATGAACTAATGACCTTCTCTTTTTTATTTTTAATTTAGCTATCCTTATTAGAAAATACGAGGCAAATAATCATACTATTTATTGGAAAGACATCGAGAAATCGCTGGGAAAAATATTCAATGTTGCGAAATATTGGGAAGGTGCGTGTCAAGCGAGGGCGAAGGCAGCGAAGGATGTACCGAAGGACTCCAGCGACATTATTTAATAACGTATCATTAAAACTATTCTTAATTGAAGAATTATCTATAAATATTTATACTATAAAAATAAAAATATAAGTGAATTTGCTATTGTTGACGAAATTATTATACGTTAACATAATACAAAATTACTCATTTTCAAGTTGTTTAAATAAAACAATTATACAAAGAAAGAATGAAAATAAATTTGAAGTTTGCGTCGTGGGAATGCAACACTTTTTTCTTTACATTTCATTCGTTTATTTTTGTCATCATCAAACGGTAATCAATGAAGTCCATAAAATTAAGTTTAATTGATACAACTTTTAAAAAAGTTTTTTTTACAAAATCATCATCCGAAGCCATTTTTCCAAATTGAGGTCGTAACACTTTAATGACAATCAGTAAAAACGTGTGAGTTATTATCACAGCCTAAATGAGCAAATAAAGATTCAGCGGTCAAAATAAAAATTATTGTTGCTTGCAACGATGCAAACTTCAACGCCATGAATAAAATTATTGTCATTCTTTAGAATATAATTATAATGATAAAAATAGGCAAAGAAGAAAATAGCGTTTGCACAAGTGTTAGAATGGCTAAATAGGTAGCGCGCTTAGCTCTATAATTAGAAGATGTAGGTTCGAATCCCGAGGGTAGGGAAAAACTTTAACGAGGGAGAATACATTGTAATCCAATTATCATATAGGCAAGGACATAAATGGAGCATATGGAAAAAGAAATACTATCAGAATTTTTTTTTTGAATTTTTTTTTATCTTTCATTTCCGACATAGATACGGTAGCCGGATCAGTAGCCGAAAAAGTATACTGTTCAAGTCCGTAACCGGCAGCCGCGTCGGGCCGGATGTAAAAAAGCGTTTTTCGCCTGGTAAAGCCTTAATCCGGCGGTCTGTACCGTAACGTCGTACGGAATGCGGCATGCCGTAGCAAAATTTCTAGTCGGGTTGAAACAAAGAAGAATCAATTTCCTATACTGACGTCAGTTCAATGTGTGGACAAAATGGTTACATTTATTTAGAAAAAAAAATCAAGGCAATATCTTCAGGCCTTCTTGAGTTATCGTGGCAAAACTGATAAAAAATGTGGTTTTGAGAAAATAGCGTTTGAAGTCCGGGCGTAGTATGACTGTAAGAAACTGTAACTTATGTACCTTAAAAATTACCCGTGCGGTAAAATGACTTTTCGAGGGCAGCTTCTCCTTCAGCAGCAATCGCAGAACGTGGGTTCTTTTGTGCCCCAGCTTCTTTTGTTAAATAACCGTCGAACGAAGCATTTCTACATGGTGCTGCCACCTGCACCGATAGCACCCGACTCGCACTTTTGGCTTCCCTAAACTCAATTTTACGACGCTATTGGTTTCTTTTGCATTCGTAAAATATTGTTTTCATAGAATAGGTCACTAACAAACAATACTCTTTTTGATATTTCAAGCCTTCTTATTTATCTTAAAACAATAGTTATAGGATTTCGGAGAAAAAATACAACCTTAAGTTTTAACACCATTTTTGTGTTGTTTGTATGTAAATACAATAATTTGTATTTAACAAAAAAATAACATAAACATGCACCCCTGCTTGGAACTAGCCCGCGGTGTGGTACTGCAACACTGTTACAACTGCTGCCTATCCATTGCCTGTGATTAAGAGATGCGGCAACGTCTCGACACCAAGTAATACAAAAAATATGAGCACCACAGCGAAAACAAAGATGAGCACCATTGTTACGGACAACGAACACGCCGCGACTCTTTGTACATTGAGGGACAACACCACCGTGACGGCTTCAAAAAATCGATTTTTTGAAAACCATCTAGAAAAATCTAAAATACATTTAAGATTAAGATGCCGTTGGACCCAGATCGAAAAAATAATTATTTTCGGAGATATTGAATATTTTGTGGAGCGGTGCAGCGCTCCGTGACGCTCGGGGTCCCGCGCAGCTGCACGCCTCAGGGTCGGCAGGTACACCGGGCCTTTCCCAGGTCCTGCGGGTCTTTCCCAGGTATTCTTTTGTCTCCCTTCACAAAAACCGGCTATTGTTATAAATATAGTTTCGAAAAAAAAGGCATAGGTGGCGATAATTGAAAAATTTTCAAGACAGGTATAGGGATAGCGTCATAGCGTCAGTTTGCGAATAGAAGCGACGCTACTCGTGTCTAAACGCTCCGAATCGTTTCGTTTATAAATATCGAACGCTCAGAATTATTCTTTGCACATCGAAATGGATAATCCGAAAGTGTACGCGGGGAAAAGGGAACAAAACGGAGCTATGTAACGAGAAGTCGAACGAAAATTTCGAATCGAAAACCTCCGAACCGTTATAGCTCCGAAAATAGTTCTGCAGAGTATGTGAGCACGTCGGCGAAAAAGTTAAAATCGTCGGACGATTTAGAGGTCGGTGTTACTAACGATTTCGGTTATCGTATAGTACACCTCGTCAATGCATTGAACATTATATCGACGTTAGTGAAGTTGCGCGGACTCGGATTCAAAATCGAGGTCGATTGCGGCCATTGTGAAAAAGTGCAAATCAATTCGTGTCCTATGATTGACAATGCATACGAAATAAATCGTCGGATCGTATTCAGTATGCGTCTTCTTGGCGTCGGTTTGAATGGCCTGATGAAGTTTTGTGCATTTATGGACCTACCGCGCCCCATATTTCAGTCTTTCTACGATCGAATCTTAAATTCGATTTCGATTGCCACTAAAGCTGTGAGCACAGTGAGCAAACAAAAGGCTGCACTTGAGGAGGAGACAATTTCGTTGGAAAATGGGGTGGAGGACGGAATTATCGTTTCAGGCGACGGATCGTGGCGTAAGTGCGGATTCAGCTCGCTTTTCGGCATAACATCGCTAATCGGCTGGTACACTAAAAAAGTGATCGACGTTATGGTGAAATCGAAATATTGCAAAGCTTGCGAGCATTGGGAAAAAAAAAGAAAGCACCGCGGAGTACTGCGAATGGAAAAGTACCCACGACGATGAGTACCAGGCGAACCATAGCGGCTCCTCCGGAAAAATAGAAGTCGACTCAGCTGTCGAAATGTTTCAACGGTCTGAAGAGCTCTATGGCATAAAATATAAATATTATATTGGTGACGGCGATTCTAAAACGTTTCTGGGCATATCGAATAGCGATCCATACGACGGTTTCGAGATAAAAAAAAGAGTGCATCGATCATGTCCAAAAACGTATGGGGACGCGCCTCCGCGAAATCGTGAAAAAACAAAAAGGATTGTCTGGCAGAGGAAAGCTCACCGGAAAATTGATTGACGAGTTGAGCACATATTACGGCTTGGCTATTCGGAGGAACAGCGATGATGTTGAAAAAATGAGGAAGGCAATTTGGGCAACTATCAAACATAAAATATCCACAGATAGTGAGCCACAACATGACGATTGCCCAGAGGGAGCCGAGTCGTGGTGTTCGTGGCAGCGAGCGGTCGCAAGCGGTAATATTTCTGAATATCGCCATAAGCCGCCTCTTCCTGAGAAAGTATTGGAGGCAATTATGCCAGTCTTCGAAAATTTGAGCAGAGACGATTTGCTGCAGCGTTGTTTGGGCGGCTTCACGCAAAACAACAACGAAAGCTACAACAAATCAGTTTGGGCAATAGCCCCCAAGTGTCAGTCCGGGAGCAAAAAAATCGTCGATATTGCAGCTGATATCGCGGTATTATTATTCAATGATGGCCTGAGAAGCCTCGTGAAAGTTTTGGAGACGTTAGGGATAACTATCGGTCCAAATTGTTTCAATTTTTGCGTTGAAACCGACGCAGGGCGGATCGAGCTGGCGGAGCGCTCGCTCACAGACGCTGCAAAAGAGGCAAGAAGAGTATCTACAAGTTCGAAAACAAATGCTAGGGACAATGATTTACTTCTTGAAGGCCAGCTATATGGTGCCGGCATCGCTGATTAAAGGTAACAACTTTTTTTTCCAATTTATCGCATAAATTAATAAACCTAAAACTTTGAACGCGTTTTTCTCAAAACCACTTTTTTGAGTGCGGCACGCAGCAGAACTCGAGCAATTTTTATCCGATCGACTTCAAATTTGGACTGCATCAATAAAACTAGATTATCTAAAGAAGTACATAGGATTTTTTCGATATCTCAATAATAAAAAAAGTTATAGCCTATTTTCGACGAGAAATTTTGCTCGAAAATCGTCCTATAATTTCAAAAGCGTGCCTATTTTTTAAAAATCAATATTTTTTCAAATCCCTATGTACTTCTCTTCAAAATATCATATTATTAACGAAAACGCTCGGTATTTTTTTTCAGATCGACTTTGAAGAGAGTTCTGCTGCGTGCCGCGAACCACTGTAGAGGCAACAGTACCTGACGCGGGAGCTTCCCTAGCGTAACCATGGGGCGTGAAAAATTTGAAATTTTTTTTTATGTATCTTCAATAAACAACGAACAAAACAAAAAAAATTCGGATATCTCTTTTTTTCCCACAAAAAAAATCTTGAAAAATGGCAAAAAAACAGGGGGTCACAGTGGTGTTGTGCCTTAAGATGGACTTTAGCAGACGACTTTTTAACTTACAAGGAACATCCCTCATGTGACACTCTTCGATTTTGTTGAAATTTGGATATGTTATAAAGCACCGAAAAGTAAGCGATACATATTTTTTTTATCGGCCGAAAAACGGTTTTAAGGGGTGAATCCACCCCTCGAAAAAAGGCATCTCTAGGGGTAATATAGCAATTTCACACACAAGGAGTCTACCGGTTTAAATGAAACAAATGCGAAAATTCTTCTAATCTGAAGCAATGAAAAATCCACTATAGTGACATTGCAAAAAAATTAAAGGGTGAACCAACCCTATATTTGTTTTTTTTTCACTCCCCACGGCGAAATATTGCATGGAAATCAACAAAATGCGATTTATTTTAAAGAGGGGAAAAAATTAAATTTTACGTGTTTTTGCGCAATCGCCGATCCGCAAGCTTAAGGGGGTAAACTACCTCTTACATGAATTGAATTGGCGATGTCGTATTTTTCTTTTCAAAATATCTGCACTAATATAAAATACTCCTAAGACATATAATTGAATTTTTTCTCACGCTTAAACTTTATCGCCCTTCTCTTAAGGGTAAACTACCCCCGCGTAATTCCATTTCATTTGCGGTTTTAGCAAATTTTCAACCCGTATGCTTTGAAATTGTTATGAAACCCATCGGTAATATGAATTTTATGTTTGGGTATACTTGTATTTATATGAATTGAATTTGGGAAGAGGTGTGTAGTGAGCTGCGGTGAAGGGGGGGGGGGGATTCTTATGATTGGGAGTCTTATGATTAAGGCTACCCCTTAATCATAAGACTCATATATTCGAATTGGGACTCCCTCGACTCTGACTCGGAAGCATTCAGAAATACACACATTTCTATTATAACTAGTTATATATTTTATCATGATACTTTACAGAATAAATCTAAAGGAGTTACGAGCGGAAATTTTTTTTTCGCCCTAAAGTATCGATTTGTAAGATCATCATTCGTTAGTTTTATCACGATATCCATAAAATCATAAACGTCATGACCCATTACATGAACAGAACCACCAAGCGCATTTTTTTCGAAATTTTTACCGCGATGTTTTCGAAATATACTTTTCAAGGCCGGTCCCCAAATATGTGGAAAACGGGTCGATAAATTCAGTACAAATTTTATCCCGATATTTTCCCATAAGTTGTTCCGTTCAGAACGTAACATTTTTTGCTGAATTCTTCTTTTTGTCAGAAAGCCGAAAACTTAAAAAATCTAGATCGAATGTAAATGTAAACTTCAAGCGGTGCTATTTGGTTAGGTTTTTAATCATTCTACGTGGCGGGTTTTGTATATTATATTGTAAGTACATTTTCGAAATTTCATTTCAAATTAACCGATTTTGCGATAATAATTGCACAAATTCATTAATTTTTTCGTCGTGTAGATAGATGTTTCTTCTCAAAAACCAGTCCTCCAGAAGTAAAAATGAAAATATAATAACAATAGTATCAATTGCATTCAGATAATATATATATAAATAATTTTATTGTGTTTACTTTTTCTTGGTTGCACTTTATAAATTATCGTACTCGGATTTCTGCGCTTCGATTTTTTTATGACCTATTAAGTCTTGACGAGTGCATATGCGAAATGATAACGTACAGATATCTTAACATATACGTCACGTATATGTCGCGCTTTCTTGAAAAACCCGTTTATCAATCGTATCTAATCATAACGCTCACTACACGAGAATAACGTTCTATCTAATTGCGTATTTCCTCGCTGAATTAATATATAATGATGTATTGTATTGCGCTTTACGATTATCATTGTTCAGTGCCTCGCTTTATAAGACAGTAGCCTTTCGTCTTCGTCCAGTCCACGTCAAGACAAGCACCGATCTATTTTGATCAAAACTATGCAAAACTATGATGAAGTTGAAATGATCGAAGAGGAAACACTGGATTTTCAAGAACCATTTAGACAGTACGATGCCACTGCCGTTGAAGACACTATATGGGTAAAAGACACCGGTGATACTGATTCAAAAACCTGTTCCACTGATGATCAGGTGAGCTATGAGTATAAAAAAAAGCAGTTGCCTACTGGAGATCTGGCAAGACCAAAAATTATAGCGTAGACACCGTCCGTCAAAAATATAAACTTGTTTAGTCGAAGCGACAATTGCACCGCTGAGCACATCAGTTAAATAAAGGTGGCACTTATAAATAAAAGCTGGCGCAAATTTCTGAACATACTTTGAAAATTAAAAACTGCTATAGATTCTGGTGTTATTGTGCATGATATTGATCTTCAGAAGTGGGCACTTCAAGCTCAAAAGGAGATAAACTTTGAGGATGTACGATTTAAAGCCGCTCATAATTGGATATGGAACTTAAAAAAACAGCACCGTATTGTATCTAGGAAAATTAATGAACTTGTAACGCTCAAAACGATAGAAGGAGGAGAACTTCTACAAAAAAACGCAGAAAAATTCGTAGCCGATGTTGTACCACTAATCGAAAAGTATGAGGCGGAAAACGTGTACAATTCGGATCAAAGCGGCTTCGAACTGGAGATCCATTCGGGGCGCACGCTAACAACGGAATCAATGAAGAAAGTTGCTCGCGTTGTACAGTCTGTCTCTTCAACGACCCACAGCTATACAATCCAACCTACTATAAGCGCTGATGGGGAATTACTGCCCCCACTTTTTATTGTTTTGAAAGAGATAAAAGGCGAATTTGGACCGAGAGTAGAAAAATAATTATTCCGACCCGAAAACGTCTTTGTTGTGGCATCCAAATCGGGAAAGCTTACTTCTGGTATGTATTCGCATCAATAATAATGTGTAGGACATCGTTTCTGATTGATAAAAAATTCGTTTGATATCAACATAGATTTCTGTAAATATGAAATGTGTTTCGTTTTAACAGAACATTTTTATACGTGGATGGAAAAGGTTTCCTTCCCTAATGTCGGGAGTAACAGCGTACTTTTGATACGTATCAGTAGATTTCCCCGAAAACACTTGCCCGAATGACACTTCCCCGAATCGACATTGCCCCGAATGACACTTCTCCAAACGGCACTTCCCCGAAAAACATTTCCCCGAATCAACACTTCCCCGAAAAACATTTCTTATTTAGGCTTGTTGAGGTTTGTTTGGGTTGTTTGCGTTTCTTCGGGATTGTTGGGGTTTGTGTGGAGTTAGTTTGGGCTTGTTGTGTTTGTTTGGTTTTGTTCGGGTTGTTTGCGTTTCTTTGGACTTGTTGGGGTTTGTTGGGTTTGTTTAGGTTTGTTTGGCTCGCAAAAGTATCCCCACGCCAAAACGTCCTCGCGCCAAAACATCCCTGCACTCAAACGTTCTCACGCCCAAACGTCCTCGTGCCAAAACCGTATCAGTACATTTCCCCGAAAACACTTCCCCAAATGACATTTCCCCGAATCGAGATTTCCTCGAATGACACTTCCCCGACAAACAGTTTGTTTGGGTCGGTTTGGGTTCCACGCACTCCACTATTCCAAGCACATCCGAGGTGCCCTGCGCCCACAACAGTGTTTCACGCACCCCAATATTCCACACGCACATTCGAAATGCCCTGAGCCCACACCAGTGTTCCACGGACCCCACGGACCCCAATTTGACTTTGACTTTAAATAAATAACTTTTTCACTCATTTTTTCTTGTCATCTTATTTATCCTTCGATTAATAATTTTTACCCATTTTGACTTTGACTTTAAATAAATAACTTTTTCACTCATTTTTTCTTGTCATCTTATTTACCCTTTGTTTAATAATTTTTAACCATTTTGACTTTGACTTTAAATAAATAACTTTTTCACTCATTTTCGGGGAAGTGTCGTTCGTGGAAGTGTTCATTCGGGAAAATGTTTTCGGGGAACTGTTTTTCGGGGAATTGTCGATACGGGGAAATGTCGATCCGGGGAAATGTTTTCGGGGAAATGTCATTCGAGGAAGTGTCATTCGGGGAAGTGTTTTCGGGGAAAAGTATGGGTACCCTTTTGATTTACTCTAGGAGCGGACATTGCCCGAAATTCGTTTGTGAAGCGACTCCTCTCAACAAGAATGTAATCCCGATGATTATTCCGAAAGGCATAACTGGAAAAATTCAAGCGCTGGATGTATTTGGATTCAGAGTATGTAAAAACTTCGTCCTACGTTTTTCAGACAGTGTAATATTATTAGATTTCGATATAAATTTACACGTGAGAAATAATACAATTAAACTGCAATGCCTGATGCACAATCAACTTTCATCACCGCGATATTCTAATCTTTCCAAATATTCGTGGTACAAAAGTAATTATGTATCGAAAAACCCGGAACACTTTGAGAATCCTGTAACATTTGGTTTTTCTGAATCGCAAACACATTGTGAAATATCCGGTTGTAATAATGTAGCGATTATCAGATGTTCGTGGTGTGAAACGTCGTTGTGTTTAAAGCATTTTTTTAATGAATACCATTATTGCAAGGCGTATGAACCCTGATTGCTAGTATCTATTGTACACACAAGAAGAATATGATGATAGGGCATAAGAAAATCATTTGATGACGTATGGCAATAATAATTCCTTGCAAATAATATTAATAAGATGATTTCACATTACAACCAGAAAAGATATGCAACAATCACTACATTAAACGACCGTTCATCTATTATAAAAACGTTAGTGACAATAAATTTTACTATAAACAATTACATACACAGTAAAAAAAAGCGGATATACTTTCCTTTAAGAGAACTTCTTCGTTAAGGCGAAATAGAAGATGTACCATGTAACACATGAGGGCGAGAAAGATAGTCAAAATTTTTATAACGCGTTTCCTCCAGGATGACATATCGTTTTCCAAAATGACACCCAAGAGACTCTCGGAACCATCGTCTTGAATGCACACAATATATTTTATCCCAATTGGCTTATCAGTTTGGGAGAATTTTTTTTTTCAAAATTTCAAAGTGAACGACGGCGTGTTCTTCATAGACATAAGGAGTCCACCCATTTCGGCGACGACAAAAATCAATGAGCAATCTGTACATCTCTTATCATTTCCTATATGCACGTGTAAACAGTTTTATTCAGCGTGATTTATCATTAAAATGAGGCGCAGTCGTCCGCATAAGATAACGAATGATGATCTTACGAATCGATATTTTGAGGCGAGCAAAACATTTTTTTTTCACTTGTAACCCTATTAGATTTATTCTGTAAAGTATCATGATAAAATATATAACTAGTTACAATAGAAATGTATATGTACTTCTGAATGCTTCCGAATCAGAGTCGAGGGAGTCCGAATTCGAACATATGAGTCTTATGATTGAGGGTTAGCTCCCCCCCCCCCCCCCCCCCACCTCACCGCAGCTCACTATACACCTCTTCCGAAATTCAATCCACATATATACATGTATACCCAAACATAAAATTCATATTACCGATGGGTTTCATAACAATTTCAAAACATACGGGTTGACAATTTGCTGAAACCACAAATGAAGTGGAATTTCGCGGGGTTAGTTTACCCTTAAGAGAAGGGCGATAAGGTTTAAGCGTGAGAAAATATTCAATCACATGTTTTAGGAGTATTTTATATCGGTGATGACATTTTGAAAAGAAAAATACGACCTCGCCGATTTAATTCATGTAAGGGGTGATTTACCCCCTTAAGCTTGCGGATTGGCGATTGCGGAAAAACACGTAAACTCTAATTTTTCCCCTCTTTAAAATAAACACCATTTTGTGGATTTCCATGCAATATGTCGCCGTCTGGAGTGAAAAAAGCAA